>CM035807.1:106793405-107005905 GCA_020466095.1 Chlorops oryzae
TTCGGTTTATAGCCTTCGTTAACCTTCGTATAGCCTTCTTTTGAACTCGATCGTAGGCGATCTTAACAAACACGTTCATTCGGAGCTCTTTCCGGTCCGACGGCTGGAACGCACTGATAGCTCACGTTTTGTCACGCTATTTAATGTTTTTGAACTAGAGGTAGTCGGCGAACATGACAAACACTTCATTCGGAGCTCTTTTCGGTCCGACGCTGGCAACGCCTGATGGAGCTCACGTATTGGAACCATTTATAGTTTTTGAAGTAGAGGTCGAAGGCGAACATGAGCAAACACGTTCATTGCAGAGCTCTTTCCGGTCCGATGCCGCTACGCACTGATCAAGCTAACGTATTGTACGCTTTTTATCTCTTTTCAAAATTGAGCAGAATGACTTTTTGACTCAAACAAATATATTGTGCTCCTTAATGCCTTCGTATAGCCTTCTATAGCCGTCGTAAAGCCTTCGTATAGACTTCGTATAGCCTTCGTATAGCCTTCCTATAGCCTTCTATAGCCTTCGTATAGCCTTCGTGTAGCCTTCGTGTAGCCTTCTGTAGCTTCGTGTAGCCTTGTATACCTTGGTATAGCTTCGTATAGCCTTCGTATAGCCTTCGTATAGCCTTCGTATAGCCTTCGTATAGCCTTCGTATAGCCTTCGTATAGCCTTCGTATAGCCTTCGTAAAGCCTTCGTATAGCCTTCGTAAAGCCTTCGTATAGCCTTCGTATAGCCTTCGTATAGCCTTCGTATAGCCTTCGTAAGCCTTCGTATAGCCTTCGTATAGCCTTCGTATAGCCTTCGTATAGCCCCTTTTTTCGTATAGCCTTCGTATAGCCTTCGTATAGGCTTCTATAGCCTTCGTATAGCCTTCGTATAGCCTTCGTATAGCCTTCGTATAGCCTTCGTATAGCCTTCGTATAGCCTTCGTGTAGCCTTCGTGTAGCCTTCGTATAGCCTTCGTGTAGCCTTCGTGTAGCCTTCGTGTAGCCTCCGTGTAGCCTTCGTGTAGCCTTCGTGTAGCCTTCGTGTAGCCTTCGTGCAGCCTTCGTATAGCCTTCGTATAGCCTTCGTGTAGCCTTCGTGTAGCCTTCGTGTAGCCTTCGTGTAGCCTTCGTATAGCCTTCCTATAGCCTTCGTATAGCCTTCGTATAGACTTCGTATTGCCCTAATGTAGCCTTCGTGTAGCCTTCGTTTAGTCTTCGTGTAGCCTTCGTATAGTCTTCGTATAGCCTTCGTATAGCCTTCGTATAGCCTTCGTATAGCCTTCGTGTAGCCTTCGTATAGCCTTCGTATAGCCTTCGTATAGTCTTCGTATAGCCTTCGTATAGCCTTCGTATAGCCTTCGTATAGCCTTCGTATAGCCTTCGTATAGCCTTCGTATAGCCTTCGTATAGCCTTCGTATAGCCTTCATGTAGCGTTCGTGTAGCGTTCGTGTAGCCTTCGTATAGCCTTCGTATAGCCTTCGTATAGCCTTCGTATAGCCTTCGTATAACCTTCGTATAGCCTTCGTGTAGCCTTCGTGTAGCCTTCGTGTAGCCTCCGTGTAGCCTTCGTTAGCCTTCGTGTAGCCTGTCGTGTAGCCTTCGTGTAGCCTTCGTGTAGCCTTCGTGTAGCCTTCGTGTAGCCTTCGTGTAGCCTTCGTGTAGCCTTCGTATAGCCTTCCTATAGCCTTCGTATAGCCTTCGTATAGACTTCGTATTGCCCTAATGTAGCCTTCGTGTAGCCTTCGTTTAGTCTTCGTGTAGCCTTCGTATAGTCTTCGTATAGCCTTCGTATAGCCTTCGTATAGCCTTCGTATAGCCTTCATGTAGCGTTCGTATAGCCTTCGTATAGCCTTCGTATAGTCTTCGTATAGCCTTCGTATAGCCTTCGTATAGCCTTCGTATAGCCTTCGTATAGCCTTCGTATAGCCTTCGTATAGCCTTCGTATAGCCTTCTGTAGCGTTCGTTAGCGTTCGTGTAGCCTTCGTATAGCCTTCGTATAGCCTTCGTATAGCCTTCGTATAGCCTTCGTATAACCTTCGTATAGCCTTCGTGTAAGCCTTCGTTAGCCTTCGTGTAGCCTCCGTGTAGCCTTCGGTAGCCTTCGTTAGCCTTCGTTAGCCTTCGTGAGCCTTCGTATAGCCTTCGTATAGCCTTCGTATAGCCTTCGTATAACTATCGTATAGCCTTCGTATAGCCCTCGTATAGCCTTCGTATAGCCTTCTATAGCCTTCGTATAGCCTTCGTATAGCCTTCGTATAGCCTTCGTATAGCCTTCGTATAGCCTTCGTATAGCCTTCGTATAGCCTTCGTATAGCCTTCGTATAGCCTTCGTATAGCCTCGTTAGCCTTCGTTAGCTTCGTATAGCCTTCGTATAGCCTTCGTGATAGCCTTCGTGTAGCTTCGTTAGCCTTCGTGCAGCCTTCGTATAGCCTTCGTAAGCCTTCGTATAGCCTTCGTGCAAGCCTTCGTATAGCCTTCGTATAGCCTTCGTATAGCCTTCGTATAGCCTTCGTTAGCCTTCGTATAGCCTTCGTATAGCCTTGGTATAGCCTTCGTATAGCCTTCGTATAGCCTTCGTATAGTCTTCGTATAGCCTTCGTATAGCCTTCGTATAGCCTTCGTATAGCCTTCGTATAGCCTTCGTATAGCCTTCGTATAGCCTTCGTATAGCCTTCGTATAGCCTTCGTATAGCCTTCGTATAGCCTTCGTATAGCCTTCGTATAGCCTTCGTATACTTCGTATAGCCTTCGTATAGCCTTCGTATAGCCTTCGTATAGCCTTCGTATAGCCTTCGTATAGCCTTCGTGTAGCCTTCGTGTAGCCTCCGTGTAGCCTTCGTGAAGCCTTCGTGTAGCCTTCACGTAGCCTTCGTGTAGCCTTCGTAGCCTTCGTAGCCTTCGTATAGCCTTCGTATAGCCTTCGTATAACCTTCGTATAGCCTTCTTTTGAACTAACGATCGTAGGCGATCATTAACAAACACGTTCATATCGGAGCTCTTTCCGGTCCGACGGCTGGCAACGCACTGATGGAGCTCACGTATTGTCACGCTATTTATATGTTTTTGAACTAGAGGTCGTCGGCGAACATGAGCAAACACGTTCATATCGGAGCTCTTTTCGGTCCGACTGCTGGCAACGCACTGATGGAGCTCACGTATTGGCAACCTATTTATATGTTTTTGAAGTAGAGGTCGTAGGCGAACATGAGCAAACACGTTCATTGCAGAGCTCTTTCCGGTCCGACTGCCGGCTACGCACTGATCAAGCTAACGTATTGTCACGCTTTTTATACTC
Source organism: Chlorops oryzae (assembly GCA_020466095.1). Classification (NCBI taxonomy): domain Eukaryota; kingdom Metazoa; phylum Arthropoda; class Insecta; order Diptera; family Chloropidae; genus Chlorops; species Chlorops oryzae. Next base: position 106,796,687 of record CM035807.1, read on the forward strand.
TTTTCAAAATTGAGCAGAATGACTTTTTGACTCAAATAAATGATATTGTGCTCCTTAATGCCTTCGTATAGCCTTCATATAGCCGTCGTAAAGCCTTCGTATAGACTTCGTATAGCCTTCGTATAGCCTTCGTATAGCCTTCGTATAGCCTTCGTATAGCCTTCGTATAGCCTTCGTGTAGCCTTCGTGTAGCATTCGTGTAGCCTTAGTATAGCCTTGTATAGCCTTCGTATAGCCTTTCGTATAGCCTTCGTATAGCCTTCGTATAGCCTTCGTATAGCCTTCGTATAAGCCTTCGTATAGCCTTCGTATAGCCTTCGTATAGCCTTCGTATAGCCTTCGTATAGCCTTCGTATAGCCTTCGTATAGCCTTCGTATAGCCTTCGTATAGCCTTCGTATAGCCTTCGTATAGCCTTCGTATAGCCTTCGTATAGCCTTCGTATAGCCTTCGTATAGCCTTCGTATAGCCTTCGTATAGCCTTCGTATAGCCTTCGTATAGCCTTCGTATAGCCTTCGTATAGCCTTCGTATAGCCTTCGTATAGCCTTCGTGTAGCCTTCGTGTAGCCTTCGTGTAGCCTTCGTGTAGCCTTGTGTAGCCTTCGTGTAGCCTTCGTATAGCCTTCGTATAGCCTTCGTTTAGCCTTCGTTTAGCCTTCGTAGAGTACTCCATTTATATGTTTTTGAACTAGAGGTCGTAGGCGAACATGAACAAACACGTTCATTGCAGAGCTCTTTCCGGTCCGACGGCCGGCTAAGCACTGATCGAGCTAACGTATTGTCACGCTATTTATACTCTTTTCGAAATTGAGCAGAATGATTTTTTGACTCAAATAAATGATATTGTGCTCCTTAATGCCTTCGTATAACCTTCATATAGCCTTCATATAGCCTTCATATAGCCTTCGTATAGCCTTCGTGTAGCCTTCATGTAGCCTTCGTGAAGCCTTCGTGTAGCCTTCGTGTAGCCTTCGTGTAGCCTTCGTATAGCCTTCGTGTAGCCTTCGTGTAGCCTTCGTGTAGCCTTCGTGTAGCCTTCGTTTAGTTTTCGTGCAGCCTTCGTGTTGCCTTCGTGTAGCCTTCGTGTAGCCTTCGTGTAGCCTTCGTGTAGCCTTCGTATAGCCTTCGTATAGCCTTCGTATGAGCCTTCGTATAGCCTTCGTATAGCCTTCGTATGGCTTTCGTATAGCCTTCGTATAGCCTTCGTATAGCCTTCGTATAGCCTTCGTATAGCCTTCGTATCGCCTTCGTATCGCCTTCGTATAGCCTTCGTATAGCCTTCGTATAGCCTTCGTATAGCCTTCGTTTAGCCTTCTTATAGACTTAGTATAGCCTTCGTATAGCCTTCGTATAGCCTTCGTATAGCCTTCGTATAGCCTTCGTTCAGCCTTCGTATAGCCTTCGTATAGCCTTCGTATAGCCTACGTGTAGCCTACGTATAGCCTACATATAGCCTTCGTATAGCCTTCGTATAGCCTTTGTATAGCCTTCGTATAGCCGTCGTATAGCCTTCGTATAACCTTTGTATAGCCTTCGTATAGCCTTCGTATAGCCTTCGTATAGCCTTTGTATAGCCTTCGTTTAGCCTTCATATAGCCTTCGTATAGCACTCCATTTATATGTTTTTGAACTAGAGATCGTAGGCGATCATGAACAAACACTTTCAAATTGGAGCTCTTTCCGGTCCGACTGCTGGCAACGCACTGATGGAGCTCACGTATTGTCACGCTATTTACATGTTATTGAACTAGAGGTCGTAGGCGAACATGAGCAAACACGTTCATATCGGAGCTCTTTTCTGTCCGACTGCTGGCAACGCACTGATGGAGCTTACGTATTGTCACGCTATTTATACTTCTTTCAAAAGTTAACAGAATGTCTTTTTGACCTCAAATAATTGTTATGTGCTTATTAATGGCTTGATGCCTATGCCAGGGAGACATTTCCTACAGGGTTTTTGGCAACTTTTCTTTGTTGAATGATTCGTTGGATTGTAAAGAAAATTCACGAGAAGAAAATTCCTAGAAAACCCTATATTTTCCACCATATGAAAATACTTTTGTATTTTCCTTCCCAAAGAAATATAAATTCCATTTATAGCTTTCCAATCATTCATCTGATTGACCTGCCCAGAGCTGACTTAAACTCTCTTTCATTGTATGCCAAACTATGCCACTGGTGGCAAATTCAATTTCACAACAGCACACTCACAGTATGCGTGTAGCTGCTGATTTTTGTTTAGTCTGCTGTCGACTAGGGGTGTCCAGAATATAAAAAAATATCGATATTTGATATTTCGATATTTCAAAACTATATCGAATATCGACAAAATATTATTTGAAAAAAATATCGATATATCGATATATCGGCAGTACATATCCTGTAAGAAACGCGTATAGTTAAACTCTAGTGTTTTATTAGTTCCAACTACCCCAGTACTTAAAAAAATAAACTTTTTTTTTAAGGGACGCATGGGGATGTGATATGGAAGCATTTTTGTTCCTTTCCCGTGCGTCTCTTGACAAAAAAAATTTTTTTTCTATCCAAAAATCTGACCCCGTTATTCATAATCAAATTTTAAATTTAAAACATTGTTTAAATTCAATTTTTGTATGGATATCTGACATTTAAACAATGATTTAAACTTAAAATTTCATTATGAATAAGGGGATTACTGTGCAAATCTCGTCTTAGTGATAAAAAGCACTGATTTGGCAACACTGGTTTTCTTATTGACAAAAAAGTATCGTATTTCGATACTGCCAAATCGGTATCGATACATCGAAATATCAAAAAATAAAGTATCGAGTACAAATATCGTTGCGATATTTCGATATTTCGATATTTCGATATTATCGATATTTTTTGGCCAAGCCTACTGTCGACTGCCGAAGCGGTAAGGTGTGCGCTCGGACGTGTTGACGAAACGAATGATAAACTGCGAAAAATTTCTTAGAAAAATTTGAGCATGTTCAGGGAAAGATGGGAAGAAGATTTTTTCGTTTTGGAATATGTCGAAAATTATGTTTCCAAAGCAAAATGCTTGATATGCCGTAAAATTTGACGTTCCAAGAAATACAATATTTGCAAGCATTTCAAGAAATTCCATCAGAAGAATTTGGAAAGAATTTGTATGACGATCCAAAGAAAGTTGCGCGTTGGAAAATTATTGCTTTGATATTCAAAAGAAACTTACCAAAATGCGTAATGATCCAAATATTCCCGCAAAGATAGGAATTGATTTTTGGAGAAGTATCGATGAGCTCACTTACCCAATAACAAAAAATAAAATGTTACGGCTGTGTTCAATGTTTGGAACCACATATCTCTGCGAGTGTGCGTTCTCAACGCTAAAACTTATTCAAACTAGTCATAGACACTTGTTATCAGATAAGCAAGTTGAAAATTTGATGCGAATCAAAAACTTCAAAGGAAATTTAGATTTTAGTTTTATAGAAGACGCCTATATCATATTGCTCAGAACATCTTTTATTTTAATACGTCCTTATTGTTTTTTTTTTTAATGGATTTTTTTACGTTTTTATGATTTATTTATTCTTGTAATAATAATATGGGTATTTACATTAACGTTTTAACACCCGCTTTAGTAGTGCAACGTCTTAATTTAATTCATTGCATATCTCAAAAACAAAACAACTTTTACAACTAGCAACATAATTTTTTTAAGTGTGATCAGCGGACGGCCTGTTCAATACAAACACAGAATGTGTATGTGTCATTTTGGCATACCCCAGTAGTCAGCGGAGCCACCACAACACTAGCGATTTCACTAGTCACTGGGTGTCGGGGATCGGTCCCTTTCCTATCCAAGACGCTGGCGAATTTAACATTACGATCTCATTGCCGGGGACAGGTCGTCCTTTTATGCGCCACCTTTAACCAGTCATTTCGCTAGCGAAAAGGGGCAGGAAAATGGCCTAGCACTAGCGACTGAGAAAAAAGAAAAATTTCATTTTTTGTTTTGACTTTTTCTAAATTTATTTATATTATTAATTATTATATTTTTTTGTTTATCTATTTTTTATTTTAAATCTTTTTATCTTACTTCTCTTAAAATTTTCTCGCCTCCACCAAACCTCGAACCGCTGACCACCAAATCGCTGGGCGAACGCCTTAACTATTACGCTAAACGAACGAATTGAATTTCTTGGTCAAAATGCTCACTTGAGTTTAGCGTTGCTCAGATTTTGGGAAACGTATTTAACGAATTTTTTCACTCCAAAAACTGTTTACTTGAAAATGAACCATTAAAAAAAAATAATAATAAAACCTTAAAAATGTAGGGGAAAATGTTTGTCTTCCAAAATAACTGAACTATGAACAAAAAAAAAAAACTCTAATTTATAAAAAAAGTAAAAAATTTAGGAAAAATTCTCGCCGCCCGCAGGGATTGAATCCCGAACCTCCCGGCTATCGAGTCATAGTTTGAACCACTGCGCTATTGAACGCTTGACGGGCAAATGATCAGAATGCGACGTAAAAGCAGACAACAGCAAAAACAATCATACGCAGCGAATAGGGAAATGTGAGCTGAGGCCTATCTACTCTTTCAGGTTCATGTGGTAGGTGCAATGGCTAGTCTTCAAGGACTGGCACTTTGGCATGTCACAAATATCGGGGGCGACCTACTGACTACTGGGACTTTGATCTATTTATATGTTTTTGAAGTAGTAGTCGTAGGCGAACATGAACAAACACATTCAATGCGGAGCTTTTACCGGGCCGATGGTCGGCTATGTTCTGATCGAGCTCACGTATTGTCACGCTATTTATGCTTTTAGCAAAATTGAACAGAATGTCTTTTTGACCTCAAATAAATGTTATTGTGCATGGACGTTTCTTTACAAATACCCCAAACACAAAATGGGGTGGACCTGAATTCCACAATTTTGAACCCACAGTGTTCGAATTCGTAACATAGCTTACTGTTCGCGAATGCGAATATTCGTATTCGCAAAGACATTTAAATACTCTTTGATTTATATATTCACTATTTAAGCAATATTCTGGCAAGCCACATGTTTCGCTGCCAAATGTATGAATTCATTATTGCATTTCTTTTTTGGAGTTGCCAAAAACGTTTGTCGAAAAAACTCGCGTTCTCTCAATGAGACGATTAATGGTTAAAATTCCTGGAAATAATTGAGCGTGACTTAAATTCTATTGACTTTTTATAGAGTGTTTTTTTTTTTTTACTTACTTATTTTCTGTTTTGAAATTACAGGAATTTTGCTTACCTCCAATTCTAGTCACATAGCTAACCTCGATAATTTTCAGAGAGCGTCCGTCATTGACCGCAACAAATTAAAGTCAGCCAACGTAAAATTTATTAAATACGGTTTCTGCTCACCCCTTCGTACTATTGCCTTGGATTAAGCGCAATGAAGCTTAAAATTACGGAGCAATTCACGGTGACAGTACGCCGCCCCAAAAACTTGCGGCCACCCATAGCTCTTATAATCGCATCATAAAGCACGAAACGCATAAAGAATGCCAGGCAACGATGCGTCGATTCTAGCAAGCGGATGCTGCTATTCCCTTTGCTGCATATGCTTCGATGCGAATTCCCATGGTGATATTTTATCAGAAATCTGCCTTTGTTAGGTACAAAAAAAGCCGGTGCGCTTTATCCCTGAATGCGAATTGTATGAGTACGGCATAAGCATAGCATAAATGTAAGTCAGCACAACGCTTATTATCCTTTGACTTCCTTGCTGATAATCAACGTTTTCAATTGAATTTTCCTGCGTTCTGTCCCTCCTTTCCCTGTCTCTCACATTACGGTTGAAAGATACTTTTGTGGTTTTGGGGAACTTTTTGCTGGGAAGTCCACATTTCGGGGAAACAAAACAACAAAAATCACATACCGAAAAAGAAGTCACTTACCTACGTCGATGCTAAGCTGATTAAGCAGGAATTAATTCGAAATTCGAGAAGCTCCTGGATTTTGCGAAGGTAGAACATGGCATAGTGTCTAGGTGAGAGTAATCAGCAGGCCCAGTAGTTTTAGATCAAAATGTATTCTTCGATTCCTAGTAATGGAAAGTTTGCCGATCAGAACTGTAAACAAAAACAAAGTTCTAATTATGGCCAAAAAAATATATATAAATAAACCACTCAAAATATTTTTGTTTTTAAATTGTTTTCTGTTCTAGTTCTTGAGAATTCCAGTAAAAATATGGCCCGACAAGAGATATCTTGTCAAAATTGTGGGCAAAAAACAAACCCATTGTGAGTGGCAAACGATGAATGATAGATATCTTTGGGTAAAGCCCACTGAGATTTTGATGCCAATAGGAAATAATGCTCAATCAATGAAATGTGTGGACTGAACTGAGGCGGCACGAGGCTAAGAATCCATAAAAAATTTCTCTCAAAGCAGAGCGCGGGTTTCTTCCTTCAATTTGACTATCGCCATCTTAATTGAAGTGCTTAAAAAGCCTAACAATATTGTGTGAAATCCAAATGGACATGAAAAGTGTCACGATCACAAAACATTTCCACATTCCGTTTTTGATTCACCGTTTTTCATTCAGTGTTTTTTTTTTTTTTTTTTTTTTTTTTTTTTTTTTTTTTTTTGAAGAGTAATAACAACTTCTGCATATCGCCGTAGCTTTTAATTAAAAAGCAATCAAACGATAAGGACTTATCTTCAGTGTAGGCTCTTGAGGTATCAAATTTTATTTGGTATAAATAAACGCTTATAAAATCTGTGGAAGACAGTTACCAAAAGGTTTCAAGCAAGCCGCTCAAAGTGTTAGATAAAGTTTACGATAAAGTTTTATTGGAAAATTTCAATATTCATAAAAGAAAATCGATAAATCGAATATGAAATTCGCAGTAACAGTTTTCCTTGTCGGCTTCGCCGGCGCTTTCGTTGATGGACGGGTCTTTAATGCCAGTGAAATTGAATGCCCTCAAGTTTGCCCGTTAGTGTATAACCCAGTTTGCGGTTCAAATGGAAATACCCATAAGGAATTTGGAAATGAATGCATGTTGACCTCATCGAATTGCCTTCTGAGTCATGATGACTTCAATCGTAAGCAAAGACTTCGGCCTGATAAAGAGGTTAAATTGTTTAATATGAAATTTTCAAATAGTCTTCAAGAAAGCTGATTTGGACTGGTGTCGGACCGAGTTTGTTGAAGATTTGAGCCGAATTTTAAAGAACATAGGCGATGACAGACCAGAATGCTATCGAGTGTGTCCTTTAATATACTCTCCAGTTTGTGTTTCCAATGGCCAATATCGTGGCGTTGTTGATAGCGAATGCATGCTGCAAACGTACAATTGCGCAGTGTTTCTGAATGGTAGGGTTAAATTTAAAATTTTTTTCTTATTCCATTATTATAGAGATCATTTCTTACAGTCTTGAATCAGACAAGAGTGGACACAGCAGATGAGGAAATATCATTCTTTAAAGTTCTGAAGCGAGGACATTGTTCCATTGAATCCATCCCAATGATTTAGTTGAAGAAACACCAATGCTCGGAATCAATAATATTTAAGAATGAATAAATTTTAGGACATTTTTGGTTTTTTAGAGTAAGTGTCAACATTTGTAAATATACTCATGAAAATATATAAGTACATATATGAAAAAAATGTGTTATTTTTTTATTCTTTTTTTTTGGATAGGTTGGAAATTTGACATGATATTTTAAATTGATATGGCATCATAACGTCTTAAGCTATCATCGAAAAGTCTTTTAACTTCCGTTGACAGCACGTCACACAACAATCTCATCTGTTCTTTTCCCCCTTTTCATCACAATAAGCATTTGTGCCATTCAATTATAAAGCAACAAACATTTTCCCCATTACACCGAAATCACGGATATGCAATACACGTGCTTTAAAACGCTCAAGACAATCGACAAAACATAGTTTATACATTAGTATTGTATATGGGTATGTGTTTGCGTATGGTCTCCAAATTCCTTGGGGGCTTATCGTGTCGTCGAACAATATTGAATGGCATCGCATGAATTGAGAATTTTTGAGGAAATAATTTCCCGGATATATGTTATTCGCTTTTCGAATATTCTGTCATTTGTAAATGCTTACGAAACATATCACGTTCTCCAATATTTTTGTTTTGTTTTTTTTTTTTTTCGTTTGCTTGAGACATTTTCCTCGCTTGCCACTTGACGCTGAAAGGTGTTATCTGATGGAAATATGATGGATAAGTGAAGTATTTTAATACTTGTTGATTTCTTTCGATTTTATTTGAAGCTTTTGAAAGCCAATTGATGATCCTTTGAGATTATTCAAGATGAGTGTTAAGCTTCCCTTATGGAAAAGCTTTCCAAGGACATTAATCTACGGATCTAAAGCCATGAAATTCCAATGACACATTTCAAATAAATTTTCTTTGCAAAAAAAAATTCATTTTTTTTTTCGTGAGACGGCGAATATTTTTGGAAAAGAATTGAATAACCAAAAGAAATGGCTTTGATGTCAAAAAATTTAAATATTAAGCCAATAGAATCCCGCGAAAACATATTGTTAAAGAAACAGATGTCCTTGAAAGCAGATTAGGTATCCAAAAGAATGATATCTGCATTTGGTTTAACTAGATGGTTATAAGTCTACCAAAGTTTAAAAAAATGATTGAAGGAATTAGCATATTAAATAGTTAAAAGAAATAATAAATTGACAGCAAACGAAAAATGCCGCAGCAACAATTTTGCTTAAAAATGCTGCTGCAACAATTTCGCTTTAAAAATGCTGCAGCAACAATTTTGCTTTAAAAATGCTGCTGCAACATAAAGATTCTTAAAGCCTGAAAGTATTGAATAAAATAACACATAAATATGGCAATACATATCCTATCTGACTACAGATTCTGCAACTCGATATTCTGCAATACAATTTTCAATTAAAAATCGAGAAAACAATGTTTTATCTGCGTTCAGATTAGAGAAACAATCAATTAACTACACAAAGACACCGAAAAGCATTGAAGAACCGTTTCTTTCTTTAACACATATCTTTGTATTTGAAATTAAATGCTGTGCAACATGTTTCTCTGATCTAATCGCAGATATTTTAGAATAGAAAACCTAAACGGAATTCCACTTCAAATCAACCAATTTGACGTAAAATTGAATCGCTCTTCGGGATATTCGTCATTCGATGTAATTCAAATATTTTCATTTAAAAAAAAACAACATAAAAAGGACATGAATGAAAAGCCATCGAAACGATGATGGAAAAGTCATCGCAACTTCAAAACAAACTCACATAAAATATACATGTACTGAATTGTATACTCATTGACACATGAGTGTCCACATATTACACTCGTATGGCAGGACGTCTGCCGAGTCCTGTGCTTCAATCCGTATGATGTGATCCAAAAGCATCGCAATCGAAGTGCGAAGCTGAAATCGTCTGCTCCGGACATAACTCGTACTGCTGAATGCAAATCAATTGGCAAAATACGTTTAATTAATTTCATTCGCTTTCTTTTTTCCTCCTTCGCCCAGCGTTCTTCTCTCTCTCTCTCTCTCTCTCTCTCTCAATCGATTTCAGTTCTACCATCGAAATATTTCATAGCGTTTGAGGCCTCCGCTTTTGATGTCGCTTCCCCCGATTTTTTTCGCTTACGATTTTGATTTCGTTTTCGATTTCGTTTTCCAATTTGAAGTGCAGTTCCGCTAAATTACTGAAATTGATTGCATTTTCTTTAAACAAATAGGGTTAGAATTCTCTTTTCAGCTCAATTAAACGTTGATTGACCATAAGCGAATCGATGCTGTAGACCAAAGCACGAATAAAAAATACATGAATGAGGACGAAAGAAAGAAAAAAAATGGAATATAAAAAACTTTTCTATTTGATTTGAAGCAGCAGCAGCACGCCTCTCTCAATGACCAGCACTGCAAAATTTAAAAAGCCGTAAAAATCTCATTTCAAAGCATTTCGAATTGCCTGCGATTTATTTAAAAATAAAAAAAAAAATAAAAAAAAGCAAGAGAAAAGAAAAACGCCTCGCAAAAAAGTTTTTCCCATTCATTTTCGATTGCTTGAAAATTTCAGCATTTTAATTGTTCCCATTTCAATAGCGAGAAACTTTCAACGATTCCAATTGATTGCTCTGGAATATGTAATGAACCGAATCGAAAGAAACAGTCAAACGGCATTTCCCACAATTGAAAATTCCTCCTAATGGAGTTTAATTAAAGATGCTAATGCCGAAAGGGGCGAGACGAGAGGGGGCAGCGAGAAAACATTAAGACAAGAATAATTCATAAATAGTTTGAAGCCTGTAACTATGAGCGCATAAATATTAAATAGCTACAAACATACATAGATTAAGTTCTCTTAATCTGTACAATTTACTCAATTATTTACTCACTTGTAGGTACCTACATCAGTTCATTTCTTATTCGAATCCTTAAATGGAAAATCGGATTGAAACAGTTACGAATATATCGCATGAACAAACTTAATACCTCAAATGCTGAACATATCAAATAACAAAATGATTGAAGCTTTATTTTAATTAATTGGACTGGTTATGGCAGAGGTGTCCAAACCTCTAGACACGAGAGTCAGCGAAGAGCTACCCAGCAAAATCTGCTTCGAAATGTTACCAACACAAATGCAAGTATTTTGATGCTCACTCACACATATGCGATTTCCAACGTGCAAGAGAGGGACAGTTTTCGAATAAAGTTCCCGATGCCCATTTACCTGTACCAAGCTTTACCTGGAAAAATTCCGAGAAAATTTGGAAAATTTACCAGAAACGTGATTTGCTGGGTAAGAGCAGTCAAATCTGTATATAAATATTTTTTTCAATATTATTTCCACTGGACATAAGAGGTGCAGCACGCAAGGGATGGTTATTTGTGTACAAACACCCATCCACATCCGAAGAAGGATGCTATGTTTTCAAAAGGATTTTTTGAGTACGCGACAGTTACACATGCAGTGTTATCATATTTTTTAATGTTTTCCATTTGATTTTTAATTAATAAAATACAAAATTAAGATTAATAAAATAAAAAAAAACACCGCCCTCGTATATTAATTTTGGTCATCTCTGACACAATTTGCAACATGTTGCTATTGGAGACGTAAGCTCAATATGTGAATCGCATAAATTATTTGGATTTTAATCAATATCAAATAAAGCGTTATAAGATCCATGATGAATTTGTAGCATTTGAATTCGAAATTGGTTTAGATATTTGTTAATGCAACCAAATTATCACATCAATATTTTACAAATGAATATGAAGGATTTATACCACCTTTTTCTTCTGCTTACATTCGAACATTTACAATTTAAAGCGATTATATGAAAAGTCTTAAACTCATTTCGTATTTATGTATGTCTCAGAATAGAGTCATTTCATTTGGAGTAAGCCTCATGATTATCGGACGCTTTCCTAAAAGGGGGCTTTCTTAGAAAAAAAATAAATTTGGAAGATTTTTGCGGGTTTTTAAGTCGATTTTGAACTTGCTTTATTATGGAATTTTACTGCGTTTTCGATTTTATTCATTTCCAATGTCCATATGTTAATTCACAGAAAGAAGGAGAAAAGAATGTTGTACCTAGTTGAATGGGGAAATGTCTTTTTGAAGCCTGGAACTTTTTTTTATATTAACCTGATTGCTTCCCTTTCTACGGTCATGCATGGCAAGTGAAGCAACAAATGATTCTAAGACATGTCAGTCATGACTCATGAGACGTTGCCGTTCTTTATTTAGATTGGAAAACATCATCAAAATAATACAAATATTTTAAAACCCCATTAAATGTGACCAACATTCTTCAACTTTCATCAATGCAAAAAAAGTAGTCCCTTTTATTTGCTGTTCGAAAAGTTTTCATTCACAAAACAGAAAGAGAACAAAAAAAAAAAAAACCCTACCCACCCGAAAAACTCTTAATCCCTTTTATAAGCAAAACATTTTCTTCAATATACCTAAGCATATTCCTTTTACAAATCCTTCTTTTACTTTGTTCAGTGAAAAATCGAAGGAAGCCAAGAACAAAAAAAAAAAAAAGGTCCAACTTTGGTCCGAGCGATCAAAACTTATTGAACTCTTAATCAGATTATACGCTTGACTTTCGACGCAACATGATGACGTGATTGACGGACGAACGCATCACACGCATTTCGGGCTTTCAACTTTGCCCAACTTTCGTTTTTCATCAATTGTTATTTGAGTCTTAAGTTTTGTCAGTAATCCATCAGCTTTTCAAACGATATGGAATCCCTAATGCCATTGATAAATTAATTCTCCTTCAAAGCGAACGTTCTAAAAACATTCTCGGTTCGAGCAGGGTTCAAGCATGTGATGGAATTCGCTCGGAGAAAGTTTGTTTTTGAAAAGGCAGGAAATATCCTTACGGAGAATGATAACAAAGTTTAAGAGAACATGAAATATCACAGTTTAAAAAGGAAAATATCACATGATAATTATTTAAAATTCCTTCCTCCTCGCGGAGTGTGTTTCCATTTCTTGTTATTCTTTTTTTTTTTCTTTAATTTTTTGTCGAGCAAAAGCTCGTGTTGTTTATTCAGCTGTAATTTAATTTTACTTTAAATTTCCTGTCAACTTCGTTGTTGATGGCAATGCTGATGACGATAGCGACTATTACAGCGAGTTTCGCTGATAAATTGATACGGAAGTTGCTGCTCGTGCTGAAGTATGCGTTAACAAGTTGCTGCAGACTTAAATCGTTTCAGCAATGCTGCTAAAAATAAGAACAAAACAAAAATAAAAAAAAATAATAAAAAATTAAAAAAAAATAAAATAAAGGAAAAACATAGAATCGCTGGGGTAACTACGAGTGGCTTTCGGTTGAACATGAAAAACCATGGCGGTAATGTGTTTTGACTTATGGCGACAAATCATTCATTCATTCGTTCACTCAGTCATTCGTTCATTTGCCATTTTTGGCAGACACTGATGCCAGTGTCTGTTTACTTTGAGTTTGTCGCTCAAACGAAGGAATTGAGTGGAAATCTCAACGGGGTACTAAGTAGTTAAATTGGCTGAAGAGTGAGTGTCAACTGACTGAGTGACTGACGGACAGACAGAGTCGGAATATAATTTAATCAATAAATTCCAACACTTATTGTTTTCTCTTTTTTTTTTTTTTTGTTTTCAATTCACAACACAATATTTTAAGATTATCATTGCATTAATGTCAATTCAGTCGAGTGGCTTCGCTGCCATGGCAACAACTCTACTCCACGTGGTGTTGCCTATCAATTTAAGCTAATTTGTTGTCTTTAATTTAGCAACGAAAGTAGTAAGATTGACAAATTTATTTGACAACTTAATGCACAGTCATAACGTACATGGAACGGGGCAGCAGCTGTGCACTGCACACTTGACTCAAGCTTGACTCACGAAAAAGCATGTGCTTGTGGCATCCAATGGAGTTGGCATCATAATCAAAGCGATGCGACAACTTCTTGGCCTTATCACGGTGGCAATAAAGTCACGTGAATAAATGCTGTTTGGGAACTCGTTTTAGCGCTTGATGCGAAGCTGACATTGAAAAAAAAAAAACAACAAAAAATACATTGTCGACGGTAGCGCATGCGCATATGCAAAGAGCTATTTTCAATGCCAAATTATGGGGGAAATGTGTGTTAATAGACAGTAAAATAAAGAGAGAATTTGATAATTGAATAGAAAATTTAAATGTTGCCAGCTGATATGGATAATTTTCTCTAATTGAAGGTGTTAAACTTTTCATTTTCTCTTACGAAAATCATTAAAAGCATATGAATATTAATTACTAATATTATTATTGATTTGAATTTGTCTTATATGTATACGGATGGTGCATTCACTTTAAACAATCTTAGATATAAACTAATTAAAGTGTTAGAGGAGAAGAAACTGTCGCTGAATATAAGCTAGCAACCTAAGCTATTTATATTAGCCCTCGATATTAAAAGGGTTTGGCAGCAATCTTAACAACTTTTCTCTCATGCAATTTATCCATTTGTAGGGGGTCTCCTTCTTCCTCTTATTTCTTAGGAAGGTCAGCGATTACAATTAATGCGTAGTAACAGGCACCCAGTCTGGCTTTCAACTCCCTTCCATTCAAAATAAAGCCACATTTTTTTTACATACAAGTAAGATGTAAATAAGTAGAATACCTAACAATAAGCGATGTCTAGGACTACGGCTCAGAAAAAAACGACCTAAGGCAATGGAAAAAATTCTGGTGAAGTCTACAAGCACATTCTACTGCCCAAAAATACCCCAAAGGTCTTTGATAAATGCCTTACAATGCATTAAAATTTTTTTTTATTGAGGAATTTTCTTCATATGTATTAATATTAAAAATTAAACTCAAAAAAATATGTGTAAATAAAAAAAGCAAAAAATTTTGTTTCGAATGATTTTTTGGGCAATAGTCAGAGAAATTGAAATCATTTTTCAGATCCATTTATTTGAATAGGTACTTAAATGGTACTATTTAAAACTTTTTCCTTTTTTTTGGCGTGGATATTAGAGAGTTAAAGGTTCTAAAACTCTCTTGCATAAAGGTGCAACTCATGCCTATAAGTCAATCGCAAAGAGGACCCATTGAAAGTGTTTTGATTTTGAAAAAAATGTATTCTAACTCTAACCATTTATCACCAATTCATTTGGTTCTTTGAATCCATCTGAAGGATTTAATCTGCTCCTATCAAGAGAGCCTGTTGCTTCACTGCACGCTGCACTCCTTTCCATCAGTAGAAAAATTAGATAAGGACTAAAGGATTGAAAGAAAAGCGTTCAAAAGCTCTTTGCGAATATAATTTCGAACACATTTTTTGTCCAACAATCCAAAGGATCCAATAGATCTGAGTTCTTTTAACATTGCTTCGCATCCTTATTTTACAAAAGCCCCTAAATTAGGTTGCGTCAACAAGTTAACCAAACAATAAAGCATTGTGAATGTGTGGCATTGCGAAAACATTCATTTATTTTCACCATTATCTAATATAAAGAGCAAATATTTATTGAAGCTATTGTTCATTGCGATAATGATATTCAACCCGAACCAAAACCTTCTCCCAAATCCCGTTTAAACATTTATTAAAATTCAATTTCACTATGAAAATTAAATTCATTTTCATATCGGAAATATTTTTTCGAATATTCAAATTTAGAAAAAAAAAACTTTCCAAACGTGATTTTCCAATCGAGTGTGGCATTATTTCAATTTTCTCCCCCTTTGGAAACTTTCACTTTAATGCACTTTTCGACGCCAAAATGTCGTCGCCTGGCATATGAAAATCATGAAATTTTCATTTCAATATTGAACTGATCCATAAAAAAAATTAATATAACCGAAGCATCGTCGTACCTTCCACAAAATGTTATCATCGTTTTTAATGACCTCGCTGCTAAACTCGTAAAACAACAAAAAAAAAAGCCAAACCGATGGCATTCCCTTCACCATTTAACAAACTTAAGCTTTAGTATTTAAATTTTAATTTCATTTTTCTTAACATAATACCCCTAAATGTCACTTGGCGCTGCTCTTCCCGCTTCAAGTTGTTACAAAGAATGCCCCATAAAAATATTTAATCCCATTGAAGTGCGATCTTTTTTATGGAAGAAAAAAAAATAGACGATGGAGAATATTTCCATTGTGGCCAGACTTCTTCGGTTGACTTTAATAAACGCAAGGGAAAGGGAATTTTATGGAATACTGGAGTTGATAATACAAAACACAAAACTCGATAGTAATCCTGCGTGAGTGGTGCTCACATTGTTAGAGAATATTCTTTTGCTTTTTTGTTGTTGTGTTGTGTTGGTTTGTTTTCGTTGTAATCACATTAGTCATCACCTGCCTACAAGCCGGATTGGTATTACGTTTTGATAAATGTGAAGTAGGATTTATTATTAATGTGCATTTTAAAGTGGTTCAAGTGTAGGTTTTAGAGCTGATTAATGTTATTCTAGGACAATAGGAAAAGCTTTGGATTTTTCATGATGCAAATTAACATTCAGAGGGAAGCACTCAGATCTTGAGGTTTGCGCACAAAATAATACGTTCTAACAAGTTCAAAATTCAAGGCTTGTATGGTGCTGTAAAAGACTCCTTATGAAACTAACAAGTCACAACAAAGTTATACTTATCTGGATCCCTGGACATGAGTGGTTCAACGGCAATGAAGAAGATGCCCAACTGGCTTGAAAACTTGGCAGAAGAATCCAATTACTTTGGATTATCACATAAGAAAACAAACAGGATAGTAAGGATCACGGAGTTAAAACTAGTAAAAACTGGGTTGCTGTGGCAGGCTAAACAACTCTTTTATCCCGGTCATAACGAGGCTGAAAATTTTTGAATTCTTAATGGAAATATCTAAGGATTGCAACTGGAGTTATAATCGGCATGGCTCTAGTTAAAACTTTCTTAAAAAGTCGGATCTCATAGGCAGGAACCAATGTTGACTATGTGAACTGCAGGCTGAAACGTGTATACCTGTTATCTGCGATTGCCCCGCATCTAGATTCGACTGTACTACAGCCAAATGTGATATTGGAACTTCAATCATAAGAAATTGCTAAGTTCATAAAATCATTGAAATTTTGTGCGAGTCATGATCATCAGTGGTTAAATTAGCCCAGGTCGGGCCTTCGCCGTCTCGAGAAGTAACCTCTAATTGCCACCAGTTGTTCATAGTATTATTTCCATCTCCCGCCATGTTATCAATCCGTCTTATCGGGGTCTGCCTTTTGTTCGTTTCCCCCATAGTTGCGCTCTGTAGATCTTGTTTAGGGTACTATTTTCTCCAGGTTGGACTACATGGCCTATCCATCCCAGGAGAGATAGTCTCATATCCGTTATTATGTTCGCGTCAGCGTATAAGTTGTGCAGCTCCTCGTTATTTCGGGAACGCCACAGGCTTTTTGCACAAATAGGACCGAATATCTTTTTAAGGAGAACTATCTCAGGAAGGGCACCATAACAATATTAATAACCCCTTCAAAGAAGTGTTGATGGTTTTAAGGATCAATTTTTATTCCTTCTATCAGAAACAAGGCTAAAAGGAAGCTTTAAAAAGGATGGTTAGATATCAATTGGGCGTCTTTGGATTAATTTGAAATTAAGGTCAAATATATTTAGAAGAAAACTAGTAATTCCATCGAAATGGATGGGCTTCAAATATTCTCGTGATAAAAGGCCCTAAGAAAATATAAATATATAAAACAAACCTCATTATTTCTCTGACCTACGCAGATTCGATTCGCAAAAATTGTTATCTCACCCCCCACTAGCTATGAAGCCAATCGTTCATATTTTCCTATCGTAAACTGCCCTTTAATATTTTCACCACACACTCATAAAACATTCAAATCATATTCCGGCACTCAGTGTCTCCAAGTGCTTTGAGAAAAAAACGTTCAATTGTAAAAAGAAAATCCCTAAATGCAAACTTTCTTGCCATATAAATATTTCCCCGACCATCTTTCTTGGCCTCGTCTAGACAATGCAAAAAAAAAAATATGCAAAAATTTAATGGAAATTGCAACGATATTCATATCACATTTGCGTCGCATTTTTGGTTTTTGCAAGCGGCAAGCGTGGTTTTCGGCACTAAATTTTCAGTTTATGGCATGAGAGGCAGCTAAACTCTATTTTGGCCCCAATCGAGAGAACGACACTTTTGCTGCGCTAACATATGTAAATACATATGGTATACTAGATATGTATTTCGGACTATCAAACGGGTAAATGTTAAAAGAGTCGTTTGTGTCAGCAATAAACGACTTTTTTTTAGACATTCATGCACAAACGGAATTATTTTGCATAAAGCCGTGTTAATGCCGCGCATAAACGTTTACAGTGGAAATAAAGAGTTTATTCAAATTGCAGGGAGAACAAAAAAACACGCTCGAACATAACAAACAGGTAGGAATATCACATCACACTGCATTGTGACTGCAAGTGTCAACATGTTGTCTGTCGGTTGTTATACAGGTACTTGAGGGATTCGAAAAGAAAATTATTTTAATGTCCTTTAAGGAACTATGAGTAAATGTCGAAACAGTTTTTTCTTGAAAAAAAAAGGTCGCTGAAAATTCACCGCTAAATCAATTTAGTTTAACACCTTCAGGACTCTACTGTAACTTCTTGTTCTTTCCTATTTTATTCTCAGAAGACATTTAAGAAGAGTTCATATATATAAGTCAAGAAAGGAGGGCCAAGGTACAATAGTCCGAAATTCGTACTTGTAACACTCTCTGTCTCGCTCTCCCTCTATCTCTCTGTATATCTGTCCATCCCACTCTCTCTCTCGTACGCACGCATTACTCTCGGACTATTGTACCTTGGGCCTGAGTCCAAAATATGGAGGGAATACAAGGCTCAGAAATATAAGGAAAAAAAAAGGAATCGAAGAATTCAAATTGCGCAAAGACGCCGTCGAAAGACAAGCACATGACTAGAAGTCGTGAACTCTTATGTAGGTTCCCAAATCCCACATAGGGCGATCAAAGGAAAACAAATGTTGCAAAATGAAGGCTTTTAAGCTACATTACAATTAAATATATTCGAAAATGAAGAATGTGTGGGTTTCTGAAATCAAATGATTATAAATACAACTCGGAGAAGACTCGAAAATGATCACTTATATGCCCCGGAAAGAGTCGCTGCAAGGGTTACCATTTTCACCCGACAAAATTATTATTTGTGGTCAGAAAAACATTTGACTATTTAATTCAGAAAGGGGACTGGAAAAAGGGCCGCTTTTGATCAAAAATGTCAAGAAATACGAGCTGGGTTATTGGTATTTTTCGGATTTTTTTTTTCAATCCATGCCTTTACATGCTTATGCAATTCACAAGGACTTCTAAAATTTATAAGCTAAGAATACTAATTTCAGCTGGAAATAATTTAAAAGGGATTTTAAAAGACCTTGTAAATTGCCTAATTGTGGTCGCTGCACAAAGTTGTATGGGAAAATTATTTTGTGTCGGATTTTGCGAGTCACCCCCTCAAAATGTAGAAGAGGGCAACAGAAAAGGGAAATGAAAAGATTTAGATCGATCGGACATCATTTAGAGGGTGCTCAACGAGGTCAAAGTTCAGAAACATGATTTTTTAAACTCATGCCGCTAGCACAAATAGCAAAAATATGCACTTACAATTTTCTAAATATCTTAAAAACTAATTAAGATAGGAAGACGAAACAAACGTTGGCTGATTGCTAAAATATCACGAAATTCAAAAATATTTTTTTATAATTTTTACACTGAGAAAAAAATGTTCACAAAACTAAAAAGGAAATTTTAAAAGTTTTTTTCAGTGCATTTCTGTCGCTACACCACTTTCTAAATATGTTTAGAAAATTCCTGAAGGAATTTATCTTTTACCAAAAGAAAATTTATCAAATTCAGAAGTATAAATTTTTGAGATATTTACAAAAAAGTAAGCGAACACTAGTCAGAGTTCAGATATATGATTTTTTTAACTCATGCCGCCAGTAAAATTAACAAAAATATGCACTTACATTTCTCTTAATATCTCCAAAACTATTTCAGATAAGAAGATGAAACAAACGTTGGCTGATTCCTAATACAACAGGAAATCCAAAAATACTTTTTTTAATTTTTACACTGAGAAAAAATTTTTCAAAAAACTAACAAGAAAATTCGAAAAGTTTTTTTTTTCAATTAAACGAATTTTGAAGTCCAAAAGTGGATAACAGTGTACTTTATTACTCTTACATTAACTTCTTCAATGAATCTATGAATCGAATTCATATAGAACTTTGCAAGAAGAAAAACACTTTTATTAAGAGACTTTAAAATATATAAGGGCTCCGTTGCCAAATTAAGAGACATCTATATATAACACCTTTTGGACTTAGAACGTTTCCTAACTTTATCTGATTGAAATTCAGGATCGGCTTTAGTACATGCTATGAACGCGGCAATGGTACTCCTTTTATTTGATCTGTCATCGATGATGCCCCCTAGGATTTTTATCATACGTGAGTCTATTCAAAGAGAATTCATCTGTTGAATTATTCAAAATGAAACGATTTCTATGCAAGATGATATGAAGGCAACGATCAATGGACATAAAGTCGAGGACTCCCTTGAACCCTCGAACATAAAAAAAAGAAAACCAAAAATCCTTTCAATTTGTTTGTTTCTAATGGAAATTTACCATTAAAATAAAAAATCTAATAAGCCATATGCAACCTTCGAGAGTCACTCTGTTGACTTTTGACGCCCCGATATTTGTCCTCCCCCTATCCCACTGCATGCATGCTTGCTTAATCAACCACGCCTGTCATTTGCACTTCATATAAACCATCCGCTAAAGATTTCCACCCACATTACATAATAAAATTTGTTGCTTGCGATTTGCCGCAAGAACTTTTCCTTCCTGACGCCAGTCAGCCAGCGTTCTAAATGACTGATGCAGCTAACCCATATTTCACACGAAACGAGTTCGCACAAATGCTCACAAGAAAAAGGCATGCCCAGAAGAATTGTCATTTAACAGTTTTCCCTCTCAATTGTGGAGAAAAAAAAAATGAAAATACAAAATACAAAATAGAACAGTAAGGGTGAAATCACCCTGAGCAAATCAGTACGTCATAAAATCTCTATGCGCTCTACTCTCAGAAATAATAAAGAATTGCAAATGTGTGCATTGGAAATAGCGGATATCCTGATTGAAATCGTCTTAGCGTGAAATCAATCATCGTTACGCTATTTCAAACCAAAGCGACACACATATAGACACACACCAACAATCCTTGAGGAACTCGCATTCGTTAAGGATCTTGAAAATTTCATTATGATTCCTTCTAAAGGCACACACACACACGTACACATTCGTATGCCTGGTGCAGTGTGTGTGAATGCCTCTAATATGATTTGTGTCGGTTGTTGATGACTTTAGTGGATTGTTAGACGGTGTGATAACTTCAATTCGTTGGAACAAATAGGAACAGGAAGAACAAGAAAACAGAGATGAGGAAGAGGAAGAGGAAGAGATAGGAGAAGAAGAAGAAGCTAAACGGAAAAAGTTCGTGCAAAACTTTTTAACACATTTGCCATTTTTTCGATTACATTATTGTCTTCATGAATACGGTGACGGCGGCATTCGAGCCCGGCCATCTATCAGACCCATTCATCTATCAACACCCACTCGGAGCATGTGATTACTTGCCATAAAATAAAAAAGAATCTACAAATGTGATGGCACATAATCAAATCAGCACTGAAGTGTGGGATACAATGTAAGTTTGCTTGATTTCACAGGACTCAGATTCAGATTCAGATTGAGATTGAGCTGAGGAAACAAACTTGCTTGCATGAACTAAGGGTGAAACTGGTGGGAGTTTCAAATCGTAAAACGAGCAACGTGAAAATCAATGTGGAGAAACACCCGCAGAGCTTGTTTTTTGTTTATTAAATCATTTACGCGAAATTGCAATTGTGCCGGCGAATACAAAAAAAAAAAAATATTCGAAAACGTAAGCAATAAAAGTGCACTTCAAAGAGAGATTTTCGATTCTTGAAGACCTTTTTCCTTTTTCTGCGCAGTTAGAAGACAGTAATATTTATTAATTTTTTAAGACCCCTCAAAGACCAAAGATTCCGTTCAGCAGTTCTGCTGGTCTTCTTCGGAACACAATCATTTTATAGTGTGGGTAGTCAGTTATCGTGTATTGAGCGTACACACAGAAAAATATGACCACATAAAATCAATAAGATTCCCTTATTGAGCGATTTTATAGAGAAATCTTCTTAAACTATATGAAAATCTTATTGAAACATTTTAATAGATATCCTCATATATTTAATGTGAATATCTCATTATTTCTGTTGAAGAATATATGGAAAACTTCTTGATATATTCAAATAATAAGGTGAGCATATCAATCAAACTATGTGACATTCTTATAAAAGTGACCTTTTGATAAGTTATCCTTATCGCTTTAAGAAGAAGCCTTTTTAATATAAAAAGCAAGACTTATTGATTTAAAAAAGTATATGAATTCCGTATTCATTCCATAGACACATAAAAAGACAGACCAGTTTTTTTTTTGCACTTACACCGAGAGAAATAACAACAGTTAAATCAACTACTTAGAACAGTTAAAGTAAGAGTGGTCAAATAAACTGTATTCCGCGTTATATGCACTGAAAATGGCAGTCAAATGAACAGTTGAAAAACAGTTACTTTTTATGTTCAAATTCGCTTTCGTTCACTTGGACGTATAAGTTCTCATTCTGATCAACCGTCTCCGGAGATTTCGATAGCTCAGTGCTTTAAACTGTTACTCGACAGTCGTGAGCTTCGGGGTTCTATCCCTGCTGGCGGCGGAAATTTTTCTGGATTTTTTTTTTAATTACAGTTTTTTTTTTTTTTGTTCAGAGTGTAGTTGTTTTGGAAGACAAAAATTTTCTCCTAAATTTTTAAGATTTTAATTTATTTAATTTTTTTTTTAATGGTTCATTTTCAAGCAAAAAATTTTGGGAGTGAAACAATTCCCTAAGCACGTTCCCCAAAACTTGAGCAACCATAAGCTCAAGTGAGCATTTTGACCAACAAATTAAATTCGTTCGTTTAGCGTAATGGTTAAGACGTTCGCCCAGCGAAGTGGAGGTCAGCGGTTCAAGGCTCGACCGAGGCGAGAAAATTTAAAGAGAAAAAAATTTAAATAGAAACAAATAAATAATGAAAAAATATAATAATTTAATAAAAAAAAAATATTAATAAAAGAAGACTAAAAGAAAGTCAAAGCAAAAAATAAATTTTTTTTCCCAGTCGCTGGTGACAGTTGATTTAACTGCGAGACAGTTATATCAACCATCAGGTAGTTATATCCTTATTGACTGTGTTTGTACTGTTGAATTGACCGCTACTACACATAAGCTAAGAATTAAAGGTGAACTCGGTTATTTTAACCTGCTTTTTCAGTTAATATAACTACCTTTTTCTCTCGGTGTACATACATTGATATAATCAATCTAGCAAGCTGAAGTCATATCTCGCGATGGCGTGTTTGAAGTGTGCTAGATTTGTAATCTGGAAGGTCCGAGTTCGAACCCCGAAATCTTATTGTTTTTCTTCCATTTTATGTGGTATCGTTTTCTCTGTGTATTTTGCGTTTATGCATCTGTGGGGAACGATCCGAACTGTTCAGGATCAGTGATGCCATTTCAGTCTTTTTTTTAGTCAGATCTAGCCATTTTTTAATCGGCTTAGCCGGTAAAATCATCTATTTGCTATTAGCTAAAAATCTAGCCTTTTCTCTGTGGTGAATAGCCTTATTTTTTTTTAGCTATTTTTTGTATTTCCTTGTTTTAAACCAAATTTTCCGGTGTGTTTCCGATGTGAACACAAAGATTTATACGTTGGGACCGAATACACATCAAACCATATCTACAGACACGGTATGCACGTCTATATCTTGCTAAATGCAAAAAAGTAAGTACTCACATGCAATTCCGAACCGGATACCAGTTTTTATGCATTTCAAAAAGGACTAGAACGATATACTGTAGATGAAGACATACGCATACTCGTATATACTTTTATCAATTTGTTAAACTTTGATTTCTTTGATATTGTTGTGTTCTGTGAACTCATATTATAAGATCATTTCTAAATGAATGTGCCTGGGATTTTTTTACTTAGAAAGTTTTCTCTGCGGGAAACGAATTGCTCTTAACGTCGATAATAGGGAGAATTTGATGATATTTGCTTAAAAGTTTTCGAAATTCTTGCTCCTTTTACATTTCCTTCTCTGCTTGCTTAGAATGGAAGATGTTTTTTTTTTTCAAGTCAGTAGGGAAAAATTCCTCGGGAATTTTTAAAATCGGACGGTGTTTGATAAAGCAGAACCAAGCCTTTTTTTTTGGGCGTTTTCAAAAATTTTTTGGCCTTTTTTAACCTTTTTTTTTTAGCTTATCTAGCAGGTTTTCATTCGTAAGAGTTGGCATCACTGTTCAGGATAGATAAAATATTTATCTGCCTTCCCCTTCATTATTTATTGGATAGAACTGATTGTAAATCGATATGGATGCAATATAATCAAGGTCGACTATATGAGCTAATTATAAATTAAGGGGACCTTCTGGTCTAAAGCACGAAAATTTGGGGTATTTTCATGATTTTTTTGGTATTAAGCCAAATAAAAAACGATTTTCTAAGTATGCTGGCTTATTATATTCTTTATTGACAAAAAATAAAAAAATGTTGTAATTTTTTTTTTTTTTTTGTATTTTAAAAATGGCGTTGAAGTGGACCCTCTTTGAAAAAGTACCTCCGTGGTGTGAAAGATTTTGGCAGTTATGGTAATCGAAAAAAAAACAAAAATATGTTATTAATAAGAATGAATGCGGCTATGGCAGGAACTAGAATAAAAAAATTTTTTTTTTATTGACAAAATGGCGCAATTTTTTATTTCAACCATCAAAAACTCCCTTTTTTTGACCATTTTTTTAATGAAAAAATATGAAGTTCTTGAAATAAAAATTCGATTCTAGTTCGGGCCATAGCAAATTGATGTTATGAATAATATATAAAAATTCCAGACAAATCGGTTCGATGGTTTTTTTTTGTTTTCATTCACACCAGGTCAAAAAAAGTAGTTTTGAGATAAACGCGTTCAAAGTTGCTTTGATCAAGCGCGCTGCCTGCTGTCTCCATCTTCTAAAAAGGCTGTAGCAAAACAAATATTGTCAATATCTTCACGAAACTTTGCCAGCATATTCTTAATAGTCTATTCTTCCGAAATACATAAAAAACAAAAATCAATTTTCAAAAAATTCTAGACCAGAAGGTCCCCTTAAAGGTCTTTGGTGGTGTTCTACCAGATTCTTGGGAAGTCCCTTAGTGAGAGTCTTGTTGGAAGTTTAGTTATAATGAGACGAGGATGGCCCCAAATATCGACAGAGAGCTTCGCTACTATTAATACCCTCATTGAAGAGAAAATGTGTACACGGAGCAAGCTGCGGCGATCATAGTCGTCTATTCTGGGTAGATATTTGTTATAAATCTTTATTTCAATAAAGAAACTACGATTTAAAGTGGACAAAATTTATTATAAATAATAAGGAACACATGAGAAATTTTTAGTTCGGAAATTTAGTCAGATCATCAGATTATATTTGGGCTCACCACCAATACTAGGATCTGTCCAAAGATCACATAAGAGGAGAACTTTTTGATTTTATTTCTTATCAATAATCGTTATTTTTGGACAAAAAATATAGGTCCAAAAATGGTCTTTTTTAAACAAGAGATCAAAAAGTGGGCGCGGCCGAAGTTGGATCTTTAAACAAATGTCTTTGTAAAACAATCGAAACCGTGGCGGATATTCCGAGTAAGCAACATAGGCAGCAAGTTCTGACTGTTTACAGTACCTAAAACTCTTTTGCCAGCTGTCTGAGGCGTCAAAATCGCAACTACATAGGGCGGCAAATTGCCTTAATCCGCTCCTGAATCAAACCAATCTTGGCTCGAATGCTGCGTGAGTTTGAATGCGTATGTGTGTGCGGTAATATTTCACATCACGCTGTACTGACTGTAACACCCTTACTTATTTATGTCACACTTAATTTTACATAACGTTTTGATCATTCATATAACCCTCTTCATCAGCTCCAAGCGTCAATGGGCTTTCCATAATTCATTCCATCCATCCAAAAAAAAAAAACTTAATAAAGAAACATGCGTGGGGGCTTTCTTCCGACCGAATTTATGATTATTCCGTATGAAAAATACTCAATTTTATATTCAAAAATCGAGTCCATAAAGGACACCAAACGTTTAAGCAACAAAAACTTTCCCATTCGAAATTATTTGTGGGGGTGAAGGAATTACGCTTCAAAAATCAATAAAACCCGGTCATATAATTTAGACGTTTTTTAATAGAAATTTGATTTACAATTCCGCTCATGAAAATGTTTTCCTAATATGTACATATATATGTAGTTTGAAAATTTTTATTATAATTTTCTTTCAATATTTAAAACCGTCCATTGATTCATTTAAACACTATAACTATGCAGTAAATCATTCGGTTCTGACTCGTTCGATACAACAAAAGCTCGGCTCTTTCGCTACGCATCTGTCACTTAAGGCCGTCAAGAGCCATTCCGGAGTTATCACAATTCAATACCGAGAATTCATTGTACGAAATGCATTCGCTTTGATGGATGATGATTTAGTGTACAGCATACGAATGTGAATACGAATTGTGTGGAAACCACAGAAAATTGAAAGAGAAGTCCGAAGAGAAATGCCCAAAAAATAAACCCATAAATCCCAAAACAATAGCGACAAAGCAGCCATAAACGAGAGAAATAGAATAAAACGAAATATTTTTTTTTTTTTTGAAAAAGGAATTGAATGCATAACCAGCAACCGAAACCAAATCTAATTCACATTGATTTTTATGAATACCAAAATAAAGAGAAATTTGCTTTCACGTCAAAGTACTTATAAGTATATGTATGTATTGTCGTATGTATGTATGTATGTATATATGGAGTCGAAAGTACGTACTCAATCAAGCAATGCTTAGTAGTTTAAATGAAGCATGAGCCAATGAAGTCATTAGAAGAATTGTTCGAAGACCGATTTCCCCCCTCCGCTTACCATTCAAAGCTAAATGTGCGCTCGTTAAGTCCATTTCGTGATTGATCTGTTACTGCTTCTGAGTGGCTCAATTTCATGAATCCTGTTTTCGGAATTCTAAGCAAAAAAAAAAAAAAAAAATAAGAAAAAAAATCGTTTTAAATACTTACAGCATTACCTACAACAAACAATAGCGGCGCTGCTCTTCAAGTGTTGCACGTATCCGAGCTGCTCCGTTCGCGTTGACTTCTTAATGGCTTAAACGTTGGTGGAATAATGGATCCAAAAAGCTTTCGTATGCAATGTAATCTCAGTTAACTTGTTTTACAAAAGTGACAACTGCCCCAAGGGATACATTCGCGATTCGCTGGCTGTACTTCAGTACTTATGAAGTGTTTTCTAGTTACAAAAATTAAAAGGGGGCGGAGGGCCTCAGACATTGTTGAAAAGGGTGGAAAAACGCTTCGGTTTCTCTTGAGCAAAAAAAAAAGTCTTGAACAACAAGAAAATCAACGTGCAAATGACTGTCATCGCATTGTTTGCATAACTAATTTTCTTCGCCATATTTTTTTTAAATATTTTTATACCCGACACACTCTGTGTCGAGGGTACATTGCGTTTGTGTGGTTGTGTGTAACACGCAGACCCAATCGAGATATAGACCATACAAAAAATGCATTGAAATGATCAGCGTCACCAGGAGATTCAATCAATTAGCCAAGTCCGTCTGTCCGTCTATATCAATTTTTCTTTCTTTCTATCTTTCTATCTTTCTATCTTTCTATCTTTCTATCTTTCTATCTTTCTATCTTTCTATCTTTCTATCTTCTTCTATCTTTCTATCTTTCTATCTTTCTATCTTTCTATCTTTCTATCTTTCTATCTTTCTATCTTTCTATCTTTCTATCTTTCTATCTTTCTATCTTTCTATCTTTCTATCTTTCTATCTTTCTATCTTTCTATCTTTCTATCTTTCTATCTTTCTATCTTTTCTATCTTTCTATCTTATCTTTCTTCTTTCTTATCTTTCTATCTTTCTATCTTTCTATCTTTCTATCTTTCTATCTTTCTATCTTTCTATCTTTCTATCTTTCTATCTTTCTATCTTTCTATCTTTCTATCTTTCTATCTTTCTATCTTTCTATCTTTCTATCTTTCTATCTTTCATAGTCATGTTCTATCTTTTGATCTGAGTCTATCTTCTATCGAAATTTGCGTATGTGTTTCTATCATGGATCATAGTCTTTAACAAGTTCTAGAATGACTTTCTATCTTGCTACTCTTTCTATTTAGTATCTGTCTATCTAGTCTGTCTGTCTCTATATCAATGATTTTATATATATGGTCTATCTTACAAATTGGTATTAGTCATTGTCATAAAAAATTAACAAATATGCATGGCCCTTATCTTGAATCTGATCTTCGTCTAATGGTTCCGGTCTTGGGTTATCTTTAAAAAAATTTTCAAATATTACTCTATGTCTGTTCAGTATTGTATTATCAGTCTTGCCATGATTATATACCTTACTTGAATATATTTTCTGCAATTCCTGAGTCTTACAGTGTGAATCCCGGTGAACCATGTCTGAGTTTATAAAAAAAATTTCCATAATATTCTTATCTTATCAGTAATTTATTGAACATTTGAACCAAATAGAGGAAATTAAACAACACAAAATTGAATTTCTACATGAACAGGCCTTGCAAAATTAGTTCACTCGGTCCAGACTGCAGGTGAATGATTTTTTTTTTTTTTTTTGTTCAAATCATTAACGATTCTTAGAATATCTCTGTCAAGAAGCCCTTGATAAAACTAAAAAGATCAACTCTATCGCCAACGTTCTTATCAAAAAGAAGACCTCATAAGCCTCTTAAGAGACAAAAATCTTGTCGCGTCTGATCTTGAGCCACAAAAATATGAACTCCCATCCTCAGAACTGTGATAGCATTGGCAAGATTTCATTGTTATTATTTAGGAAACTACATCAACCGATGATTTATAAGCTCATTCGAAATGGATTCTAATAACACACATTGGAACATTACAGTGCGCGAAGGAGAGAGCGAGAGAGAGACAAGGAAAGAGAGATCGAACAAATTCAGACTAATTTTATTAATGCACATGCTTGAGTCGACATGCAGCAAATGCTGCTGCATCCAAGCGTAAACAACAAAGAGAACCCAGCATGCATTTACATTGCTTCAATATTCCACATACTCTCTTGTGCCAAGAAGTTATACCAAAAGATATTATTTATTTGGCGGTTATTTTGGCTTAGTTTGCCAAAAAAAATTTTTGAAAATATAAAAGACTACTTTGGCTAAAAAGTTACCCCACTCTGATGTCATTTTCCGCACTCAAGCTTATCCGCAGCGAGCGCGCGGAGCACACACACACACACACATGCTTCGAAGGAAACCCTATAATTATTGAACGTCGTCGGAAGTGGAAACAATGGTCGAATTGTTGCTTATCGTCTGCGGCTGTTCATTGGGACGGCCAACAAACCACCCCCATCATCTGCACCACACCATCCGCACACACATTCGCATCCACATTGACGGCCGTGTGTCCTACGAAGGGCAAACGGAAAATTCGGATTAAAATTGTAGACGAAGAACGAAAAACGAATGACAAATATTTTCGAAAGCAATCTCACAATGCCCTCCCGGAGCCCCGGATGATGATCGACGGTGTTGATTAGCACAAGCAGCACAGCACTGCACACACAAGAGTCCATAAAAAAATAGATTTTGTCGAAATTTAATAGTTCACTTGCACATTTTACTGCAATAGCAATTATGTGATACTCTCGCAACAATGTCAACGGCATCGGCATCAGCATCAGTTCCGCCATAGACGTGTGCCGCTTCCGCCACGTGACGCCGTGCGCGATTACACAGAGTACGAAAGAAAAATGATGCAACTTCGAGTGTCCTCGATTTTCAAAAACAAAAACAAAGTAAAAAAAAAAAAATAAATAAATAAAAGAGAAAATTGGAAACTGTTGAAAAATGAAAACACTGCACCCACCCCGCCCCATATCGCAGTTATTGAAGCAGTCGACGAACTCACACCCTCTCAACGTAGAGTGTAGTCGATTTTTGAAAAATTAATCTTCTGATTTTATCGCCGTTGTAAATGAAGCAACCAATTTGCCGGCAACGCAACTGTGCGGCTCAGATTTCAAAGAGTTCTGCCATCGGATCAATGGATTAATCGACCGTTTCGAAAGTTTCGCTCACTCCGTCTCGAACGTCTCCGATTGCACTTTTCTATATTTCGAGAGTCTGTCTAACGATGCGTCCTGCCGTTGGATGCCTCAATGCAAATTCAACCGTCCAATCGTGCGCAAATACTGCGCTCTGTCCATTAGAGATTTTTTCAATTTACAGAGAAATTCATTTGACTTGACTTAAAAAGCAATAAACTGAGGAGTCTCTATTGTCTGAAATTGTGTTCGTTCGGCTTGAAGGCATCTCCTTTTTGGTCGCATTGAAATTTTCTGATTGCTCACTGTGCTCAACTGAAAGTTGGAATGCAGTCAACAGCGTGCTTTTTCTTGCTGGGGTCCAAGGATAAGGATGATCAAAAGAAAAAAAATAAATAAATAAATAAATAATTTTAATGTCCTTTTGCTACCGTTTTGAAATACATAATTTCCCATTATTTTTATTCCAAGAAAAAATTCTTTAGGAATTTATTACGATACTCAATGAAGCAGTTCATATTAATTGAAATTTGAAACACAACATATGCCCTTTTTAAACTATAAAGTGTACAGAGGTACTTTAAGTTCCTTTCATGTGAAATTTTTTGTTTATTTCTTCTAGACTTTCAAGGCTGGCTTTTCATTATTACTTTATATGTAAATTTGAGCAGAAAAGATCCTTGAAGCAACAACCCACTCGCTTTAATAGCTTCATAATGTTTTCTTACTTAAAAAAATTCATTTTTTTTTTCTCCATTTCCTTCCTTTTTACATTACTCACAGTAAATAAAAACGTATTAAAAATTAAGCTAAGTGGCAGCACGCACTCAAGAAAGGCACGCTTTACTTTGCTCGCCGTTTTGTTTTCATATTTTGCAGTATACATTGCATCGGCAATGGCAGTTCCGTCATCGTCGTCATCATTGCCATCATCAGCTCAATGGAAAGAAAGAAAGAAAGAAAGAAAAAAGCATCATCATCGATAATTGCCTTGGACGACGCTCTGCACTTCAAAGTCTCGAGTGTTTTCCTCCTTCAGTCATTCAGGGCTTTAAAAATATTTTCGCAAGCCATACTCCGCTGCAAATGTTGCTCAACACAGGCATACATACATATATATTGTATATACATAATTCATATAATTTTTTACGTATATTGTTGTTGCAATCGGCGACGTCGAAAAGACAAGGGAGATTCTCGAGTCTTTCTCAGATCTTTTTGTCCCATGCTTTGGATTACTTAATTCGCTACTTTTGTCAAAAAAAAAAAAAAAAAAAAAACGATAACAAAAATTCAAGTCCCCAACAAACTCTTTTAATGTATCTCCTTAATCATTGCTCGATTTTTTTTTTTGCTCTTCTTCACTTCACCTTCGTTACACGTATGCATTAAGCAAACATTTGCATACGATTCCAAGAACATACATCCGGTCTCATTGTGGGTGAAAAGCAACATTGACGTAGGTCCATGCTGTATCTTCATTCATTTTCATCACCAAAAAACAAAAATGAAAAGAACCAAACCAAAAAAAAAAAAGAAAAGAGACGATACGAAAGTGGCCTAAACATCAACAGAACAGTGAGAAACTTACACATTTGAAATAAAAAGTACAAGGAAAAAAAAATTTATTTTCCACCCTTCCGTTAATAAAAATTGCATTTTCAAGTCTTGCGCTTTATTTCCCTGTTTTTTTTTTTATATTTTTTTTTTTTGCGCAGTTCATCACTGTAAAAACGCAAATCTCTTGTGACAACACAAATAAAAACATGATTTAATAGTGAATCGTGTATATGGACTTGATGCAGCATGAGGATGTTGCGGATCAGCCCATGTTGCACAGGCAGGATCAGCAAGAGAATTTACAACTGGGATTACAACTAGCGACACAGCAGCAAGCCACGACCAAAAACGAACGAACATACGAACGGGAAAAAAAAGGGAAAAGGCCTGCTCGAAACTGGTCTGCTTTTGGAACTTCATTCAATAGAGAATTTCATAGAACGGTTCCATTTTTAATATTTTTTTTTTTTGTGGTTCTTTGTTTTGCGAAGCTGGTTCAGGGTAAAAACTGTGATTAACCTTCTCAATGTGCACTCAACGGAAGTGGGTTGCGCTTATGCTGCTGTAGGAACAATTGTTTCTTTATCCCTTATGAGCGTTCCTATTTTTTTTTTTATTTATTTATTTTTTTTTTTTTTTATTTCCCCTCCACACTTTGATGGAAATGGGCTAAGCATTTTGTACGGCTCAGCGCGCACGCGCTATAGCAATTTTCTGCGTTTTAATTACGGTCGCTGTTAGAAAAAAAAAAGTTGTCACAAAAAAAAAAACAAACCAGCTTAACATCACTAATACGATGCATTGGAATTTGTTTGAAAAAAAAAAAAAAAAATTTCAGAATAATGATCTGAGAAAAGGGACTTTTATAGACTCACTCGCTTGAAATTGCAAATCCTATTCAGCTTTGATTAATGTCCGAAAAAGGATTAGACTTCGAAACTCTCTTATCTGTGTGATCTTTTTGTATCAAATGCAACATCGCACTGAACATAGGACGGCACTCGAACATCAACATCATTAACGCAGGACGCACGTTCCAACGTCGGACGATTGCCTAATCCATTGAGAATCGTGTTGCAACTAATGTCACACATTAGGACATCGCATTAGGGCTTAGGTGAGGAACATGCACACGACACGATAATCTCGGCACAGCAACACGACTTCAATGCATTCTGTGCAAATAGACGGCTACCTCTACCTACACATATACATTGTATATTATTCATACATATACATACATATGGTATATGGCACAAAAAGCCAAGTACCTACATCATTAAAATACGTCCGAATGTCTCAAGTTTGTTCTTCTTGGTCGACCTTGTTTCTTCTCACAAACCTTCTCATGGGCTGACTTAGAGCATCGAAATTCCCTAAAATACATGCGATTCCATTCGAAGAGTCCTTCAGAATTCTCACGCAAATTTTAGTTCTCAATAAATCGTAAAAATAATTTTCGCTATGCTTAATTACACTTGAGGGTTGTTGGTGTATCCAAAGAGTATTTTCTCACACAATTTCGATACAGTTTCCCACATGTATGTATATACATTTAACAATTTATGTAGAACATCCTCTCAATTGCAGACGGTTCTTGGTATTTGCACATATGCAATCGTTCTATCAATTCTGTGAATAGTTTGCTCGATTCGATCCATCATTTATTTTAATTAGCGATAGTGTCGATTACATTTATGCCACGGACTGAGCGAGCCCCTTTTATGCACACATTTTGTAAAGAAAATGTGTTGCAAGGATAGCAAAAGGATGGCTAGAGATAATGCTGCAACGCATTTTTTTCACTTCAATTGAAGGCCATCCATCATTTTTCAATCAAAGCGGATAGATAATCAAGCGAGTTTGATTCGTTAGAAATTTCCTCTAAAACGAATGTAAAGAGTTGAATTTCATGAAGGAAATTGAATTTTTATACTCGAACACCCTCTGTGTCGAGGGTATATTGCGTTTGTGTGGTTGTGTGTAACACCAGAACCAGTCGAGATTAGACATTACATGAAAATGATATAGAAATGATCAGCGTCACCAAGATTCAATCAACTTAGCCAAGTCCGTCTGTCCGTCTATCTGTCTATATCTATCTTTCTATCTATTATATTATTTAGCCATGCTTATCCGGTGTCCGTCTGTCTGTAGTCTGTCTGTTTTTAAACAGTTTTCTTATCAAACGAGTTCAGCTATCTTGACGAAAATTTGGTATGCGTGCTCACGGGGACATGAGTAAAAACAAGTTCGAGAACGGACCCGATCGGACCATTTTTAGGGGTACCTCCAGTACTAGGGTCTGTCACAAAAATCTCAAAAGTGCCCCAAAATCGGACTTTTTCGAAATATTTGAATGAAATTTAAAATTGGAGCGTATATTTAAGCCTCCGATTAGAATTTAAAAAAAATAAAATTGGGCGTGGAAAAGGGGCGGTTTTCATAAAGAAATTTAACAAAAGTCGGTATATGGGGCCCCTTATGGCCTTAAACACCTCTTGATATTAAAACGTTTTTTGAACATGTGTGTCTGTGTCGGTATTTAATTGTCAGGCTCGCCAGACTATAACACCCTTACTTGTTTTAATTTAACATATAAGAATTATTTTAGCCCTCTCAGGCTCATAGTCTTCAACGTAGTTTAAAGTTTTTGATGGATTAAATTTTCAAATGAAATTCTTCAGAAGATTTTAAGCCAGGACTAGTAATTTCATATACAGTGAAAGCTCTCCTTGCTGACATCTCCCATGAGCGGACAAAAGGGCCTTGACGGTGGGTGTCCGCTTATGGGAGCTGTATTTGTATTTGAGAGTTAAACTGGCATGAAAACTTAAAGAATATATTCGAATATTTCAACTTTCGAGTCTCTTATACCGCGTTGAAGAGTGAGAGCCTTAAAATCAAATTGTTATTATCATATCGGAATTTTTTCCAAAGCCTTCAAATAATAATATGAATAACCTGCCTCACACATCCAATATAGCCCCACCGGAATTCTTCTTACAATCTTGAAATTTCGAATCTTGAAAATTCGAGACGATCAGTAAACATTTATTGTATAACACCTCAACATGACTTAGCATTTCTGCTATTATTCTAGCATATCATTAATATCGCTTCTTTTGATTTCAGCAAGTCATAGGAACATAAAGATTCATTAGGTTCCATTTTTTTTCGGATTGAATTTAGAAAATTTATTAAAGATTACGCGTGCGTAGCTTCAATTGAGTGTTATATGCGCGCAATAGCCTCACCCATATCGAGTGGGTTGTCAACAAATGCTGCAGGTATTGCTTTTTATGTTTACGATACATCAATTGTTGCAGAAACATTTTCCTCTTTAATTCGTTCCCATGCAGTATGTCGCGTTGGAGCAGTCAGGTAAAAGCGTTTTTTCAGTAGAAGGTGTGTTCTTTCTGCATTTTGGATACATGTGGGACTGTTTAACGACGCACTTCGTGTTGAATGATGAGTAATTTCATTCGTTATTTAGTTGGTTAATATTAATATATAAAGTTTTTTTCGCAACATGTTGACATTTCAAAATAATAAAGATTACGAAGCATTTTTTCATGTATCCAAGCAGAATGTTTACAGGACAAACGTAAAGCAACTAATCCAAAATACTTGACCTATTTTATGCAGTGCTCCATTCCTTTCACTTTGTAGACGGCAGTTAAAAAAAAAAAAAACTAATAATATGTTTGTATGTATGTATGTATATCACTTTCAAGCAGTAGCAACAAAACAGCAGTAATTGGAGTCTCAGCATAGTTGACCTACAATGCAAACCCAGAAAGTCAACTGAATAGTGAAATGTCTCGTGATATACTCTTTCGTTGCAGCACTTAAAGTATTTTGCCTTGCTATTTTCGTCCGTACTTGACTCGGTTGGGAGAGACTGTAATTTTGTTGCTTTCCGTTTCCACACACAATTACTGTTGCAAATTAGAGCAGAGAAATTAGTCTCAAGTGCAACATAATACCCCCCAAAGCTATTATATTCAACATCAGCATGTTCGCTGGCTAAATAAGAGTGGGTATCCAAATTACAAAGTGTTATTTCAAGTGCAATAGCTTAAAGATAAATACTTCAATTGCACTTTAAGAAGAATCTTCACTCAACACTATGGGCTTATCAATGCATCAAGGATTAAACACTGACAATATTTCTCACCATTCAATTTATCTTTCATAATTTAAAATCAATTACATTTTCAAACTCCTAAACTATTTATTACCATTATCGTTTTACACGAGACAACAGGCAACGGACAACGGACAAAAAGAGGAGGCTGAATAGCAAGAACGAACCTGATACTCTACTGTCTATATTTTAACGTTTTAATTACTGAAATTGCGCATGTAGGCTCAGTGGACACACACACACATACTCAATGCAAAGTCTGAAGCTCTGCAACCTGAATTTCGCACACAGCATCGACATTCAATTTGAAATTCATAATTCGATCTCTGTGTAAACAAAATAAATTACATAAAGACTGTAATAAACAAGCTGGCTAGTGGCATTGCACAGGCCTACGCAAAAATATCTCAACTCAACAAAAACTGAATTGAATAGAGCTGAGCTGAGCTGTTCGGAACTGTGCGGAGCGGAGTCGAATCGAGCGGAGCTCTCTAAGAAGCCCACATTGAAGTGAAGAATAGTTTTAGTTATATCCTGGTTCAATGGCTTGTACGAATGCGAAGCAAAATCTTTGAGAGTCACACAAAACATGTTTTACTATTGCAAATGCAAATAAAGCGTGGAAAATGGCATAAAATATTGCATAAAAAGAAGGAAAATGTCAAAATTAATTGAAATTGTTTAAGGCAATAAGTATGGTGAAAAGATTTTCTACAACAATGCACAGTGGTCTCAAGTAAGTAACATAGTCTACAACATAAGCAACATAAACATAAGGCGTTTTAAGTTGAGTTATTTCTTAAATTGATCTCTTCAAAATTATTTCATTCAAAACTTTATTGCACTGCCAATGATTGCACAAAAAGATGTCGCAAAAGGTACTACTTATTTCGATGCATGTTGCAATACGTTCGGGCAACATCATCGCTTGCGTTCGCTGAGGCCGTTAAACATCTTCAATTGCCTATCAAAGCTATTGAATTCCCCTTTTTTAAGCATTCTCGGACCACTGTACCACACTGTCGATGGGTTTCGTTGCTTTCGAATCGAGCAGAGGCGTTTTTTAAAGTCGAAGTGTCTTTTCTTCTACATAGTGGCGAAGATAGGACACAAATTTCTGTCCAGACGGTTGCTTATTATATTAGAAAAATGATATATTGTGAATTGCAATTTAGGGTATAATTCAAATTTATTGTCTTTTACAAGACATATATGAGTATCATAATTTGATTTGTAAGCTTTTAAAAGACTTTATTTGCTCAGTCAGATGCGAGGCTATCACTCTTTTTTGATCTCTTATTATTGTATTAATTTTTTTTTTTTTTTTTTGGCCTCTAAAATTCTTCGAAAACATTCGAGGTCCTCAAAGCCAATAACCGTTCCCTCTGCACACTCTCTCTCTCTCTCTCTCTCTCTCATTCAAGTCAAAGGAAACGCTGTGCAACATTGCGAAACACTCAACATCGGCCGTTGAAGGGCCCAATTTTCGAGCGAATAGTTCTAGTTCGCTGTCTTCACGATGAAGTTTAATAAATCACTTGAAAGAAAATAATTAAATTTTTTTTTTAACGCGAACGATCGAATCACATTCGAGCGATTCCCCATGCATTTACATTTGCATGCGCTTGTTTGCCCAAAAGAAACATTATCGCAAAAGATTGATGAGCGGTATCGCTTACAGGTAAGCGCAAGCCAGATACAAGCGATCATTAATAAGCCACTGTGGACTGTCAATGCGAGCAGAAGGTAACATTCACGGAGCACCGAGCATGCTGCAGCATGCACTTGTCGTAATCAGGATATCCATTTCGTTTTTTTTTTTTCTCTCTCTTCTCTCTCTCGCTCGCTCTTCCTCCATTCCTACAAGTGATGAATATTTTGCTACAAATGGTTTCTCATTGCCGCCAGAGACCACCAGAGGGCAAACGATACGAATGAATGACAGCAGTTCCAGTGGAAAACAAATTGATTTTGTACATTTAAAGGGCATGCCTTTGGTTGAGCTTTAGGACTTGACTTAATTTACAACGGAAGAGATGAGGCAAAAATTATGTCTGAACTTTTTAACCCGCCTTCCCTGCTCGCTTCTCTTCCTCATGGTTCTTGTATGTTTCGTTCTTTGCGATTTGAGTCCATCTTTTTTTTATTTTTTTTTTTGTGCTTAAAATACTTGTCTGCTGTAATTAATATTTCGGTTCCTCCCCGTTTTCTATTTTACAATTTATCAGCAACAAATTGTTGTTGATTTCATTTTGTTGGCAATCAAGGCTGTAGCCATAAATTGGGTGCAGCGTCTTCGGAGACGCCACACTCATGTCTGCTGCGTGGAAACGCGTTGATGAAATGAAAAACTATAGCAAAAAGGCTCAGATCGATTAAGCTATTCATTCACCTGATATTTTCTTGGCCAGTCGCAGCTAGTTGGCTTCTTAATAAATGCCCAGCGGTGGAAAAGAAAGATTTTTGTGGGATTTTTCAAAACAAGAATTCATTTTTTCCTCTTCTAAGGAACTTGTTGATAATATGATGCGGCTCAAGAAAGGGGAAAATCCATGTATGTTGCATTGGCTTTTGTGTTGACAGAAATATGTTGCTACACATGCTGCATTAAATCGATAGATCGCTCCCTCTGACGTAGAAGATCAAGAATCAATTAAAAATATTGCTCTCTTAGATGACTATAGGCAGTCTTAATTACTTACGATTTTTAAAATATTAAAACAATCTGATTTAATCGAAATAAAGTGGATCTCTTTCAATATAATTCTATCAAAAAAAAAAAAAATCTGATGATTAAAAAATCAATTTAACATGTTCCAAACATCCACCTTGTCGATCTCTTCAGCCATTGAAAATATTTTGAATGACATAAATTTCACTTTCATTGAAGTTTTAATCAAGTTTATGGTTGCTAAGTACTTCTCTTCGAAGTGAAATTCCTTTAAAAACACATTCATTCAACAGATGCCGGGTCGAATCCAATTCTTTGATATGTCCCCTAACAACTCAATGGACCATTGAAAGATGCTTTTCCATTTTCATGGACACACACACATACACATCGTCAAATTGAGTCTGAGAGAAATGAGTAAATCTTACGTTGATTGTGTTTAGGAACTTTTGATGTCTATCAACAAAGGGCAATGTCCCTTTGCTTTGACTTGCAGGATTTTCAATAGAAATGTTTGTTTTTCATTTGAAATGGCTTTTCTGTGTGCTAAACGGAGCAAAATTACTTAATTTCATTAAAAGTTGAATTCAGAAAATTTTCAATTTAGAAGGCGTGAATGGTTCTTGGAGACACTGAGGGAGAAAATCGACTTATCTGTGTGGGGCGGGCGTGCGAGAGTTTTTGAAGACTTAAAGACTTTTAAATGATTTCATTTTATTGGAATTGAATTAGTCTTTCAATAAATGAAGTTGAAAATCGAACGAGATAATCTTTAAAAAGAAGAGTTTCATTTTTTTTCTCAGACATCAATTGATTTCAATGGTAATGACCGTACATTCAATCATTCAATCAATTAAGCATCGAGTTTCCTCATTGCAGAAAATTAGCGTCTCTACTTGACGGCCACAGATAAGATTGATGCATTCACATATAGCATTTAGCTGTAAAAGATCAATAGACTTCATTCAATTGAAATAGTCTTTCAGCATAATCAGCCTCAAGTGTGGGGCCGATGTGGTGAATGTGAATTGCTTTTGCACTAATCAGATGGTTGCCTTTTCTTCCATACGTAATTATGGTTATCTTCAATCAAAACGACACGCAGTCGATAATAAGTCCAACAAGCCTCTCACACCTCTCTCTCTCTCTCTCTCGCTCTATCTATTTCTGTATTTTTCTCTAAATGATAGCGAAAGGAAAATTTAAATTATATATTCAATTTCCTCTTTCAAAGTAATATAATTCAGTTTAATATGTTGCCTTCAATAAAGCTGCGAGGAGGAAAAACTAAAAGACATTGCTTATAATTCACTTAGGAATATTTCTTCATCAATTCCTTAAATGAAAACAATTTCAATTTTCAACTTACATTTTAAGCCTTTTAAGCTTGCCTTGTTGGAAGATTTTTTTTTTTTGATTGCATTGCAAAATAAATAAATTCAATTTATTTCGTAAATTTGTTTTGAATTGCCATTCAATTTCAAACTAAGTAAATAACACATCTCCTTTAATTGCTTACATAACCTTTGCCCAATATGCTGACATAGTGAATCGACTTTTCAAGTTATTTCGATTAATCGAAACGGAAATTTCTGCAGCGACGGAAGTCATGTTGATAAGCTTTTAATTCAATTGAACATACGATATGGTAAATTTGAAAGTCTCAGCATTTTTTCTTTCGACTGCAACATTGAATTATACATATGTATATGGACAATTTAAATTTTCAGCTTCAATATGTTGTGAAACTTGTTGATGATGGATGAAAGCATTGTAGCTCTTTCCTACATGTCAACTCGATTATTTTGGAAATTTTTCCTCATAATTATATAAAGAGAAATATGTATATACGTCCATAATATTCACTTTATACGTGGCACATTTCTTCATTCTCATTTATTGAATAAAACAAATGATGAGATGCAATGTTGAGGTTGAGCTTTGCAACATATCTTCCATCGACGCTTCAGACTCCCCTATATTTCTGTCAACATTTCTTCCTCGATCTCGCCACGTCATTAAAATAATGTTTGCCTAATATTCCGAGAAAGTAATCGTCTACAAATATGATATCAATCCACCTCAATTTTGAAAATGCGGTCAATAAACTAAAGCAAAGCAAGTCTCTACAGAAACTAAAAATAAACGCAAAGTCCTCGAAAAAAAAAAAACACCAGACAAAATAATCCTTGAAATCCTTGTTTTCGAACAACAAAGAAAAACTTTGATAATTCTAATAAATCACTACGTTGCATTAAAGCACATAAAAGTATAGTTTACGAAAAGGTTTTCCTTCCACGCAGGAAACAAAAAACAAGAAACAAAAAAAAAAAAAACCGGAAGGCCGGAAGGAGCGCACAAACTTTGACACCTCTTCCTTCTGCATTAAGCGCGCAATAATCCTTTAAGCTATAAAAATGCTGCATTCATAATCCGCACTATAAACGAAGTTTTTTTTTCTGCTTTTCCCTTTTGTTTCTAGTGCCCCTCAGGCGTTGCCAGCGTACACGGTAAAGCCTTGTTGAATAATAATGCCAAAAATCTAAAGTTTTTCCGAAAGCGGAAAGTGCTTTCGGAGGAAAATGAAAAAGAAAAAAATCACCATCGTTTTTTTGTTCAAAAAATTTTCATCATTTCAGGAAGTTCCTTCAGTCCTCTTAGCCTTTAGAATTTCGAAGGGAAAAAAGAAAATTTTAAAAAATATTTTCGTATAAGAATCAAAATGCTTTCCAGTGCCTTTCGTTTCGCGAACCTTTCACATTGATTCATGCTTGAACTTGACCTGCTTAACGATCTCGTTTTTCCATTTCCCCGATTAGGTTATATATCATTTCCAGATGATTAGCTTTCATGTCTATTTATGCTTCGCACTTGACTGCATTTCGGCAGTCTTAATTCAGTCGAATATTCAATTCAAGTTCGTAACATAATCTATATGTATGTAGGTAGGTATATAAAATGTTGCGAAACGAGCCAGGAAGACATCTGTAGAAATTTGCGACTTCAATCATCGGAAGTTTCGGGCAGATGTTGCCATTTCTCGAAGCATTTAGATTATAGGAAAAATCGATTTCATGATGTATTGAAGATTCATTTAAGAAAGAGTTTCAGTTTGTAAGCTCTTTAATGTTCCCTTTTCTGAAGTGGCCGTAAAAAAGAGAAGTTCAAACGAACCAACGACAAAAAAATCTCAACAGAAACTGAAATCAAATAAATGAAGAAGTTTTTGTATGCTTCTTGCGCCAAGCCCACTAATGAGGCTTGTGAGACATTTTGGAATTTACAACAGAGCCAAATGAACTAATTTAAACGTTTTTACACGCGATACGCTTTGAAAAGAGGTTCTATTGAATTTATTCATTCAAGAAACAATCCCATGGATCATACCGAATGCGTTTGGAACGAATTATTATATATCCTTGACTATTAGAGAGTGTCTCAGCAAAAAATAAATTCACATTAAATCCTGTAAAACTCAACAAAGCGATTTTGTGCTCTTGCCAACCAACTAATGGGCTGTAGACTTTGTTGGAATGAGGATCTTAACAGCATAAGAACTTTAGAACTTTTCTGGAAAGCGAACGCTTGAAGAAAGTTTCTATAAGTATCTGTCAAGAAATGCGATGGATCTCCAATAGCTTCGTGAGAAACTAATTTATTTATAGTCTCTGAGTAAGAAGGATCTCAAAAGCCAAATTAAAATTATTCCTGATGAACACTATACAGGATTTGTTGATCCTTGAAGCCAAAGCAGGTGTAAATTCTGTTAAAATGCCAATGTAATAATTCGTAACAGAAGCCTGAGTCCTCTGAAAAGAGTTCTAGAACTTTGTTGCTCGAAGTGAGAGCAAACGTTTCTCATGAACCGTAAGAGATTTCTCATAAGACTTGGAAGTAGAGGAGTCATCTCAGCATACTGAGAAAGTAAGACCGATTAAGTCTGATTTTAAATGGACCTTTACATTTAGGATCTTGAGTTGAACAACAAGGTGAAATTCGTGAAAGGATTCAATTAGAATGTAACAGAAGAGCTGAAATAGAAGAGAGGAGGACCGTAAGAGAGAATTTCTTGAGAAGAGAAGGATTTTAAGACTGGAAGATGTAGAGCAGAGAGAAGTGAAAGTTATTAGAGACAGATAGAAAGAGAGTTATTTATAGAATTTGAGAAGTAGAGAGATGGTAGAGAGAGAAGATTGATGAGAGAGAGTGAGAGTGAAGAGAGAGAGAGAGTGGTTAGAGAGAGGAGAGAGAGCAGAGATGAGAGAAGAGAGAGTGTGAGAGAGAGGAGGAGAGAGGAGAGTAGAGAGAGAGAGAGGAGTGAGAGAGAGAGAGTGATGAGGAGAGAGAGTGGAGAGAGAGTAGAGAGAGAGAGTGTGAGGAGAGAGAGGTGAGGAGAGAGAGAAGTTGAGAGAGAGTTGAGAGAGAGAGATGTGAGAGAGAGAGAGAGAGAAAGAGTGTGAGAGAGAGAGAGAGGAGAGAGGAGAGAGAGAGAGTGATGAGAGAGAGGAGTGAGGAGAGAGAGAGAGGAGAGAGATGAAGAGGAGAGAAGAGAGTGAGAGAGAGAGAGAGTGATGAGAGAGAGAGGTGAGAGAGAGGTGAGAGA
Organism: Chlorops oryzae; assembly: GCA_020466095.1. Lineage (NCBI taxonomy): Eukaryota > Metazoa > Arthropoda > Insecta > Diptera > Chloropidae > Chlorops > Chlorops oryzae. The sequence goes on from CM035807.1 coordinate 106,839,503, forward strand.
GAGAGAGTGAGAGATGAGAGAGTGGAGGAGAGAAGGAGAGTGAGAGAGAGAGAGAGAGTGAAGAGGTGGAAAAGAGGATTGAGAGAGAGAGATGAGAGAGAGGATGAGAGAGAGAAGTGGGAGAAGAGAGAAGAGGAGGAAGAAAGGTGAGGAGAAGAGAGAGAGAGGAGAGAGAAGAGGAGAGAGAGAGAGAGGAGAGAGGAGAAGAGGAGAGAGAGTGTGAGAGAGAGATGTGAGAGAGAAGAGTGAGAAGAAGAGGAGAGAGAGGAGAGAGAGAGAGAGAGGAGGAAGGTGAGAGAGGAGGAAGAAGAGGGGAAGAAAGATGAAGGACATGAGTGAAAAACACGATGGATGTCGAATAATGGCTGTTCAGCCAAAACTGAGACAAAAACGTCAGCAACTCATGTGAAGTGAGAGAACACAATTATTCCACGATCGGGCGATCATTGATTTAAAGACAATTTGTCACGCCGTTATTGTTTATTCGTGCGTCGTGCAATTGAAAAATTATTAATAATCCGTTCAAAAATAAAACTTGACCTAAACCCTCACAGAAACGATGATGGCAACAATCCTTTTAAGAGATTTCCAACGATTCGATATGACAGCCCGCATTAAATATCCAAAGCGAGGGAATCACAATTTCAATTTCGATTCAATTTAATTGTAACCAAAAGAGATGAGTGCTCTCAAACCACAAAAATCATCTCCGAATGCAATCAAATAAATTAATCAAAAGAAAAATTTTTATTGAAAAATTTAACGGACTAAGAGGAACTCTTGGAGATAAGAAAAAAGCTTCAACTACGGGTATACTAATAATATCATCTTCCCTTAAGAGTTTCGCACTCCTCATCCCCCAAGAAGCCAATAATACCCGAAGTAAAATCAACTACACACACCATAAAGGCTGATGACTCAAACAGCGGAAAAAAGCGAAATTATTTTTTTTGCTACTGTTCCTTCAAAGCGAAATATTTCGCAAAATTACTTCCCTAATCCTCGTAAACGCTTCGTGTTTTTTTTTTTTTTTTTTTTTTTTGTTGCGATCAATCTCTTTACCCTTTTGTGTTCGTCCATCTTTGAGCGGTTTTTTGTTGACTCGCTAAAAGCCCCGCTTTGCTCACTCATGCTCTGCTCGAATTAATTAGTTTTTGAAAATGAATTGTTCGCGGTAAATTTGTGTACCTTATGGCATAAGGGACAATTTTAAGAAACAACGGCGTAAATTCATCACTATTGGGCCACTTATGTGACACAAAGGATTTTTTTTGTTTCAATTTTTTTTTTGTATGGCCAAAGAAGCTCGGGTAGAGCGTAGAGGCTGAGAGACTTGTGCACAGTTGTGTAATCAATGAAAAATGAAAACTGCCATTTGCCTTCGAATGAAGGCACTAAGAAAAGGGGTTGCATATGGCCCACTGCGTATACGCCCGTTCCCATATGTCGTGAAAGAACGAAATTTTCATTTTTGCTTTTTTTTTTCTTTCTTTTTTTCTCTTTAATTTATGCAAATAGAGTGCACTGCAGGTTCAATTGACTGAAAACGGGCATGGATAAGGTTGAGTGGGGAGTGAATCTTTGCTTCTTTTGTGGATGTGGATTTGGGTTTTTAAAGTTTTGTCTTTTAATCTTTTTGTAATAATCCCAAAATTTTATACTCTATGAAGGCCCTTTGAAGCGCCGTCCCCTCTCCTCGTCGTTCAATCGTTTTTAACCTGCCGAAATGATCGCGGTCCTTGTGTTTTTTTTATGTGTGCAAAATTCCTTGAAATTCATTTCAACATCGGCAAAAGGTCTACACCAGTGGCGCTTTTATTCTTTTATCGTTAATGATTGTTTCCTCTCCATTCTATTTCTTAACCTTTTATCGCTTTTTTTTGCTCTCTTTGCCATATAAACGTTGTTTTTATGATCGTTGTCGAAATGCAGTCGTTGCCTTTTTTTTAATTTTTTTTATCATTATTATTATTGTTTTTTTTTCCTCATTTCATTTCTTGACCATTTTCGTAATTGGTTGAGTTCGCTCTTATTAATTTTATGTGAGACATTATTGTTTTTATAATCTTTTAAGTGGTTTATTGCCGCATATATTATTCGATGCAAAATGAAGCGAACTGTGGTTTTTTTGTTTATTTCACTCAACCGGAATGACGGCACCGGTCGTGCGCCTTCTTTAAATCCAAAACAGATTAAATTTCCTCTCAAAAGTAGCGAAATTCATTGGGTTATTTTGTAGACAAGAGCTGACGAGAACTCTTTGGCTGTTTGGCTGCTCAGCAGTTGTAGTGATTGGGACTTTTTAATGGACTGTTCGGAAATACTTAATTCCTTCTGAAAGCGAAAATAGCTCGGAAATCTTCTTCTTCCGAAAACATCAGAATGCTTTAGACTGAAGGCTGAGAAGTTCGAAGAGAATTCTTCAAACGCAGACATCAGCATTTTCAGTCAGTCACTTCAGTCATTTGTGGGGAAGTGTTTTTTCGTGTTTGGCTGATGACAGGAATTTGTGGTGCACTTTGACATCGTTAATAACCACACGCACGGACTTTGTAGTTTCTACTTTCGTTTTTATTTAAATTTTTCCTCTTCGTCTTATTTTTGTTTTGTTTTTTTTTTTTTTTTTTTTCGTTTGCTATATTAACTTTGAGGCACTTAAGGTGCTGTGTCAAATTGGAGCGTGTATTTCTTTTTTCAAATCTTCCTGAATCTTTTGCGCAACATTTTCTCACATGGAAGCAGCTCTAATGTATTGGCACTTCAAAATCCATAAAAATAAAAAAATTCCTCAGTGTGTCAAGCTTTCGCAGAGAAAATTTTCTCGAGTGGATTAAATGGGTCTTAAAAAATAAAATGCACCCTAAGAATTTTTATCGAAATCGTGCTATACGAATCTCTAACAAATTCCGAAAAACATAACTCAATTGATAATTAGAAGAAGAAGCCGATTCATAAATATTTTTTCGGAATATTTGAATGGCTAGGCTTACACAATATTTTAAATTTCTTGAATAATCAACAAATTCTTTTGCAATATTTTTCTTATAATAAAGTTTTAGCACACTAGATTCATACATTTTTCCAAATTTATAGGCAAATAAACATGATCAGATGTTTCTAAACATTTCGCAACATTTTCGAACATCACGTTCAACATGCTGCTTATGCTGCGCACATTACTTTGCGGCATGTTTTACTTCATTAGCAACATATTACTTTAGATTCCACAAACAAAATAATACAATCCACCACATGCTCAAACGCAACATGATGTAAGCAACATTAATTTGTTTGAGGTCAAGTCAAACAAGTTGAAGTTGAAGTTCGATGGTGGCACTGGAGCGATTTCGCTGCCGCTAGCAGGCTGGTATGAAATTTCCTCTGCCGCTAGCAGGCTGGTATGGGAACTTCTCTGCCGCTAGCAGGCTGGTATGGAACTTGCTCTGCCGGCAACAGTTTGTGGGTGCCTTCCACTCCCCGTAACTAGGTTTGTTGAGTAGAGGGGTAAATTTCACCTCCCCGCGGCGATTTCAGAGTTGCATTTGGTGGGCGGTATGGGCGAGCTAATGAGTGGACTAGGAAGCGAAGGTCGTTTCGAGATCCGTGGGTTCGAACCCCGCCATCTCCGCTCCAACGAACTTTTTTTTTTAATCCGAATAATTTTTAATAAATAAATTTTCAATAGCTTATTAACAGGTTGGCTGATAAGTCCCCGGTCTGACACATAGATGGCGTCGCTAGTATAAATGCATATTATTTTTATATAGTGGCAACCTTCAAATGATTCGTGTCAAAATTTCGACGTTCTGTAAGTCAATTAGTTTGTGAGATAGAGCGTCTTTTGTGAAGCAACTTTTGTTAATTGTGAAAAAAATGGATATAAAAAGGAATTTCGTGTTTTGATAAAATACTGTTTTCTGAAGGGAAAAAATACAGTGGAAGCAAAACTTGGCTTGATAATGAGTTTTCCGGACTCTGCTTTCCAGGAAAATCAACAATTAAAATTGATTGGTATGCAATATTCAATACGTGGTGAAATGAGCACGTAGGACGGTGAACGCAGTGGACGCCCGAAAGAGGTGGTTACCGACGAAAACATCAAAAAAATTCACAAAATGATTTTGAATGACCGTAAAAATGAAGTTGATCGAGATAGCAGAGGCCTTAAAGATATCAAAGGAACGTGTTGGTCATATCATTCATCAATATTTGGATATGAAAAAGCTCTGTGCAAAATGGGTGCCGCGCGAGCTCACATTTGACCAAAAACAACAACGTGTTGATGATTCTGAGCGGTGTTTGCAGCTGTTAACTCGCAATACACCCGAGTTTTTGCGTCGATATGTGACAATGGATGAAACATGGCTCTATCACTACACTCCTGAGTCCAATCGACAGTCGGCTGAGTGGACAGCGATCGGTGAACCGTCTCCGAAGCGTGGAAAGACTCAAAAGTCCGCTGGCAAAGTAATGGCCTCTGTTTTTTTGGGATGGGCATGGAATAATTTTTATCGATTATCTTGAGAAGGGAAAAACCATCAACAGTGACTATTATATGTCGTTATTGGAGCGTTTGAAGGTCGAAATCGCGGCAAAACGGCCCCATATGAAGAAGAAAAAAGTGTTGTTCCCACCAAGACAACGCACCGTGCCACAAGTCATTGAGAACGATGGCAAAAATTCATGAATTAGCTTCGAATTGCTTCCCCACCCACCGTATTCTCCAGATCTGGCCCCCAGCGACTTTTTCTTGTTCTCAGACCTCAAAAGGATGCTCGCAGGGAAAAAATTTGGCTGCAATGAAGAGGTGTGATCGCCGAAACTGAGGCCTATTTTGAGGCAAAACCGAAGGAGTACTACCAAAATGGTATCAAAAAATTGGAAGGTCGTTATAATCGTTGTATCGCTCTTGAAGGGAACTATGTTGAATAATAAAAACGAATTTTGACAAAAAAATGTGTTTTTCTTTGTTAGACCGGGGACTTATCAGCCAACCTGTTAAAATAAGTATAAAATAAGTATTTTTTTTTCTGTTTATATATTTCGCAACTGAAAATGTAAAAGCTGCATTTTATATGATAACAATCATTTTTATAGAGCTTTTCAATTTCGTCATTTGTTTCGTGCCTTTTCAATTAAAGCCGTTTTTCAATTCAAAAGTAAATTACCGAACGATAATGATAAATTTAGTTGATGCTTTGGCAGGAATCCTTTTCATTTCTCTTTTGAGATAAGAACACATTTTTGGGACATTTGCGACACGAATGTGAGGAAATTGATTCTCAAAGTTCTATCCGCTTTCGGTTTATAACGGAACTCATATCTTAAAAATATGTAATCGTATAATTTATACAAATTACTCAAATCAATGCTGCCCATTAGTCTTCTTTCAATCAATAACACTTACGTTTTTTATTATTATTGACTATTTTGTTACCATATTTGTCAAACATGTCTGTGTGTGGTAAAAACGTTAACTTAAAAATCCATTCACTCAATTTTGATTCATCATCAACTCTAATGTAGTTCAAACGTGCTCTTGAATAATAATAAAAAAAACAAAAAAAAATTATCTCTAAGGTCCGAAACAAGCCTAAACAAGCGCAAGCTTTCACTCCAAATCGTTTCGATGGCGCCATAAAAATGCATAAAATTTTGTTTATTTGCCTTCAGGTGATGAGCTCTAAAATGCATTTAAGCTCGCTAATGATGCACTTAATTTGACTGCTCACACCTACCCAAATCGTAATGCTTTGGGTTTATGGCTTTTTTTCTTGCTTTTGAGGTATCGAAAAAAAAAAAAAAAAAACATTATCAAAAACTTGCATCTTTATTAGGCTATTGACATTCTACGAAAAAATTGCTTTAAAACCATTAAACGTCAACACAAAAGCTCGTGAAACGGAGGACTGCTCGTATTATAGCAAAATCCAATAAACGCAAATCCTATTGTGATAACACTTATTTCTGTCGAAAAAAAGAAATTTAACTGGTCCCACAAATGCTGCAGCGCACTCGAATCAAACGCTCGGCTTACCACTCTAATATAAAGCAAGCACAGAGGCAAAGACGGAGGCATTCACAAGGAGTCCAAGTAGCCTACAAAGAGTAAAATATGTGACTGGCATACAAATGAGGCATTTTCCGTAAACTGCGATGTTATGACTTTTCAAAATCAGCTTCAAATAAGCAGTAGAGAGAAAGAGACAGAGCGCGTAGTCCGGGGCAATGTAGGCCGATGTTGTCTGTTCGAGCACATGTCCATGTAAATGGTTTTAAATTTATGTAATTTCAATATAATCTTTTTTATTTATGTCCCTCTTCAGTTTTTTTTTGTCATGTGAATGGGGCTATAAATGCTCTAGAAACCCATTTTCGTTTGAATTTGTTTTTTATTTTTTTTTTTTTGTAATTTATTTGGAAAATCTGAGCCATCGGACCACTGAAGACAATAGCAAAGAAAATTTTTTTTTTATATCACTAATAATTTTTTATTTATTGTTCACTCATTTTTGGTTTCCACAATTTTCTCAGTTTCCTTTTTTCGTAAGGAACTCTTAAGTACATTGAGATATTTCTTCATTTGCTGGCCCAATTCCTCGACGCGATGCGAAACATTATAATAAATAATTCTCCCTTTAAAACGCCAACATTTATAGACCAAGAGGGAAAATATTGATATCGCCAATGTTGCCATAACAATGAAAACTATCGCCAAAATACCGACAACAATGTGAAAAGCAACATTCAACAGTCCATGGAAATGACGATTTTCTTCTATGTCAGGCCCTTCGAAAGCAAAGAAAGAGGAATAACTTCATCAGGAGTTCAAGAAATTCGAAATTTTTACTTACAATCAGAGATCTCACTGGTTAGCACTTTATCGCTCATGCTTTCTACTTAACAATTTTTTTTTTTCTTTAAGTTTCCACTAGTTTAAGATAGTTAAGCAATACGAGAATTTTTAGTTTTTATTTTAAAGTCGAGTGTCATTTGTTTTACTTGTTTGAAGGAAATTTGAATGAAAAATGTTCAATGCTTCCTAAGTTATTTTACAACTTTAGGGTGCTCGAAATATAGTAGAATTTTGAACCTCTAAATAAAACTTAATTAGCCCTATTCTAAATAAATATTCCCCGAGAGTTTTTTCCCTAGAATTTTTTTTGGCGGAAAAATGAAGTATTCTTAGCGTCAATTAAGGGGAAAATGTCATCACCTCTGCTTAAAAAATGTTCGAAATTCTTTCTCCCTTCATGTCCCGTTCTCAAAGTTCTTAGAAAAGCAAATATTTTTTCAAATCCACAGGGAAATGTTCCCCGGGAATATTTAGAATCGGGCTGATTAGCGGGGTTCATTCAGCTTTCTAAGTTGACCTTAGATAATTTTTTCATCGCAAAGTTGTCCATTTTGAGTAGTAGGACTAAACATATAAAAATATTTTCATCTATTATAATTTGAATTATTTTTTGATATTTCTTCGATACTGGATGGCTACCTTATTCAGTTCTACGAAAGAGGTTATCATGATTTTGGAACCTAATAACAATGGGCATATTTGTCTCATTTTCGATTAAAATTTTTTGATACAAATTTCGACAGTTCATTTCCCATTTTAAGAGATTTCTATCCTGAATGAATTTTATTATTGAATATCAACAAGATAACAAGAACAGCAATAATGATAGATAGAATAGGTAAATAATAGCAGGGAAGCCCGAGATGCTAAAATTGCAATTAATAAAGCTCCATGGATTGGATTATTGGAATGAGAAGTGTACCAACTTTTTAAACAAAAAAAGTCTTAGTAAAGTTATCCATTTCAATAGGGGGAGAGCGTGCAGAAATGGTGAAAAATGTAAAAATAAATTTACACATTGCAAAACTCGAGCGCGTCAGACATAAATACTGTAAATGGGTTTTGTGTTCCCGATAACCGATATATATTAATCGGACATTTAATTAGAGGTGGGTGGGTGGCCGTGAATAGAGGTAGAAAAAATAGAAAAAAAAAAGTTGATCGAGCGTGTCAGATATTCGAAGTGAGTGTAAAGTGAAAGTGTGCCATTTCAATGACTGACGTTTGTAGGTGACAAAAAGTCATTAGTGATTTGTAAAAATGTAGAAAAAAAAATGATGACCTTGAGGCAGAGGAATCAACTTGATGTTTTAGTCGACCTGAATGATAATCTGACAAATATATGGAGGAGCATTGTTAATCTGAGAATTTTAAAGACAAAATGGTTCGACGAAAAAATCTAAAAGGATTCACGACTCACAGCTATTTAGTATAAAGGCAGTAGCCTTTCTAGTAGCAGGCCAAATCTAGCGTGTGCAGAGGCGAAGATTTTACCTACATACGTACATTTCCCCATTAAAATCGTCAGATTATATGTTTTTCGTGATCCTGAAAGGATTTGCTTCAATAATAAAAATGTTTAGCTCTAAAAATACTCATTTTAGATGGGGATAAGTTTAAAACGGATTTTAGAAGACTGTGTGAATTGCCTCAATATGTGCCTATGTGTATGTAAACTTTAATAACTTGTTCTATTGAATGATGATGAATATTTGAACATTCCTCGGTTTTTCGTTAGTTTTGAAAACGACACACAAGAGAAAACCTCAAACGGTCCTCAAATAACTAAATATCTCTGAACATGTTCAAGCTCTTTGCAATTAACTTATGCTACAGAACGCCTAATTGCATGGTAATACGAAATGGTCACTTACTGTTCAACACCAAACTCCGAAGGCATTTTTTTTTTTTTTTTTTTCAAAATAAACTTCTCAGGAAAATTCTTGATTAATGGATAGAGCTTGCATGTAACCATCTAGAGAATGAGCTTCGCATAAACATTTTATGAGATAAATTAAAATCAATTTTTGAAAGATTAAATATCGAGCGAGACTTTTTTGCCCCTCTCTCTCTCTCTCTCTCTCTCTCTCTCTCTCTCCCTTCCCAGCCGTTGCCATTCATTCATTAGGCTTTTAATCAGACCCTTTCACGGTTGGCATACTGCAATTTTGTACCTTTTGCTGCAAGCAAATTCAACCGTGAAATTTCTGGCCTACATTTCAAGTTTTAATTTTCACTTTCTACTCACAAAGATTTCAGGCATTGAGCTGGTGGCTAGACAACGTTACGAGCAGAAAAAGTCAGCATGGATTAATGCGAAAGTTGAAGGAATGAGTGTGGAGAGAAGCCCAGGTTCTAACTGAAATCTGGGCCAATTTTATTCCAAAAGAAAAGTTGAGATTAAAAAAAAATTTCTTTTTTTTCAGTTTTGTTCTCATACATAGGTACATATATGTATGTACATAAATTTCGCAATTTCTATGGAAAACAAAAATGAAAGCTAAGACTTCTCGCCCTCTTTGTCCAGCTTAGATAAGTTAATCCAATGTCAGTTTGAAATTTGAAAGAAAAATATTTATATTACCATAATATTCCATATTCGTGACTCCGGCTATTGTGGAATTTCTCTATCTGGGATGAGAAAGTATCCCGAGGCTAAGAAGCTTATTAGGTTACTATGCAAACATCAAAGACCACTGCCAGTGCTCCTTCTGTTTATCCTTACACATCATTTGAAATGAAAATAGAAAAACACATGAATGTATGCCATAATGATTTGCTTTGAATACCATTTTTTTTTTTTTTTTTTTTTTTTTTTTTTTTTTGTTGAGTTTTGCAAAGATTTAAAAAAATAAAAATAAAAAAATCTTTTGTTGGCAAGTTTTCAAGATATGAAAGACAAAAAAAAAACAAAAACACACACACACTTTCCTCAAAGTTTTGAATAAATGCAAATAAGATTCAGAAATCAAAAGGAACTCCTAAGGATGCTTAAGATAAATTTTTGAGAGTGCACTGCACCGTCTTTGAGAAACTTTCAATAAATTGGATTAAACAAGAGGAATATCTTGAGACAATGGCATGCTGAATTCCCTTACTCTTTCGGAGAGTTCTATGAGAGCAACAGGTTTCAAAGAAGAAAAAAAATTGTATAATTGAAAGCAGCACTTTCTTTTCATAAAAATTTATTACTCAAAACAGGTTGGAGGATGTCAATAAAATGTAAAAAATAATTATCAAATATTATCAACTGAATTTTTAAGAAATATTTTCCCAAAAGCTCGAAAGAATCACTGGACTTGATTTCATTTTTTTTAGAGAGCAAAATCTTTTGTGTAAACAACTCATTTCGCCACAAGCGGATTTCTTTGGTCTTCTATGAAAACAGAATTTTCAGTGGTCTTTCAATGAAAAACGTCAACATTTACTTAAGAATCTGAAAGGAGATTTTTTTTTGCTCCAAATAAAACAAATTTTCCCACCGCGAAGGACATCATTTGGGGAACATTTTGCGATTGAAGACAAATGTTTTCCAAGCTCAATGCATTTCAAACTCATCCTTTTGTAAGTATGTGGAAATGGGGCTATGGTATTTTAAATATTGAGGGAAAAATATTGTTGCTTTAGGTACTCACGCTTCCCCTTCGAAGAAAATTCATTGAGCCTTTTTATGTGATTTTCTCAAATTTCAAAAATCAGAATTCCCTTGACCACGTTTAAACAGGATATGTTCGAGTATTTGAGCTTTTTTTTTTATAAAATAAATACTAGAATCAATACTTTTATACGTGCTTCGGGTTTCCAATTGTCGGAAAATGATGTGAACGCAAAGCATAACATTATGGATGGAATTATTAAAAGTGTCACAACTCAAAGCCCGAATGGATTTTAATGCATTCTTACAAGCGAAGAAAACAAATTTATAAAATCAAATTGAACTTAAATAAAAATCGCATCTATTCGCCCATTAAGCTTGGACAATTGGATTGATCAGTTTCGATTAATCCACTTCGGGAAATGGCCAATCCGTCCAATACAGCGTAGACTTTTTTGACAGCACTTTCGCTCGGATGACGCTGCCGTGTTAAAATATAGAGTTTTTCTGAAATTTCAAAGCTTTTTAAAGGCGGACCTTAACCAACGGAAACAAATTGTACCTACTCACCTTTATGTGAAGCCCCACGAAGTTTATTGTCGCAGTTATAAAGCACCGCATAGCTGATATAATCGGTTGCAACCATCACGGGCCTTCTAGCCTCGGTGCTATCTATTAGAGGAGTATGTACAGGATATACCCAGCGGGAAAGCGTAAGGCATAGTAAGGCAAAAAAAAAGAATACTTGACTATTAGGTGCATTGATCGAATAACACATTATTTTTAACACGGCGATGTCATGGGAAATGTAAGGCATTCCGCTTTGCATTACCTTTAAACTTAATTTAGTTTTAATCCTTTCGCGCCTGAGTTTTTTCTTTCTCGAAACACAGACATTTTTTTGAAAAAATGATTGCAGTAATGGAAAAAGGAGCGAAAAATTCATGTTCTGCATACTCAAAAATTTCGAGTGTCCTTCAGTTATCCTGGGATATATAATTCCAATAACATATTTAGATAATAGAAAAAATCAAGTTTTAACTGAGTGGGAAGTATTCTCCCAGTAGGCACGAAAGGGTTTAATAATCCTTCTATTTTGCCTTACTTTTCAACGCAGAAAAAAATGTTTAAGTGATGACACATTACTTTTCTGTTCATCATTTATTGAACTCCGTTTCTTTTCGAATTAATAAAATAATTCATATTAAATAATTGTTTTTAAAATCGTGCACGTTTTAAGACCTTACACAATTTCCCGCCGGGTAGGTACGTGTGTACCGAACAAAACCCTGCAGCAATCGTAACTAACTATTCTATGGCTTCTGCCTGACTAGTCACAAAAACACCAGGACTTCTCCCTTGTACTTTGCCAACCAATGCCTTAAACATTCTTTTTTAACATTGAGCTGTCATCGAAAAATAACCACTCCCACATATAGCTACTCTACGAGTAGACCTGCTGTGGTCCCATTCGTACCAGTTGGCCTAATTTTTTAACTACACTTCTTCTAGACCTCTTGTTGCTTCTCAAGGTGTAGTAAATTATCATATAAAAAATACAGTAGGTACATTTCGACTAGTCATATTTGGACTAGCCTTAGAGTACTCCCATTTGGTAAATTGACCTCTTCATTAATGCGGGGTATGTACAATGAAGTAAAATGCATTAAAAGATTTTTCAAATCATCACTTACTTGGCATGTATGAATTCTTTATGGAGGTCAACCATGTCTCCGCATGTCGGGCATTGTATCTGTCAAGAGAGTAAGTTTCAATTTCAATGAATAAATTCGCATCGATCGGACTCACTGAAAGTACGTATAAACAACACTGTAAAAGCCTTCGGCTTGAAAGCATATATCATAGAAACTACATTTCATGTTCCGATTTGTTGCTCCTTTTGTCTTTGCAAAATCGTACCAGCGTCCTGTGTGCTGAAAAGAAATTTGGTGTCCTTTCTCAAATCTCCGTTTTTCTGCGTATTTTTTATATATTTTTTTTTTTTGTATTATTCTTACCCCAGAAGGACGAAAGTCCTCCATTCCTTTTATACCTGGGCAGCTTCCAAACGCTGCGAATATCACCGGCGTGCAGGTCAGCAAAATAAACCTGTAAGGGAGAGAGAACGGGGCATGAGATAATTGTAAGTATATTTTATAAACATTATTTATAATAAAAGTTTCAAAATTTTCATGGAAAAAGAATGCAAACAAAATTTATCTTTAGGTAGACCTTTTTTTTCTGCACGACATTTTTCATATTTTTTTTTTTTGAATTTTTTAGGGCACTTCATTTATGCGAATGTATTCTCTAAAAAGGCGAGAATCGTGACCTTCGTTAGCGAAAAAAATTGTCCTAGTGGAGCACAATCGAGCCGCATGCACTTGTTCTTATAGGCCATACATTTTATTCACGAATAGTGGGATCTACTGTGTAGTTCACTACTGTGCGATCTTCAAATGCCAATTATTTCCATCGAAGTCTTTCGAATTAAGAGAGCAGCCAACAGAGTATGGACCATTGTTCTATTTCTCAAAGAAAAATTGATTAAGAGTGCGAAAGATTTCGAGTGGGATTTCGAGCGGAAAAACAAAAATTTTATCAGAAATACGGTCATTATATAAAGTGATTATTTTAAAGTAAAATTGAAATTCAAAATTCTGAGTTCATTTGTTTTACTTACACTGAAACTGTGAGGTCTTTCAACATTTAGGAATAATAATAAAAATCAATTGTTAGTCTTTAGAAAACTGAAATGACTTTAGAGCAAAGCGCGTGTGATACTGGGTTATATAGAAAATTGTTTTGAAAATGAAAGAAAAACATTCCGTTCGTTATTTACATAGAGCACGTCGAATCAGGAAGTGTAGGTTAATAATTCACTAAATTTTTATTATAATTATGTACATATTATTATTTTATATAATACTATTTTTTAAATTAAATAAGTAAAAACGTTTTAATGTATTTGAGAAAGAAATTTCAATGTTAAAAACACCCAGCAAACATTTTCGGAGTGCTCCGAATTATGAGTCTAAAATGAGTCTGAAATATATAGAAAATGATAGGCTCATATTTAAGAGTCCTATATGAGTCAGAAATATGTCGAAAATAAGAAAAATAAAATAAAATTTAATTTGACTTTAAACTTATAAACGAAAAGAATCCCTGAAATTCGTTTTAGCTAACACGGTGTCATGGGTAAGCACATGACTAGAAAGCGAGAGTTCCAGGTTCAAACCCCACACAGGAGAAGAGATATGAAAAAAAAAATTTGAAATTACAAATACGTAAAAATCGAGAAATGAGTGTTTATTAATCAATAAATCTTCTTACAGCATACGATTATAAATATCACTAAAAATTTTTGAGTCTTTTTAAACTCATAAATATGAGTGCGATAGAATTCATATATGGCTCTTATTTGAGCGGAAAAAAAGTCAGATATGAGTGCGATAGAAGTCATATATGGCTCATATTAAGAAGGAAATAAGAGTCAGATATGAGAGCAGAAAGAGTCATATATGACTCCAAAATGTTTTCCTTCATTATATGTCTTCGGACTCATATAAGACGACCTTCGCAAGAAGGGAAGAACGCTCTTAAGGCTCTTAAAAGAGTTCATTATGAGGACTCCGACTCCTATAAAAATTCATATATGAGTCTTTTAGGACTCAGAATGTTTGCTGGTCAATCTCTAAAACTACTCAAACTAGTAAATGCTTGAAAAGCTCAATGCAGTCCAAACCTTCAGATTATTCGAAGATAAGGAAACTTTGTTCGAATTCAAAATTGGCCCTTTTTTTCAAATCCTTAACTCCTCTTCTTAAAAGAAGAATTAACTAAAACGAATTTTTTTCATCCCGATCTTAAGAAAAAACTGAGCTTCTCAGGCCTCTATGAACAGGAATATATCCTTAATTGGGATTTCATGTTGAGTGGAGTGAACTATACGCAACGAAAATCGCCCTCACTTACATACTGATAGCCTTCCAAATATGCAAGGTTTCCTTAAACGACTAAATCTTCCTTACTTTGGATTAAAAAGTTTTAATTTCGTCCTCCCGAAAGCTATCTAAAGTAATTGACCTTAAGAATAAGCAATTCAAAGGACATTCACCACAAATATGAAAAAAAAAACCTTACATTTTCTGTCAGCATTTTTAATGCTCCAAAGACAGAAATGAAATCGTTGCACGAAAACGTTGCCCGTACGCCTTAAACGTGCAACCTGGAATCGTGAATTCGTTGCGCGCTCGGTCTATCCGAGCAACGTTTTCGTGCATTCGTGAAAAATTTCATCGAAACCATCAAAAATTGGAGGGGGGAACAAACAAAAACATCTTGAAAATAAAATAATTCCACCCCCTATACAAACAGATCATTCTCTATTCGAAGCTATATGGTCCGTGGAAAACAATTAACCATGAAATTAAAAATGTTATTAACACGCGCTCGGAGCATTGCTGCTGATTCGTCTGAATAGATAAACGGAAACCAAGTGCAGGAGGAGGCGGAAAGTATAAACAAATCATCATTAAAACCAATAGAGAAAAAGTGAGGCACCACTTAAAATTTGTCACCGTCATCCCTTGGAAAGTCGCTAAAACAAAACAAAAATTGGGAATTTTTGATGGTGCCACAAGAGCCATTCCATTAGTCGCCAGTAAAATTGCTCAATTATGTTAAATATGCTGCCGCGAAGCGTAACGATGAGTACACCTTGATAACCCGCCGAGAAGAACTTCAATAAGGAATGTCAACTACGACCACCGAAAACATTATTGTCGCGGTCAATACACATGACCACAATTTAAATGTTTTTAAATTAAAATACCACAGCGAAAATTGTGTTAAGAAGAAGAACCTTTTTGAAGCCTCTCTCTCTCTCTCTCTCATCTCTCTCTCTCTCTCACTCTTCTCTCTCTCACTCTCTCTCTCACTCTCTCTCTCTCACTCTCTCTCACTCTCTCTCTCTCTCTCTCTCACTCTCTCTCTCTCACTCTCTCTCTCTCTCTCACTCTCTCTCTCCTCTCTCCTCTCTTCTCTCTCACTCTCTCTCTCTCACTCCTCTCTCTCCTCTACTCTCTCTCTCTCACTCTCTCTCTCTCTCTCTCTCACTCATCTCTCTCTCACTCTCTCTCTCACTCTCTCTCTCTCTCTACTTCACTCTCTCTCTCATCTCTCTCTCTCACTCTCTCTCTCTCTCCCTCACTCTTCTCTCTCTCTCTCCTCACTCTCTCTCTCTCTCTCTCCTCTCACTCTCTCTCTCACTCTCCATCTCTCTCCCTCTCTCTGTCAGGATCAATGCAAACATCAGGGAAATATTTCAAATAAATAAACGCAAAAACTGGGTACTTAAAAAAAAATTTTGGAAAAATATTTCTGATAACTTTTCTGCTTGGTTTTCCAGTCTCTCGTCTGAGAAAAGCCTTCACTGATGATTGAATTACCAACAATTAGATTCAATTAGTTAATAACGCGACTTAAACTTGACTTTTTATTAGAGCACTTGCAGCCTCATCACCATCATATCAGTGGGAAAATTTCATTGCATTACAATTACGGCCTTTCACATACACTTGTGAAACTCTTCTCAATTAGAAGGCACCCTGCAGTCATCGGAAATGTTCTCGAACTAGTCCGCAGCTACTCACTAATATACCAGTGCTTGAAAAAAAAAATTTTTTAAAAAACCACATCCACATGAAATTGCTCAAAAATCGGAGTTTTTTGGGTAAATTTTCCAGCTTTTGGTATGGGAGATGGACCTCCGTGGCGCAGTTGATTGAGATGCCAACTTACGGTGCGAGAGGCTATAGGTTCGATTCACAGCTCGGCCGTGGATCTTTCTGTTTATGTTTTTCTTTGTTTTCCCATTCCCATTCGTGGTATCACAAATTCCCCATGTGAGGTCTAAGTGTGTCACCTTTGGTGGCAGACACAATAGCAAACTACCATTAGTATGGGAGCAGGGTCTTTAGAAAAGCAAAATACCCTCCAGTAAGCGTGGGGTTAATTGCTTCAAATCAAGTAGTACTTTCACCAGAACTAAAGAACTAGTTCAAATGGGGGAAGAGTTTCGTATAGACCTCTGACTTGTATTGTATGGAAAAATTTGTTCTAAGAATTGCCATGACATTGTTATTGCAAAAAGTGTTGATACACTGAAATCAAAAACAAAAATCTGCCTTTAAAAAATACAAAGATGAAGCTTTTTATTACAAAAAGAACCAAAAAAAAAAACCACAAATTATGATGAATAATCTTTCAAAAAGAACTAGTGTTTTACTATACCCAATTTACACAATTGGTTCCCAAAGCGTTAGTTCAAGGTTTCAAGGGTGATTTGTAGCACACACGCAATATTAATTTAATGTAGAATAAAACTTAAGCAGGGGTATAAAAAAGAACCAAAACGCTAGACTTTAACTACTGTCACTTCCTGCAGGGATAATAATTAAAATTCCAACAACATATGCATTAATCATATTCGCCCGAACTTCAACTAGACTCATTTAAGCTTGGCTCCCTCCGTCTAACCCATTTGTGCTCCCTTTGTGTTAAGTGAACTCCGAATTACTGCAGGGGCAAGAATAATCATTGCTCTTTTTTTAAGATGTGAAATAATCGGAAATACCATTTCTTCGTAGAAGCTCAAATTTCACACAGAGCTCTCGAACTCATTGTTCTGTTGATTTGCAGACGAAAGACCAACAACTTCCCGTCTTCAACGCCATCCAATTGGATTGCTTTCAATTTTATCCATTAATTTTGATGTCAACTGTTCACTAAGCATAATAGAAGGAGCAATTTCTTTTATTGTTCAGCTTGAGCGTTGATTGCACGACATTTGTTGAAGCAACAACACCTCTCCGCCAATGCCAAAATGTCAAATTGTTGTTTTCAAAAATACCAAAAAAAAAAAACAACAAAAATTTATGTATACAAAGACAAATGGATTTTGTTGAAATATAACAAAAATAAATAATGGTTTTTTTAGAAAGTACCAAATGAATTTTTTTAAAACATTTCACTAACTTTTCGAATTTGAATTTGAGAGTTTCAAAAGTTTTTAAAGGTTGGTACCCCATTTTTTCAATTGAAAGTTTTAGGATAATGGCTCGGGAGGGGGGGTTTTTTTTTTTTTTGCAACAATGTTTTCAAAAATTTGAGTGTAAAAACTTTTAGCAAGAATCCTTGGAAATGGAAAAATAATGTGGATACTTTTGAATTTTAAGCAATAAATTTCTTTCTCACGAGCTCAATGGAAATGTCCGATTAATATTGATTGATAAATTCAAACATTTCCATTTTAAAAGTATTCAACAATCTAAAAGCTAGCCTATTGGCTGGGGTAAAAGAAAAGCTGTTCATTGCTTAATTTAAACTTTTATGATTTAAGTCGTCCTGATTTTTCTTGTCAGTCGCAGCACCACTTCCTCTAAATTGATAAAAGAATTGAAGTAGTTAATTTAAATACCTTCATGGTGCAGATATAGTTTTCTCTTTTGTTTGAGGAACATTTCGTTCCCATTTAAATTAAATTTAATGTTAACATAACTTACAAATTTTCTCTTAAATTTTATAAGAGCTCTTCAAAACAAAAGGAGGTTATTGCAAACATGTAAGTAACTTCAATTATTGGTGCATTCTCGTGTTAGTGGCGCCATTTGGCTTATATATGTATATTTTATTATTGACTTGTTAAGAAAACGTGCACAAATGTAAAGCATAAGGCTGAACGCATTCGAATGCGATTTACCGCTTCTCATCCGGCAATGTCATAGACGTGTAACCTCTTCCATTCTATTGGAATATGAAGCTTAAAGCCCCCTAAAGACTTCAAGAGTTCAGAGTTTTCTATACAATGGAAAATGCAAATTATAATATATTAGACATGCGATTCATCATACCTCATAAGACTAATTAGACAGCAAGGGTTCACAAAGCATTAACATAAGACGGCCACAATTTGTAACAAAAATTTGAGGTTGAAAGGGCTTTGAATGCTTTTTAATTGAGTTAATGAATATCCGCACATTGAAAAAAAAAAAAAAAAAAATCCTCTCAAAAGGGGAAAATACTAACAGATGATTGTCAAACCGAAAACTCCAGATTATTTAACGCTTATCCTTTAATGGGATTTAAAATTTTGAAAAATATTCCTTCAGACCTTCAGTGCACTTCAGTAATCTCTCTACTCGAAGTAAAGATTTTCCATACTCCGTATAAATTTTTCGTGAGCATCGTTTAACATAAATTATGGCTCGTTTTCTTTCTTTTTTTTTTTTTTTAATATTTTCTCGCCTGTTATGAGAGCTACTTATATTTATGAAGAAGCACCTGTTCCACTGTCATTCAGGTTGTCACTTTGTGCAAATTCTCGAATAAAATATCGCCAACAACATGTGTTACCCTCATCTGAGCCATTATCATAGCATGCATGATATTCCCACCAAAGCGCTAAACTAATGCAAAGGAATCAGATTCGGATTCCCACATGAATACAGATACATTTAAAATATCATTTTGATATTATGCAAATTTTTCATAACATTTTTCCCAGCGTTAGGGGAATGTGCAAATCTGGAAATTATTGGCGAGATAGCATAAAATTGGCATCAACGTAGACAAAAAAAAAATAAATAAATAAATAAAAATATATCGCAAAGTGTTATGGGCATTTAGAGGATTGAACTTTAAAGTTGCTCAAATATTGCGGGTATTTTTTTTTTTTAAGAGTCTACAAACTCTGACTTTCAACGAGATAAATATATGATTACGTAAAAAATTTTTAAAGCGGAAAGTAACAAGGAAGCAAGATTATCTATTTCAGTATTGAAATGACTTCATAACACAACGCATATAAGCTGTGCACTAATTGCTAGATTTGAATTTATAGTTTTCAAAGCCAGCAAAGTAAAACGTTTTTTAGAAAAGCAAATAGTTCAGCAATAAGGATGTCCTTGAGGAAGCAGCGACTCTACATTTTTTTTTTCGTTATTTTCGTGCTGCAGAATGTGAGATACCAAAATATAGAGCCTGGACCTTGTCCTAATTCTGAAATTCAGCCTGATTTTAATGACACTGAGGTAAGAGGAGCAGAGTATTCAAATGAGATAGAAAATTGAAAGGATATTTTCTTGAGTTTCGGGGACGTTGGTTTGAAATAGCTCGCAGTCCAAGAATTGAAGAAACGACGAAAAAATGCAATATATATGAGTACATTCCACCAGAAAACGGTCGGATAACTATCAATGCAAGACTTGTTACATTACTGTGAGTTGGTTATGAATTGCCTATTCAAATGGATTTTTTATTCTAAAAATTTTTTCAGCGAAAATCAAGAGGAATATAGAACCCTTTACGCGACGGTTTCAGGACACGGACAAGCAAGTAAGTCAGCAAAAACTTTCAGAACAAAAAATTTGAAATTTAACAAACCATAATTTTTTAGCCGCAGAAAATGGCTTTGTCTACCGTGTGGTGAGAACTGACTACAAAAACTATGCAGTTGCTTACGCTTGTAAAAATGGGACTTTAAGCATCTTTCACACTGGTACTTACTAATCGAAATTTTTTTGAAACTGTTATAGAACATATCTGATCTATCTATTTGTATTCGCACAGATATTTTATGGATCCTTGGTCGTAAGCCAAGACTGCCAAGGAAATCTCTTGACATGGCCTATAAGGCTATCAACGACAATCATTTGCCGGGCTATAACTTAATTGACACCGATCAGCGAAATTGTCCACCACCACCGAAGGGTCATCTTCTGACTGATAAGTAATGAATATTTTGATGAATGTGGAATGAGTCAGAAACAGGAGTTAATGACATAAAACGTTAAGAAAGTTTTTAAAAAACATAAACTAAAATCATTTCAATGAACTTAAACGTAAACTTTAACTACACTAAAACTTTAACTTTAACTTTAACTTTAACTTTAACTTTAACTTTAACTTTAAACTTTAACTTAAACTTAAACTTTAACTTATAACTTTAAACTTTAAACTTATTAACTTTAACTTTAACTTTAAACTTAAACTTAAACTTAACTTAACTTAATAACTTAAACTTAAACTTTAAACTTAACTTAACTACTTAAACTATTAACTTAACTTAAACTTAAACTTAAACTTAAACTTAAACTTAAACTTAAACTAAACTAAACTTAAACTTAAACTTAAACTTAAACTTAAACTTAAACTTAAACTTAAACTTAAACTTAAACTTAAACTTAAACTAAAACTAAAACTAAACTAACACTAACACTAACTTAAACTTAAACTTAAACTTGAACTTAAACATAAACTTTAGCTTGAACATAAGCTTAAACTTGAATTTAAACATAAACTTGAACTTAAACTAAAACTAAAACTAACACTTAAACTTAAACTTGAACTTAAACATAAACTTTAGCTTGAACATAAGCTTGAAATTGAACTTAAAGTTAAACTTTAACATCAAAAACCGTCCTCGCTTTTCGCGATATAGCCTTATGCCTGTTTGTAGCCTCAATTCCATCAAAAATCAAGTAAAAACACAAGCACATCAATTTTATAGGATATTTTAAACACTGTAGTTCCCTTAAACCTTTACTGGTTTCTAAGGGATGAATTTATTTATCTCATGTATGAAATCGCCTCACAGGATTATGAATCAATAAATAACTTTTCACCCTAAACAAAACGTGTCCTTGATAAGTTAAGCAATAATATTTAGATTAGTTCAAGTCGACTAAATTCTTAAGCTTTGCTTATGGGTCGATATGGTGGCCACGTTACAAATACGGGGTTAAGAACTGAAATTTCTGCTTTACCGTACAGTAGTGCAAATTTAAGTCTCGCACCATTGATTTCAAACAAAAAAAAAAGGAAAAATCACTCACCATCTGTAAGCACAAAAGATTTATTTGAACCTCACTAAAATGGGAAATCGGCAGGCGATCATAACTTTAAAATGCCGGGTCAAGATTTTGGAGCATGCTGCACTGATTCGTCGCTAATGTTTGACACGTGCTGCACAGTTGTGGTCGCCACGTGGTTCCTGTGGTAGTGCCATTTTTAAATGGGTAGCTCGTTTCATTTACGGGCAGGGTACCTTTTTCTTTTTAAGAGCGTGTTGGGTGTATTTATCTGGAAAGCATAAGATAGCCCCACCAAGTATTTTTGAAGAATACACTATAAAGCACTAAACAGAAAGATTAAGATGAAAGGAAAAAGGTTCTTGCAACAGCTGCTGTGAAGCATCTGAGTCAGCTACATCAATGCGCATACTGGTGCTTTAGAGGAAAGAGTGTACTTTTAGTAAAGAGGTTGGAGTCCAAATGTATGGACCAGAAATCTTTTGAATCTTGTGGGTACTGCCAGTCTTTTTGAGCAAGTTCCGGGGGTATCGGGTTTGAATCCGACTTCTTGAAGCGATCCTTAATATTGCAGACACTACTTTCGCAATCAGGGCAATTTTGAGCTCTTACTGGCTTCATTGCTATCAACGAATCCGGAAGCTCTTCCAGGTCTCTCTTATAACTACTGTCATATACACTTCCTTTCTTTGTTTTCGATAATTCGCAACAGCTTATGTTATTTCCCTGTCGGCCCGAAACTCCTAATTTGGTACCTAGGTAAAGAGATGGGCTTGCAGAAAAAATTACAGAAATTCGTCCTGTTTACTCATAGTACCTGGGGCATGGTAAATCTACACCCCTATTCTGAATAATATTTCACGTGAACTTCCGCCAGTTTCAATACAAATTTCTATTGATACTGGCGGAAAAGTTGATGTGAGATATTATTCAGAATAGGGGTGATTAACAAAAACCAGATTTGTCAAAAGGACTCTAGTTTATGAGTTAAAGACTATCAACTAATTAACTCAGAAATATCAAATCAAAAATACAATATATTCAGCGAACCTTGGTATCGTGAAATTTTTAAATGTGAAAAGATTAGTTAAGCTGCTCAACAACTTTCTGATTGAAAAGTCTTGCATCTGAAACTTTTTGACGATACCACGGTCTCGTGAATAGGCCTAATATATTTTAAGGTGCTTCCCCATTTGGCAAGCAAACCGTTTTTACTTCCTGATGAAGCAAGTTTTCTTGCTCTATAACTTTCTATGACGAACAATTTTGCTTGCTGAAAATGCTG
This sequence comes from Chlorops oryzae, assembly GCA_020466095.1. Classification (NCBI taxonomy): domain Eukaryota; kingdom Metazoa; phylum Arthropoda; class Insecta; order Diptera; family Chloropidae; genus Chlorops; species Chlorops oryzae. Next base: position 106,862,113 of record CM035807.1, read on the forward strand.
TTTTGGTAATTTTGGTTCGGACAATCCCTAATTAACGTCCAACAATAGTCTACCATCAAATGGCGGTCCCATCGGTCTTGGTATCTTTCTTCCATGTCCTGGTATTCAGTTACAGGTTTTCGAGAATTCATCCAAATGGCTTTGTAAATAATGCAATTAAATGCTCATATTAGATCCTGAGAGGTTGAAGTTGCTTCTCATTTATCTCAAGAAACAGAGTCATTACATTGTAGTCTTTGCTAAATATGAAGCTACTCGTGCTAGGGAAGTTAACCTCCAAACTTACCCTTGTTACTAATAACTTGCTAAAAGAAATCGTTCAAATCTATTCAACTTCTAAACAATTAACGCACAAATTTTTTCAAATCGTTAAAAGAAATTTTGAAAAGTGCTCAGTGCTCAGCAGTTCATTAAAATTTTACTCAGGGCCTTGATATATATTCTTGACAGTGCTTATTGCCTTTAAAAAACAATGAACAAAAGAAATGAAAAGTAAACTTACACCATTCAGATCCATTTGAGTGGCTCTTTTGTGATGTTGATGATACTCAAATGAATCTTTTTCAATGCATGAACATGTCGTCTATCCAAATTTTAATCTCTCTCAAATCATTCTGAAAAAGCCTCTAGTCATTATTTTCCTGTCTATTTGGTATAAATAGTCGGTTCAAAATATCTGTGTTATATTTTTCTTCCCCACTTCGAAGTACCAAAGGACAATGTCGCTTGCTATCAAAATTTTTATACTGTCCGCTGTGTGTTGTTACACAGGAAGAGTTTCATCCCAGGAAAGAAAATTTGGACCTTGTCCGCATATTCAAGTTCAAGATAATTTTGATGACGAAAAAGTAAGGAGTAAATTTTCGTTATAAAAATTTTAAAAACATTTCCTTTCAGTTTAGTGGCGTTTGGTTTGAGCATTATATGTCTCTGCCGTTTCCCCATGACTATTCAAGATGTAGTGCGATAATTGTCAGTCCCGTACAGAAGGACGGTTACGTTAATATAAGGCAGCGATTGGTCTCAAAACAGTAAGCAAATCGTTGGTTATAGTTCTAGTCGATTTAATGTTATTGCAATTCATAATTCTCTTCAGCTCTAACGAAACTAGAATCGACATAATTAGAGGAATTTCATATCAGCCTGGAGCTGTCGGTAAGTTACAGAGAATTATTTTTGGTTATTGGGCTTAGAAAAATTTTTATATTTTTCTAATAGATGACAATGGCGTTGACATGACGGTTGCGAAGACCGACTACGAAAACTATGCCGTCCTGTATGGTTGCAAGGATTTTACAATCGGTAGGCCAAATTATGTTCACCAAACTTTTATGCATAAAAAAAATTTTTTTTTGTTTCTTTTCCATTTAGCTCACCTTCATATTCTTTTCCGGAGTTCATCACCGCCCACGCCAGAGATAATGGATGCAGCACTGAGAGCTGTTCATGAAAACAACATTCCGGAAGATAATCTTATTCCCATGGACCAGGAAAATTGTCCCCCACTTGAGCAAACAAATGAATGAACATGAAGTGAACTTGCCCCTCATCCCGCAACAAGCCTTAAAATGGCTTTAATATAACTTAAAATTTTTATGATTTCTCCTTTGAAAATCTGTTTGCCGATAACATTCGAGTTAAAACTGTGATAAGTCCCACACATCCGTGACTTTCTTATAACTTACTAAGATCGAATGTAGGTCAAAATCGTTTAAATAAATCAAGCATTTGCGCTACAAAAACTAGAAATGTTCACTTTCAATGGAAATGACTCCAGATCTGACGCTGGAACAAGAGAACTGTATTCTGTCTGTCGAAATGTATTCTTTGATCATATTTCTAAATATTTTGCCCGGGTAAAAAACAAGCCACCTGAAAATATCCATATTGACTAGGAATAAAGCTTTCTATTGTCTCTTCCTCATAGAATCAAGTAGAAATAAACTTATATAGCGTATTTCAAGATCGTTCTCTAGGATTTAAATTATATTTTGGGGCTTTAAAATTCTATTACGGTACATCCAACCTCCTCTCTGCCTCCACGGCGAATATTTTATATGGAGAGTGACAATCAGCGAGAAAGAAATTCAAATATTTTATATGATTTTTGAGGGCTTCAAATAGAAAATTTTACCCACTTTTGATTAATTTTGGGGAGCAGTAAAGGGCTAAATAATTATTTGAAACTATTTACTTTATATACATATATATGGACATAGTAAGCTACAACCTTGACTCATCTAAGCGATTCAAGTTCGAAACATTTTCATTTATTACATATGGGTATTTCCAAACGGACGTGATAGTTACTTTATCAATTTTAAGTCCCGAATTGAAGAATGTGGAAAATGGAAATTTTGTTTCTAACTATTATCGTGCAGCTCTTCCGGATTTTTTTACTTATGAAAATTTTATGCCGATCAGAAAGGCAATTAGATATGTTCGGACGTGACAAAAAGTTTACTTTTTCTGGAAATACCCATATTTCTAATACTAGTGTGTAAAAGTCAACTTTAATACCAGCGAGAAGAAGAATATAAGAGCAATAAAAACTGTTCTATAGAAAATAAATAAGTTTCGTGGAAGCCTTTCAATTGATATTGGAGTATATTAACCGTATGCGCACAAAAATTCAAACAAACATCCAGCAAGGATAGCCATTGAGAAAGAATAATAAATTATATTAACTAATACTGTACTAACTAAATCTGTACTAACTAAAACCGAGGAAAGCTGCCCACATGAGCGTTAATAAGATGCAAGCTCATGATATTCAGAGAACAGTATTGTCTCAAAGGAAAAGAATTAAATAGTTTAATTGTCTTTCATATATTATAAGGTTATAGGCTTTCCTAGAAAACAGGCAACGCTTAAATTTTCTTTTAAGCAATTATGGAAAGCTTAAACAAGTTAAAGCGAAGTTCGTGTTTAAATAAGACACAACATTTCAACACTTGAAATTCTCGTTTAAACAGCCTACCAAATCGTATTGGGTGCAAAATGCTTCAAGCTGCTCGAGTCATCGTTGGATTAATATTCACTGTAAAAATTTTTGCTCAGGGTGAAGTTTTCGAGCGTTGCCCGCCTATGGAAGCGCAAGACATCGATTACGATCGGGTAAGGTGATTGGAAATTCATCGAAATAGAACAGTTTCACTTAACAATCTGATCTGGTTCACCAGTTCCAAGGAGTTTGGTATGAAAGGTTACTCTCCCATCCATTCCCTGTTGAGATCGCACGGTGCAGTGTCATTAACATCTGGCCCTCAGAGGAGAATGGCTTTATGAATTACTCTCAGAGTGTTGTATTCCCCAGGTGCGTCCAGATTTTCAGAATTATCATTCCAATAAAAAATGCATTTTTTTGACAGCAATAATTATCAAGACAGCGTCTTTAAAACATTGAATAACGTAAAGCCAGGAGTATTCAGTAAGTGCCAAAAAGTGTTCATGCTGGGATTTCTTTAAGTCCTGGATTGCTATTTAAATTTTAAAATTATTTCAGGGAAGCCTGGTCTCATGGACCTTCACATCCTTAGCACTGATTATGATCACTATGCTGTGGTCTATTATTGTGAAGAATGTAACAAGTGTAAGTCTTTTCACCCAAGCAGATGTAAAGGATCGCATTTCACATAGTAGTTATTTTATTATAAATTTTAAGCTCATATTTCTGCTTTCTCACGTGATACAACCTATGAACCGAAGGAAGAAACTATGAACCAAATCCGGAAGTTCCGACTTCCTGTTGAAGCGTTGGAAACTGTTGATCAGGAGAACTGCCCTCCACCGAAGATTGGTCTCGATTCCATATAAGGGTTTTATGTAGGTATATGTACCCTAGTGGCACATTGTAACATCTTTTAAAGGAAAAAAAATTATTCTTGTTGCATAAGGGGTGCATAGACGTTTCAAAAAACATGCTCAGTTGCATAGATGATGCAAAGTTGTTATGAACAACTACTTAAGTTACACAAGCGGTTTGAAAAACTAAATTTAATTGCATGAACTTTTTGTGTCAAAATGGGTGGAGCTATGATGTTTTAAAATAGTTGCAGCAACTTCTCTTCGGAACTTCCACTTTGTAAGTTGCAAATAGGTTGCAAAGCCGTTTATGTAACAATTATTGAAGTAATAAGTATGCTTCCGAAAAAATGCTTTTTTGACTCTTAAAATATTCCAAAAGCATATTATAAGGGTCAAGAAATAAGTCAATTTTTATAAACACAGCTGTTTATGGTTATGCCTAGTGAAAATTGAACAGAAGTTTGGTATTAAATATGGAGTTTAATGAAAACGACAAGGTTATTTGGAGAAAAATAAGAACCAATGGACATTTCAAGGCGAAAAAAAAGGAGCAAGTAATAAATTGCACATTGATCAGCTGTCCTAGATACGACAGAGACGAACGCTCATATATGCAAGCATGTGTGGCTTAATGAAAATAGTACCTGGCCATAAACTTGAAATTTGGCGAGACATAAATGTCTGAAATCCTTGAAAAATAAAACTACATTTGTCTGAGAATTGGAAGAAAAGTACTGTAGACTTAATGCGTTGTCGCGCAACAACTCATTTATGGTTCAGGCCAGGAGAAACGTGTTATAGTGGGTCTATGATTTTAATCTTTGGACCTTATATCCAAAGTTTATCTTCATTAATAACTCCCCATAAAATATAAGAGAAAAATTCCTATCGTTTTTGTTTTTGTTGTAATTTGAAAATAGAAAATTTGAGAATTTATCAATATTTCTCTTTTAAGATAAAATTCCCAGGCCCACTATGTCACGATTCTCCTGTCTCAAGCTTGCCTACATGTTGGTCCATCTGCGTTCTGCGATAAATTTCTTAATATATGCAAAGAGTGACCATTCGTTGCAGTCCCCCAATTGAGAACTTTATTATGATTTTGAATTCGACAATGATTGTCTTCGAATTCGTTTTGAAAAATATGTCGTCATATGTTTCGTCGTATGAATAAATAATTTCGTTGCAAACCTGAATTGCATGCATCAGACTATGATTTTCTAAAACTAAATTCCGGACTTAGCCTCATGAAAGTTATTTTTCGAGCTTGGTCACGTTATTCGTGCATCAGAGAATTCTCTAAGGTTTTAACTTTGCATACTTTTAGGTGCTCTGCTAATGACATTCCATAACCACACTTTTTCTAAACAAGAAAAATTTATGCGTATAGGTATTAAGTTATGAATAAAACATCATAATTTTTATTTGATCGAGGGCGCGTGAAAAATATAAGGGGTAGAATGTTAGATTTCACCATATATCTTTAAGGGCACCTTAGTTTTGGTTTGAGGAAAGTCGAAATTTCAATTATACATTTTCATAACATGAAAGCATTCACACTATGTATTTGGTTTCTGTCATTCATAAAAGCAAAATAAATTAGAAAAATTTTGAAACACTTTTGCAACCACTTCCTTATTAAAATACTCCTTTTTAGTTTCATAACGAAAGTTTTTATAACCAAAACCCAGAATTATATTTTTAAAGCCAGAATTATATTTTCAGTTTGTTACAACTAAGTTTTTGTAACTTCCTTATGCAACTATAAATTTAGTTGCAACAGGCTCCGCCTCTTGGGCTTTTTTGATTCCATAAGCGTTACAGTAACATCTCAGTGATCACTTTGAAACTATGCATTTGTTTCATAAGCGTTGCATAATGCCTTATGTAACAACCGGTGCCACTAGGGTATACAAAATGTCATCGATATATTTTTGTAATGTTTTGTTGGCAAATAAATAAAAACCAATCTGAAGTTTTCGAAGAATCAAATCAGAACACGATCCGATTCTACTCTGATTTACAAAGCCTACAGATATCCTCATTTGCTATCCAAATCTTCTTCAGGTCATTATTACGTCTACAACCCCCTGTTGAGAACTTAGGTTAGATTTAAATTTTGCTTCTGCAAAGAAGAAAAACCCTGTGATCTGCCGTCTGCACCTGTGAACTCTTCGCTAGTCATTTAGGCTATGTTCCTGCCATCTTTTAAGAGACCAATTCTAAAGCTCTTATTAACCCCACAGAAAGGTTCCAGTCCATTGAAAAATTTTACAGCAACCCTTTTGGCCAGGCAGCCCGCAATGTTATTGCCTTCATGCCTCGATATATATTGAAGTGTAACCGTGTTCCTCATGGACAGGTTCTGAAAAAGCGCGTGGTGCTCTTCAGCTTGTGTTGAACGGCATTAAGGATTCAAAAGCCGCTTAACTGCCCTAGAATATGTATGTATGCTTATATTGGAAGCCGAAGTGTTCTTTCGTTCCATTCTATTATTTCTAGCTTTGGTCCCTAGGTCTAACCGTAGCATTTGTCACGCAAATATTGCTCTCAATGACTTGTTCGAGTCGTATGATAAGTGGCTTTTTTTCCAATTTAGAGTCTTGGCTTAGAATTCCCTAGATAATTTATCTCATCCCAAAGATGTTGTACCTGTCCACAAAGTGTTAGAGCTATTTTATTATTTTTTATTATTTCATTTTTGGCTGGGTTGGTTGAAAGTCCCTTTTCTTGGCACCGTTTTGAAGTGATTTATACAATTCCCACATCTTTACCAAAGCCCTGAAATTCTAACCAGTCCCATCGAAAATCTAAAGCAGTTATCATAAGCATAGTCAAAAACTAACTGATATACAGAGACCTGTTTTTTTGCAACCGAAAGACTTTGCAATCTCCGTATCGAGCCTATGTACGGCAGGGAGATTTGCCTCCTTGATGCGGATATTGTTCCGGATGTAAAAGAAGTCTTTCAAGAAAGGACTCCCTTCTATATCGATCCAGTATTATCTGCATTGCTTTGAGAAAAACAAATACTGGACTGATTGGCTAATCGCATTGAGCACATAAGCCTCTTGTCTCCCTGGTTTAGGGATAAATGCTAATCTCGCCCCCCGCCCAGCCATTTGGCACTACGGCTGGTTTTAGGATTGCTCTAAAGATCTTAAAAAGGTTCGCCATCAATATTTGTATACCTTGTTCCAAGGTTGTAATTTATCAATTGGGACCTAAACGGGCTGAATCTGGAGATTAACAATTTGATTTCTTTTATGTAAAAATTTGGGGGTTAGTGCTCGATTGCGGAAAGTTAAAATTTTTATTAAGGCAGCAGGAAAGATGTCAGTTTATCAACCAAAAGTTTGATTATAAAACTAAATAACATTTCCGAGAGTGTGAAGTGTATTTTGAGAGTTTGGTTGGATTTTCTTATATCCCAGTTCATAAAAGCTTGGAGTTATATAAGTTGATTTTTAAATATCCTCAAGCATACCCTTAGGTATGGAATTTATGTATTTTCTTTTGCCCTAATAGAATTAGATACCTTAAAAATTTGATGTAAACTGAAACCGAGGTATGTTTTTGGGCTTTTCACTACACATGAGCGCTAATAAGATGCTAAGTCATGAGATTCAGAAAATAATTAAATAATTTTAGTTGATTTTCATTGCTCGTTGAGCGGCATATTTTCCTACAGAAAATTTATTCAACTCCACGAAATACTTATTTTTATAGCCCTGACAGCAACCGACTCCAAATGATCTTTTAAACGATTATGGAAATGTAAAAAACTCAATGAGGTAATTTTGAAAAATTCTTATTCTTCGGTAAAGCCGGAGTATAAATATAGCACAATTTTTCAACACTGGCAATTCTCGTTTTAACAACCTACCAAACCTTGTTGGATGCAAAATGCTTCGAACTGCTCGTGTCATCGTTCTCTTTGGATTATTATTCACTGTAAAAATTTTTGCTCACGATGAAGTTTTCGAGCGTTGCCCGCCGATGGAACAGCAAGACATCGATTACGATCGGGTAAGGTAATCGGAAATTCATCGAAATAGAACAGTTTCACTTAAAAATTTGATCTGTTTCACCAGTTTCAAGGGGTGTGGTATGAAAAGTTAATCTCCCATCCATATCCTAATGAGATCGCACGGTGCAGTGTCATTAACTACTGGCCCGCAGAAGAAGACGGCTATATAAATTACACACAAAGTGTCGTATACCCCAGGTGCGTCCTCTTTTTTTTTCATTCCATTTCAAAAATATCATTTCAATAAACCCTTTATTCCTTCGACAGCAATAATCACCAGGATGTACTTAATGTAAGATTGAATAATTCACAACCAGGCGTATTCAGTAAGTACCAAAGAGAAATTGGGATCGTATTCTTTTCAGGTCAAGTTTGGTTTTTTCATTTTGAAACTCATTCCAGAGAAACCCGATGTTGAGCTTCATGTTCTTAGCACTGATTATGATCACTATGCTGTGGTCTATGTTTGTCAAAGCAAGAACCAATGTAAGATTTCTCACTCACTCACATAAAAAATACCGTTTTTTTAAATGGTACTTTTCTTTTAGCTCATGTTACTGCTTACTCACGCGATACAACCTATGAACCGAAAGAAGAAGTTATGGAGCAAGTCATGAAATTCCGACTTCCAATTGAAATATTAGAAACTGTTGATCAGGAGAACTGCCCTCCTCCGAAGATTGGTCTCGATTCCACGTAACGCTCTTGTGTATATGTGGGTACACCTACAACATCTTATCGATGAATTAAATTTGCAATGTTTCATCGGCAAATAAATAAAAAGTTTTCGAAGCATCAAATTAAATGGAGATTCAGTTTTTATTATTATGTATTCAGAAGCGAGGTACCCAGAAATCATGGCCGGGTCATGCCATTGTAGGCTAGAGTGTCGCCAGAAAAAGTTTTACCTGCCTTTTAGGATAAACGTTGATAATAAGCTTAAATATTTAGTACTGAAAAATCAGATTTTTTTATTTATCTATGCAAAAAGTATACGGGTCAAAATTCTTTTTAATGCCTTAACTCTGTCCCTGTCAATGAAATTCAGTTTTTTTGAAGGAGCAAACCAAATTAATTAAAAATTTAATTTAACAAAAAATATATGAATAACGAAATAAAATACTCTAGTCGAATTGAAAAAAATCAATTATTACCAAAACTCCATTTATTTTCTTCGCGAATTACAGTAACATTGTTGTCTTATCTTGTCTTGTCTTGCCAAACAAGACAACAATGTTGGTGTAATCTGCGAGTAAACAAGATGGAAGTTTGGTAATATTAGATTTTTTCCATTTGGACTAGAGTATTTTATTTCGTTATTAATAAATTTTTAGGTAAAATTTATTTGTTATTAATTTTATTTGCTCTCTTACGAACACTGAATTTCGTTGACAGAGACAGAAATTTAGGCATTAAAAAGAATTTTGGCCCATACAATTATTAAAGAGCTTGCTATTGGCTCATTTCGGCGTTAGCCCATCGCAAACTACGGTTTTCTAATGCAAATTTCCGAAAAGAGCGAATTGCAAGCTCTTTATTTATGCTATACTCTTTGACCTATGGCTGTCGAATGATAGATCGAACACTGGATGTCATTTTAGAAGATATTTCAGGCCTTTTGGCAAAAACCCCATTCTTCTTGTATAAGATCCAAAGAGACATAAAGTCATTTTAGGCATGCCTGAATGGGAGCAGCTTTACCCTATTTCTGACATAGAAATGCATCCATTATACGGTATGTTTTAATAAAAATACCTTCACGGAGGTGAGCTATCATGTCTCGGATCTGTTGCTGCACTGTTATCCAAATAGAATTTTTTTATTTTGAAACTTTTTTATTATTTTAGTTGTTGCAATGCGTCGACGTAATGGAAATTTCTTTTTTAATTAGTCCATGTTGTAAAGCGACCGCTCATAAATCTTATTCTTCGAATGAAATAAAAATATCGTGGAAACAAAAAGAAAATAACTCATTGTTTTTTTTTTTTTAATGTATATTAAGAAACGTGCTATTATCGCCTTTGAAATTAGGAAGTCGTAAATTATAAGAACAACGAGAAATGCTTTTACGATTCTCAAGTTTTTTTTTATTATCGAATTATTTTGAAAGAAATTTTGTAATGCAAATTCTTTGTTTTTCTCTTTGAATAAATGTTTTGAAATGCTGAAGTTACGTTTTATTTGAATGCGATCAGGGAAAAAACCTTTGGCTATATTATAAACGACATCTCTGATATTTTCTTTGAATTTTACTTTGAAATTCTATCTTTCAAGAATGCTTTCTGTTTCCACGATTTTCCCTATTATTTTCTAATCTAATTTATTCTATTTAGGTATAACTATAGAAGGTTGATGAATTCGACCAATGTCCGCGGAACGGATTTCAATCGAATTTCCAGTTGAATGTGGTAATCAGTTTTTCTAGATTTTAAGGGGAATATTCCCCTGAATATTTCGAAACAAGGCAAAAGTTCCCTGAAAATCTTCTTAAAAACAAAAACTTGGTCCCATAAGCTCCCATCAAATTTTCACTGACCACTTTTCTGCCCTAAAAATCATAAATATCTTTTAATTTAAGACAAATTCCATTAAACTCACAACATTGGCGATAATAAAGAAGAACCTTGTTTTTTTATGTGAGGGCGGCTCAAAAAGTTCTCGGCCATCAAAGTGAATGCTCAAAAAAAAGGTTGCCACGATTCCAGGTCTCCAAGTTTTCCGAAATGGAAAAGAAAAACAGGGTTATAATCCGTATAAATTTCATTATGGCGTGAACCTCCAAAATAATTTTGAGACCTTTTTTGACAAAATGGCGGCCATTGAAATATGACCCATCGATTTTGGGTATATTTTTTGTAGTTCAGCGTAAAAAAATAGTAAAAAATTTGTTTAAATTATGATTGAGATTCACGCTATAATGGTGACGATTCTGCTCTGATTCCACTTTGTTTCATTAAAATCGGTCCAGTTGAACTGGAGAAATTGTGGCAGCCAGTTCAAAAAAAATTCGTTTCGAGATAAATGCGTCTTAAAGTTTGAAGCAACGCTAAGAGTACTCCTTTTAGCGCAGATCTTGCTCGACAAAGAAGGCCATATCCTCTAAACAATTTCGAATATCAAGAAATACTTTTAGCACGATATTCTCAAATATCCAAGCTATGAAAAAATCAAAAAAAAAAAATGGCAAAAAAATGTTTGACCAATGAGACAACCCCCTTAAAGCTCCAACGATACAGCCATTATATCCCCTTGGAGGGAAATGAAGGAAAATGGCGCATTCTTTGTTACTTTTAACTAGTGGCTCTGGGATAGCGTAGGAGATGCGTGCTATGCTCTTGATCCCAGGTCCGAGGTTCGATTCCCGGCACAGGCGAAACGGAGTGTAATGTTCAAAGCCTAGCACTGGTTTTTCAAAAATCGCATGTTAAGGGCACACTACATAATAAGTAATACACTCACATAAACACAAGAAAATCTCCATGGTATCACAATGGGCCGATTAACGCCAGCCACTTCAACCTACCTACCTAATTTTAACTAAATTTATTTCATTGGTTTTGATAGCGAAGCGACTGTCATTAAAATATACACGAACTATTCAACAACCTTTCGTTAATCGCTAAATAAAGCTGTTTAAAGTTAGAGTCTCTCCCAGTTCAATTCTTGGTTGCAAGTCTAGCTAGCGCCTTCCTAGTTTGCTAATGCTTCGGCTAGCTAGCGCCCCGGCTATTAATTTCTAGCTAGGTCTTCTCTTGCGCCAGGTTAGATATACCTAGTCGGGTAAATTTAGCTACGCGCAAGCTAGCTAGGCTAGAGATTTCTATTCGGGATTTACCTAGAGAAAACTAGCTAGGCCAGGCTAGATTTATCTAGTCGGGCAAATCAGCTAGGCGCTAGTTAGGCTGGCTAGTAACTCGATTTTTCTTGGCAATTTCCAGCCGGGATATTTTTAAACACATATTTCAAGAACTGAGAAAAAAGCATTTGAATTCTGAGATACCTTTGCCATCAAATCTAAAGGCTTTTGGCTATAAATTCTCAGAATTTTAAAAGGAAGCTTCAGCATTGAAACTCTTGGGCGCTCAAAGGACGTAGATGAGTGACGAATCACCCCGTTAAGGTCGAAAAATTTTCAAATGTTCTTTTCAAAAATAAAACTTCAGCAAATTCGCAGTTGTTCATTGGAAAAATCAGTGTAAAGATTGCTCATTAAAGAGAGAAGTAGGTACTTAAAAAAAAAACCTTTTTCGTGCAAAACAAATAGAAGAAACAAAACGGAATATATGCGAGAGCAGCTCCTCATTTAAATGCACTTTCATCATTCAATTGTTCTTAAGATTTGAGTATCCAGAAGCGTGAAGCCCATATATATAAATACAAGTCTCACACTAAATACCTTTTGAAGTTATTATTGAAGAATGTTGTCTGAGACGAAAAGGATTCTCAGACTCGCTTACCCTTTCATATATATCTTGCATGTTTTATGTCTGACGTCCGTCTTCGGAACTTGTCCGGAGTTTAAAATTCAATCAGACTTTAACGAGAGAGAGGTAAAAAGCAATACATATTTATACATATATCCATATATATTTATATAAATGTATATCATAGATTTGACTCAATTTATCTCTTCAGTTCAAAGGCAATTGGTTTGAGGTCGCACATTCGCGCCAATCCGCAGACTATATGGTAAGCTGCACTTGGTTGGAATACGCCTACCCCGATGAAAATGGCCATGCAAATATCCGTATAAAACGGGAAATATTCACGTAAGTCTGACAATTTTATCGCTCGAAGAGTATCAAGCCAGTTCAACATGTTTTATTCCTCTCCGTAGGCCAAATGAGACAAGTAATATGGAATACAATGCGACCTATCTCTCCCCGGGACGAATATGTCAGTAAAGCTTAAAAATATTCACCCCTATTATGATTGTCGACTACTGATAGAGAATAGAAAAAGTTCTATCGTCGACTAAAATTTTTCATTTTCTAGTATGTGGAAAATTAAAAATATTTGTCGAAGATAGAACTTTTTCGATTCTCTATCAGTAGTCGACAATCATAATAGGGCTGATTATATCTTTTTCATGAATTCTTCTTCAGAGATCTCTATCTCTATTCCTTTTCCGTTTCTCTGTAGTGGACATTAATCACACTCGGACTTATATTGTAGCAACTGATTACAAAAATTTTGCTGTGTTCCATGATTGCAGAGATGACGATAGTGAATCAGGTGAGTACTTTCCGAAATGAATATGTTGCTTGGAAAAAAAATTGGAGTAAATTCGTTTCTCTTTCAATTAGATGTTTATCGCCTCTTTTCGCGTGAACGATTTCTATCGGTGCAACAAATGCAAGAGGTCACCAGAATCGTTCGGAGCATGATGCAAAAAGAGGAAATACAATTACATCCGTAGGAATCCATTTTTTTTTTTAATTTCCTCCAAAAATATCTTTGATAATTATTATTATTATTTATTTGTTTAAGCAATAATAAATTATTGCATAAATTAAACGAGAGCACTAGATGCAGGGCTTTCAGCTCTGTTTGATAATTGCTTTTCATGTTCTCATTTAATCTTAAAAAAAATTAAATGCATTTCTTCAATTCTTTTATTTTGATTCAATGGCATTAGCTCAAATCTGTCAATTCGTACGCTTTATTTAGAAATTAAGAAATAAAAGAGAACAGGAAAAAATTATTTTCGAATTGTTTTTCCTTTTTATCTTTAGAGAAATCGACTCACCCTCTCCACCGTAATCGCAATTGTGGTAATCGAACCAGCATTTGTTGGGGATTTTTTTGAAGCCAAGGTCATGTTGATAGCCGCAAACCGGCAGTGGCTCGGATGGGCAGTTTTCAGGACACGATGCATAAGCGTTTTGACTTAAGAAAATACAAAGCCCGAGTAGGAATAGAATTGATCGTTTAAACGAAAACATTTTGAATATTGCACCGGGTTTGATTAACTGTTTTGCGGTTTTTATACGCTTGATTTGTGATGTTTTTCTTCCCCCCTTAGTTCAAAAGTAATCGAATGGAAATAATATTTGCCCCTTATTTATTTCATTCAGAGTGAGCTTTTTATACCCGACACACTCTGTGTCGAGGGTATATTGCGTTTGTGTGGTTGTGTGTAACATCCAGAAACAGTCGAGATAGACCATAAAAAATATATATAGAAATGATCAGCGTCACCAGGAGACGATTTAGTCCTTGTTGTCTGTTTCCTGTTTTTATACAGTTTTCTTAAAGAGTTAAACTATCTTGACAAATTTGTATGGTACTCACGGGACATGAGTAAGAACAATTCGAGAATACCCGATCGGACCATTTTTAGGGGTACCTCCAGTACTAGGGTCGTTACGAAAACCAAAAACTGCTCTAAAATCAAAGTTTTTCAAGATATTTGATGAAATTTGTTATTTGAACATGTTTTAAAGGCAAGTAATAGATTTAAAAAATTAAAAGTGGGCGTGGCAGAAGGGGTTTTTCGAAAATTTTCTCCTAACCCGAAATTCAAAACGGAAAATTGGCACTATGCTTCCTTTGTACCCATAAACACCCCCAAAAAATTTTTGATCGGTCCGTTTTTAGGGGTACCTCCAGTACTATGGTCTGTCAAAAAAATCCCAAAACTGTCCCAAAATCGGAGTTTTTCGAAATATTTGAATGAAACTTCGAATTTGATCGTATATTTAAGACTCCGATTAGAATTCGAAAAAATTGGAAAAGTGGGCGTGGCAAATAAATTAAACAAAAGTCGTTATATGGCCTTAAAAACTCTATAGAATATTCTTGCTTAATGGTCCTGTTTTTTGGGAGCGGATTAAAAATTATTTACAAATGCATGTCTGTGTCGGGTATTTCATTGTCAGGCTCGCCTGACTATAACACCCTTACTTGTTTAGTTGTGCGTTCGTTTGTCTATGCGACTGTAATTGGTTCACGTTTTTTTTGCTGTCTGTAAAAAATATTTCTACCGGGATAAACGCTGGCTCACCTAGTCAATATTGTACCTATGGTTAAAAAGTTTTTAATAAAAACTATTGATTCTCTCCAAATTTCAAAATCCGTATAAGTGCAGTTAAACTGTCACCGGCTCCCGGACTAATACTTCTGACCGGGTGTAAATTTATCATTTTAATCAAGATCAAATTGGATTCAGCTCGTTGCAGTCGCAATTCAACGGTAGGAAGGGAAAGGTAGAAAGTCATTTTTTCTTTAGAAATGAAAGGCTTCCGGGAAGTTTTTAAAAATTTCTGTACATAGATTATGTAGTTCACATTTCGGAGCGGAACTGAAAAGAAACAGATCGAATTCGGGTACCTTTTTATAGCGCCTCACCTTGACTTGTATTAAATAAAATGTTTGATTTCTGAACTTGTTACTAATAAATAAAATAATAGTTATTACTAATTCAAAACACGCCTGTTTGTTTTATATAACAAGTATGGTGTTATGCCCAGTGGGAGGGTGCAAGTTTCGATGAATGACTTTTTAACAATGGCTTCTATAGGCTTTTGTTGAATTCGTTGTTAAAATTAACGTTAAAATTGGCATTTAATAAGAAATGTAAGGTATTACCTACTTATTTTCATTTAGTTTTCTGTCTGCTATCGCCGCAATCTCCATTTGGAAATGATTGAAATTGTCAGCGATAGCGGCGTGAGCAAATCGGAACAAGGAAGGGATTCTTGGTATTGCTTGCTGATTGTCTGTCCGCTAACGCTATCAAATTCATGTGTCATCACACTTTTTAATGTCGTAAGTATATGAATTGAATTTTTTAATTTTATTTTTTATCATATTTCTCTTGAGTAATGCACTGAGTGTACATATGTATGTGCGTGTTTGAGTTATTCCGTTTCACTTCACCTTTGAGTTAATTTCCTTAGTTGAGTCATTCTTGTTTACTATTGAAAACGCTCGAATAAAGGGAATTTTAAGGGGATTTAGTTTATTTCGAGTTTGCTCAATCGACTCCCTGACACATGGAATATTCCACTGGTGGCCCTTGGCATACTGAGACATTTTGCGCATAACACGTACGCACAAAGCAAAATCCCTAAACCGAAATTTTGGAGATTCCACAGAAAATGATTTTTGTCCCTCAAACGGCAAAAATAAATTTTTTTGAAAAATTATAAAAGGGAATTAACCTGTAAGTACTTAATAGAGTAATAAAAATTCTTTTACCAAAAAACAAAACAAAAAAAAATCAGGAATATTATTGTCCCTACCTACTGGAATCCCAATCAATTTTAAGTTTTTTGAAACTTCATTTCAAAATTTTTTTATTAAAAACCATTTAACAAATTTTTAAAATTTGAAATTTGTAAATTTTTCACTAAAACCCAAATATTAATCGAATTTTTTTTTCCATTGAAAACAAACCAGGACCGATTTTTCACAATAAAAAAAAATTTGAATGTTGAAAATTTAAAATTTTAGTATTTCTAATATTCAAATGAATTGCCCAATTTTAACTGTGAAATGTGAAAGAATGAAATTTCATGGTAATTCGCCGTTTAAAAATTGAAATAATAATTTTTTAATTGGTAAAAAACAATTTTTTAGGGAATTTTTCATTTCCCATATAATTAAAGGTTTTTTTTTTTTAGCCGCTTGGAATAAAGTTCAATAAAACGTAGGTAGAGAGTAGAGCTCAAAAAGACTTTCATAATTAAAACAAACCCAAATTAACAAAAAAATTTAGTCCAAAGCCCGGGTGCATTCGAATTCCACAAGTTGCAGTCCCATAAAAACAATTTTACACGGAAAAAATCAACCTAATGCATAATCTTTATACTTTTTCCAGCACCAAAAAAAAAACACGATTCACAAACCCTTTTTTTTATTTAACACATACCTTCACCTATATCAAATCAAAAACTTCGAAATATATTGATAAATAAACTTTTGGCAGCTAAAACAATGCACTATTAAAATTGGCGGGAATTTTTTGATTTGCATATGCTAAAACATATGTCACGTTTGAAAGCTCACAGATGTTTACAGAACACTTTTAGAGAAGTTAAAAATGTATCGATTTGCTAGTGAGAATGTTATTAATCGATATTTAGTCAAAATTAGCCTTAATTAAGACTTCGAAAAATGAATTAAACGCCGCTAGGATGACCCTTTTTCCCACTGTGGTTGTTTTGAAAGAGATTTTGATAGCTTCTAAATTTCATTGGCTTATAAACCATCGCTCGCCTTTAAAAATTGAACATAATAATCTTTTATATAGAAGTATTTATATTAAAACCAATATGGTTATACGGAGTTGAATTGTGGGGAATTGCTAGTTCCTCCACATTGAATTAATTCAAAGAGTACAATCGAAATTCTTCGTTTTAATTAAGGTGCGTCTTGGTATATACAAAACGCAAATATCCACCTGGAAATACCGTTAGTAAGGGATGAAGTAGCACGCCTGAAATCAGCCTCACAGACCGTCTGCATCATCATCCCAACGAAATGGCTGGGATTGATCGTCCAACCGCTACGCTATAAAGTATTACCGGTCCCGCATATAGAAGCGGTCGATGCCAACCCTCGAAACCGATTACTTTGCGACAAACGATTGTCCAGCTGCGGCAATCGCCACCCGTCGAAAAGTACATCGCCCTTACACCGAGAGGCTCAAATCCATCGGGCTGCTGATTGAGACCCGTCGTATCGAAATACTACTTTATATTTAATATGCGGTATATATAAATTTACTTAGAATTAAGATTTGAATATTTATTGTTGTTCCTATTTAAAGGAAGATACAATAAATAATGTAAAGTTTAAATAAAAATTTGATAAAATCGTCGAAAGTCTAAATACGCCCATAGAATTTCTTTTATTATATTTAAATTCGGAATAAGTGTGATAATTTATCAAGGAGTGCTCCAACACAAATAATGGCCCCAAGAAATTGTCCAGTGTTGTCGTTTCCCATTTTAATTAAAAATTTTTCAAAAAATCCATATCGTTTTGAGAGCTATGGCCAGAACAGGCGCCAGTCCTGGACCAGAAATAGTAAAATTAGGCAAAAAATATTGTTAAATTTTCAAATTTTTCCGTTTGTTTTTCTTAACGTTTAAATATCATATCCAAATTAAATTAATAAATATTAAACAGTATTAAGAACTCAACTTAATTTTGGGCCACAATTTTGGGATCGATTGAATATCGACCTGTAGCCAATCTTAAACAACTTGATATGCTATATTTAACAAGTACATACAAACTTTCAAAAATTCTGGCAAAATTTTGTGACATGGTGTAATCTTTGTGTTTGAATTGTTTCTGAAAATTGCCTACAAAATTTTTTCTTTACATTTCCATGTATTTTTGCAGTTCAAGATTTTTTTATTCAAATTTAAGCAAATTTTTAAGTTATTCGAATGATTTGTTTTTCCTTTCTTAAATGATTTTTACATTTTCTTTCATATGCTTATCAACCCAAAATGAGGCGTTCGAAATTCTAGATCGTTTGCTAGTTAATCCATGTGCCAACCATAAAAACCCAACGAATGAAACTTCAGACACTTTTTGAGTTTTTCACATTCGAGCAAAAACTCTACCGCGTGCGAGACTTTAGTATGTCATTTTCATTGATAAATTTTTGGATCTCAGGGCTCGTATTAATATCTACGAGCATTGTGACAATCCAGGGCAAAGGATGTCCTTGTCCCAATGTTGGAATTCAACCAAATTTCGACGCACAAAAAGTTATTAAATAAATTTTACAAAAACAAAAAAAAAAAGTGTATAGCTCAATAAAATTTCGATTTTCAGTTTGCTGGACGTTGGTTCGAAATATCCCAATCTGTACCCTTCGAAGATGAATATGAACGTTGCATTTCTTTAGAGTTTATTCCTCCAGGAGAAAATAGATATATACATGTTCATCTTAGAAAGGAGTCCATACAGTGAGTTTAATGCTGATAGTGGATTGAAATAACTAAAAATAAATTTCTCCCTAGCTTGAATTCAACGAAAAATATCAACTTTCATCTGATACCTTTAACGAAGGGTCGTGCAGGTGAGTAACTAAAATATATTCAACAAAAAAAATTCATAAACACATGAAATGCTATTTTCTTAATAGTGGATATCAATAGCTATGAATACCGCGCTATGGCAACTGACTACGATCACTATGCTGTGATGCATGTTTGCAGAGATTATACCCCATCGTCAGGTAATAGCATTGATCAAACAAAAACAAATGACGTTCCTCTCTATATTCACTTCACATTTTAGAGTCATTTCGAGTTTTTTCACGCCAACCAACACTGGCCGAACCATTCCTAAAACTGGCTCTCGAATCGATCCGAAGGAATAGCTTACCAGTTAAAAATTTGATTCCAGCCGATCAAAATGGTTGCTCCCCCAATCCGTAAAGTCAATTGTCAATAATCTGTAATGGACCATTTAAAGTCTTAAATAAAGTCAACATATTCTAGCACCCATTCGATCAATTGAGAAGTGATGTATTGAGGTTTCACTGTGTTAGTCTGATAATCAAAACGATTGAATATTTTATTTCATTTAAAGCGTTATTCTGATGTAACCACTTTTAAAAATCAGACAAATCTGACAGAACTGGAGAGCTTCATATGAAAAAAAGGTTCAAAAAAGTGGTAAGATTTATGCGTTTACATCAGAATAACCCCATTCGCTTAAGGTACTCATTGAATAATCATCGAATCTTATTATTTACTCTTTCCGCAAATCAATTTTACCTTTACATCGAGTTTTATGAAATAAGCTCTACTTAAGATGGTATTAAAACTATCACATGGTTAAGTTAAGTTCGACTTAAAACACAAAACGCGACCTCCTGAAGCATTCAGCGAAATTAAGCATATCCAAACAGTCTTTTTCTGTGCCAGAAGAAAAAGAAAAATTTCCTATTAAAGCCAGATTTGTGATTTCTTACATTTAATGTCTCATTTTATGAAGAAAAAAAAACAATTTCAGCTTAGCCTCAATGTTGCAAGATATAATTTTTATGCGAACAGAAATTGTTCTCAGTTAGCCATGGCAACAATGAAGCTAAACACTAACAGAAGCTTAGGCATCATCTCAAGAGATTGTCTCATTGTTCCGACGTCAATGTTTCAAATAAATTATTGCTTGCTGCATGGATGAGATTTTCCTTTTTTGTTCTGTATTTTATATTTTTTTCAATTTTTTTTCCATGCCTTCGGCGCTTAATGTTTGAAAAGCACAATAATTGAATCGCATTAAAAGCGCATTTGAATGCATAAATCGGAGCAGACGTTGCTGATGGGGAGAAAAAATTGTACAAAAAAAAAATAGTGGCTTCACAATAAGAACAGAGAGACTCGGAAAATTAGAGTAATCAGAAATCGTAGGCATTGTCATTATTAAAAGATCGAATTCGTATCATTAAGAGAAGCAAGATCAAATAACGAATTCAGCACTCCAGCACAAGAAATCATATGCTGAAATCATCAAGTTTAAAGTCGTAACGTTAAGATACATATATGCGATTTCAATTCGATTGAAGTTTTACACAACTGAGAATTCCAGTCTTTGGATGTATATGAGACCACCGCGAAATGCTCTTCTTTGGCTACCTTTTTTGTTGCTTGTCTAAAAACAACAAGATCAACAGCAACAACAGCGCTTAAAAAAATCTCGCTTTTTTTTCAGAGTTATTCAAGTCAATGGGCAACAATGGAATTTTGTTTATTGAAGATTTGCTGCAACTGACGCGACTCTTTGTTTTGTAAAAGTCGAGCTTTGACTTTGATTCTTGCTGAATCGACCAAAGAAAATCTCCATACACAAAGTGCGAGTACTTTTCTCGGTAATGAATTCACAAAGAGACTTTTCGTAATGGCTTAACTAAGTCATGCATGCGCATATATCAATCCATTTGATCTTTTCAATACTATTGCAAAATTGGTTATGGTTTGACAGAAAAACCGTTTTTATACCCAGCGTATGCAGGGTATATGAGTTTTGTGCGGATCTTGTAACAGCTAGAACTAAGCTCTGTAGATATAGACCAAAATATATATTCTTGATCACGATTGAACACTGAATCGATTTTGGATATGTCCGTTTGTCCTTCTGTCCGTCCGTCTGTGGTCGGATCTCCATCTAAACGGCTGGACCAATCACGTCAAAATTTGGCGCACAGGTCATGATCACAAGTGAAATGGGCGATTTCCTCCCACTGCCGCGCCCACAAATACAGATTATTCGTAACTTCCGAAAGAAAAAGGCGTAGAAGCTTCAAATTCGAAACATAGGTTGACCAAGATAAATGAAAGGTGAGAGCAGAAAAGTTGTTGTGTACGGAGAGGCATCAATATTTTCGATTCGCTGGGTATATCGAAGTCGAATTTGACCGACTGTAGTTTTCCTACTTGTTTTTATACCCGACACACTGTGTGGGGTATATTGCGTTTGTGTGGTTGTTTGTAACACCCAGAACCAGTCGAGATAGGCCATACAAAATATATATAGAAATGATCAGCGTCACTATAAGATTCGATTTAGACATGTCCGTCTGTCTGTCCGTCTGGCCGTCTGTCCGTCTGTCTGTCCGTCTGTTTGTATACAGTTTTCTTATCGAAGGAGTTGAGCTATCTTGACGAAATTTGGTATGCGTGCTCACGGGGACATGAGTAAGAACAAGTTCGAGAATGGACCCGATGGGACCATTTTTAGGGGTACCTCCAGTACTAGGGTCTGTTATGAAAATCACAAAATCTGCTCTAAAACCGATGTTTTACAAGATATTTTGATGAAATATTTGATCATATTTAAAGGCCAGTAATATTATTTCCAAAAAATGGAAAAGTGGGCGTGGCAGAAGGGCGTTTTTCGAAAATTGTCTCTTACACCCGAAATTCAAATGGGACTTGAACGAAATTTGGCACTTATGCTTCCTTTGTACCCTTAAACATCTTTCCAAAAAATTTCCTTGATCGGTCCATTTTTAAGGGTACCTCCATTACTAGGGTCTGTCACAAAAATCTCAAAAGTGCCCCAAAATCGGACTTTTTCGAAATATTTTAATGAAACTTAAAATTTGAGCGTATATTTAAGCCTCCGATTACAGGTCAAAAAAAATTTTAAATTGGGCGTGGCAAAGGGGCGGTTTTCATAAAGAAATTAAACAAAAGTTGGTATATGGGGCCCCCTAATGGCCTTAAAAACCTCTTGAATATTCCTACTTAGTGGTCCTGTTTTTGGGCGTGGTTCAAAAATTATTTAAACATGTGTGTCTGTGTCGGGTATTCTATTGTCAGGCTCGCCTGACTATAACACCCTTACTTATTTCTTTTGCAATGGTGATTTTCTTTACAATTACAGTAATCTCTGGATGTAAGAAAAATCAAAAAATTGAAGGGAATTCCGTTTTTATACAGAGGAGAGCAATGCATTCATCGAAATGAAATCGCAGTAGGTACTCTGGATAACTGCAATTGCAAAAATTTAGACGTTTCTAATCATGGATTGCTTATATCAGATGTGAATATACCAGATGCAATACTGTAGCGAGTTATTAAAAAGCAAATTCCTTAGTGATTTGAGCGGACTTTTGGCGTTCGATCATCAAGGCATAACCTACCCTCCTATGGATAATCTTGTTCTCTTTCCATTAAATAACCTTTTTGGGGCTAATGAAGTTAAGGTCTTTTCGAATATTGGATATTTCAGAAAGAATATAAGGCAAATTAATAAAAAATTATTTTGAAAGAAGTCTAAAATCTGGGAAGAAATGAATTTTTATTCCCATTTCTGGTTATTCTGTGTCTCAACTCAATTCTAAACGAAAACAAGAAATCTTCAAAAATACAAAATAAAAATCCCTTTTACGTAACGAGAACTAATCATGCATGACCATCATTAAATGCACAAAATAATCTTGCAGCTCGTGCTTTCCATGTTCTTTTGTCTCTCACTCTCGGCGAAAACATAAGCTCCAACATTGATTCCATTCTATTCTATGCTATTCCATTCTATTCTATGCTATTCTATGCTAAACAATGCCAAATTACACAGGCCGGCAAACAACGAAAATGGAAAATAACTCTGTAACTTAGTAGCCAAAGCACGGAGGATGGAGCAACTAGAACGCATGCGTAACAAAAGCATTGAGCCCAGACACACTTAGCCCACTCAAACGAGTGTGCGCCTTTAGGCCGCTAAATGCGTTCCTTCCCGGTGAAGTGAGTTTACTCTGCGCTACCTAATGATCGTCTTTGTTTCCAATATTGAGCATTCGATTTAGCGATTTAAAGGCCTCTGGGATGAGGCAATTGCAGCTGTAAGGATGAGCTAATATAAGCAATTACTGTAAAAATAGGCTTTCCAAAAAGAATCGAAAATTATTATGAGAAATAGAAAAATAGAAAAATATTCCCTCTCCGCTCATGTTCAGTTGCGCATGCGCATGCGCATGCGTAGAGTAAAGTTAAATTGAGATAATAAAATACTGTGAAGATAAATGATTGCTTTGAAAAAAGAAATCATCATGATCGAAATTAGTCAACCCAAGAAGGTACATTTCTCACTCGAGTTATTTGTAGCTCATTTCGGGAAAGTACCTTCATCAATTAACACACAAAGTTTCAGCTTCGACTCTCGAAAGATCCTCACGTTTTGTTAGCCTAATTTGCTGAGCGTGTATTGCTGCCGCTTCGAAAGTACTTCAAGAGCTCGCAAGCCACGTTTTTATGCATCCAAATAAAGAACGAATCATTTACTAAACTTAGCTGCAAGAACATACCATAACAGGGTGTGGGAGAGTGAGTAGCGGAGGAGGGGAGAGGGAGGGAACACAACAGGCTTACTACATGCATTTTGTTTTTATTTAATTGCACTCCCATGCATATAGCGGCTGGTGGCTTGCTTTTGAGTCTCGTTGGCTTTACAAACGGAAGTGTGCATTCAGTGAATTGAATTATGGGGTTTTAATCTTCGCATGAACATGAAAATATTATGCTTACTGCTGTGATATATTTATTTACACGAATGTGAGTGCAGTGGAATTGCTTTGCAAAATCCACAGTATTTGCTTGCCCGTATGGATATTTGAATAATGAGCAATTTTTCAAGAATTATTAGCGTCAATTTAATGAATTCTTTTAATTGGTTTCGATATGAAAAATTTGCAACTATCGCAGAAAAATTACATTCTTTGTTGCTGTGTCCTTGATTAGATTTAAAAAAATTTTTAATCTGAGTTCGTTCAAGCAATAGTCACACAAATGAGATTTGGCCAAGTTCTTTTTATCAGGAAATTTTAGAAAATGTTCATCTAGTTGAGTTGTAGCCCATTTCTGCCGAATATTTTGAGCCCTTCAAAGGAAAGATTATAAGGACACCATAAAATGTTTAGAAAAGTATCTGTTAATAGGATCTTTTTCATGCCAAAACGCCTCCTAAAGTCAAAAAATTTTAAAGAATTTTCGAAAGTTTCACTTTGATGGCAAAAAAAATCCTTGAAACTGCAAATAAGGAAATAAAAAGAAAATTTTATACGCCTTAAAAGGCCTGGACATTGGCTATGAAGTTTAGGTTAGGTTAATGAGGCTGCCACCATTAAGGTTTGGTAAACCAAAGAGATAAACAGAAAAACTAAACAACATCCTCGACCTGAGCTGGGAGTCGAATTCACCGCCTCCTACTTCGTAAATTGGCATTTCAGCGAACTACGGCACATAGGTCGTCAAATGGCTGTTAAGCCATCACATCACTTTAGAATTCAATGAGGTTTTTTTAATTTCCAATATTTCGACTTCGAAGTTGTCAGTCATATTCAGGGAAAACCTTCTCTTGTGGGCTTTTTTCGTCTACAAACATTTTAAGACACTGAAAATTGATCTTATTATTTTCTTTTTAACGGCCAAAGCCTACAAAGGGATCCAACAAGTCGAATCCGCAAATTGAATAAAAAACATAATCGCAAAGGCCAAAATGTAGCGGCGGCGGCAATGTTTGCAACATGATGACAAAAGCGCGACTCAACGTTGCACGAGAATAAAAACAAAAAAATGTTGAGAGACTTTTTTTATAGCATGTTTCCACATAGTGAATTAACTAATTTAATTAGAGTTATTTCGGACATTAAGAAGCGTATAAATACGATTATTATTGAAAATATTAGTTCAGGAGACTAGAAACAAATAATAATGTTGCTAAGATTTGATGCAGATGCTTTACAGACTCTAATCCATATGGTTAATTCACTATGTTAATTCAATGTGGAAACATGCTATTATTCTCTTCAAAAATCCATAAAATTCCCAATAAATTTATGATTTATATACCTTCATAGAGAGCCTCAGTTTGAGTCGTTAAATGAAACGATTCTAAATTGAATTGCATTTTTAATGCTTACGTAAACAAAAAACAAACTTTCCCGCCATCTATCGTATCAATTGTTTGAAAAAACAAAATCCGACATACAAAAAAAAAAGCTGGAAAAAAGATAACAATAAAAAAATCCATATAAAAAGTTTCGAAATCTATTCCTTGAATCATTCTAACAATGTATGTAAGTGGAATGTTAGTTCTGGACAAACTTCGCTCCGCTTGAAGGTACTTAGTTTTTAGTATTTGAAGCTTTTTGACAGCAACTGATTGCCGAAGTAGATACCAAAAGCTGTTTAAGACAAAAAAATCAAGGGAATTTGTATCATTAAGGAACAAACAACTTTTTTTTTTTCAGAAACAATGCGAAATATTCAACCATTTTTTTTTCTCTATTTCCAGCTGAATCGGCATTAAAACTCAGAGCTTTAAAAATCGAAATGTTCTTAAATCAAGAGAAACTTTTAAACACAAAAAAAAAAAAAACTTTTCGCGGGACATTTAAAGCGCGACTCTTCGCTCTTCCGTCATTGTCCGTCGTCGGGTACGGCATCCTTAATGAATCGCCATTTACTTTCATTGCCGTTCGTCAAATATTTGCTCAACTCTTTTTCATTTGCTCAACACGAAAAGTGTTAAAGCGAACGCAATAGAAAAACTTGGCGGCAAAAACGTGTAAAACAAAAAACTACGACAAAAAAATGTGCGCAAAAAAATGCACAAAAAAAAATGTCATAACTTATAATGTTGCTACAGATGGGAGAATTGGCGGACAGGAAAAGAAGACCGTTGAACACATTCCACCTTCCATCCATCGCGTTGATGTTTTCCAGCTACGAGACGTTGATTGTTTCAAATCATATTCACATTTATGGTTTAATATGAAGTTATGTTTTTGTTCATTGTTGTTTTCGTTTTGCTACAAACTTTGACGCTGAAATCGAATTCGATGAACACACAATTAAAGCAGGTCCGAATGTTGCAACAATCGATGTTTTACTCATGTCTTTTGAACACCGACGATCGGGCGCTTTTTGTTGCAAATTTCTGTTAACTCGGCTTCAACAGGCTTTTTTTTTCTGTCTCTCAACATTTTTTTGTTTTTATTCTCGTGCAACGTTGAGTCGCGCTTTTATCATCATGTTGCAAACATTGCCGCCGCCGCTACATTTTGGCCTTTGCGGTTCTGTTTTGTATTCAATTTGCGGATTCGACTTGTTGGATTCCTGCACTTTTTGCGACTTTTATTGCGATATGAATTTTTATTTTTAACATAATTATGCTTGAATATTTTCATTTAACACTGAAGGTTTTCTTTAATTGTAAGTGAATCTAGTGAGTTGAAGGATTTTCGCTAACATTTGAAGCTGAAAAATTCAGATTTAAGCGATTCTTGAGCGATGGGACCAAGTTGAAGGCTCCTCATTATGGTCTAATATGTAAATTCTCTTCGCTTAATCTAAGAACAACCGAAAAATTATAAACTTCATGTTAAAGTTTTTATAGTGCTCAACAAGTGTAGACTCATTAACATGCTGCTCATTAATATGTTACCCATTAATATGTTGCTTTCCAAGCCAGATGATCTTGAGTAAGTGAGCAGCCCTTTTCGCAACGAGTAAAGCTTGATTTACTTCCATGTGCTTCTTTGACCCATAACATTTTTTACGGCATTGTTTCACTTACTTAATTAATGTTAATATGCAGATTGCCAGTGATGTTGCGCATGCGTGCTTACTGGCTTTACAGCTTGTACTTGATGTTTTGGGTGGATATGTTTCACTTGAAGCCTGCACTTTTCGAGCTTGTCTAGCTAGAGGCGATTTCTTGTGATATATTTTAGGTAAATAAATTATAGCTGTAATAAATGCGACTACTTAACTTGAGTCTTCAGGAGAATAAGTTGTGTCAAAAATGATTAATTAGCTTAATTGGCTATGCTTAAATGCAATGATATGACGTAAGCGGTTTCAACAAATACATATTTTTTGAACTTGTACTCATTTCCAATACATAGCAACAAATGCCGAATGATTTATTCAATTCCTCTATTGCTTAAAACATGAGATGATTTTTTTTTTTTTTTTTTTTTTTTTTTTTTTTTTTTTTGTTGATCAACACTGAGCTGACCGGCAACAAAATAAGAAATTTATTTCATTTCTTAAGAAAACTGAAAAGAAAACTTTACAGCTTCACACTTTCAAGTTATGCATACGTTCCATAAAGCAGGGAGGCACCTCGCCCGACTGCATAACTAATTAAGTGATCTTGCCTTTGCATATTTATTCAGATGGTTTCATTTCACGGCGCATACATTTCGAGCCCACCTCCGCTGAGGGAAACAAACACGACATTGCTTTCAACAAATTCGATTTTACCAAATCATGCTGAATTAATTTGTAATCGGATGGCATGCAGTGAAGACAACGAAACAAATTTGGAATCCACTCGCACACACACCATTCGTTGCCGCAACAGCTCGGTGACGGGGAGGCGGGGAGACGGTTGGCTGGGAATAAAGGGTGCCTCCGAACAATGCCCATCGACTTTGTTTCGAGCATTGTACCTACATAATTTAAAATGAGTTAACTGACCAGTTCAACATGATTCGACTAATTTTTCCTGTGGCGGAAAACTGTCGAGTCAGCGTAGACCAACAAGGCAACAAGGGCATATTGTGTGTGCCGTGCCAATCGATGGATGCGGTCAATGAGTTGCTGAGAGTTGAATTTATAAGTACAATAAGATAAATTTGTAGGAACGATTTCATTTTATACGATATCCGATTGGATTCTGTTTTTTTTCCTCATTAAAATACTCTTTTCTCCTCGATACAATATAAATAGATATGGCTTTATTAACTTTAAAGCTTACTATTAACATCGATACCTGGTAGCAAGTTAATTCAACTTCTTATGATCTACTCAAAATTACCTCAAATTTATCAAAATGTTGAGAAAAACGAAAACTTTGAAGTCATTGCAACATATACGAAGCTTCCATTTTACGAAATTTTCTTTATTAATGTTCTGTACTATGTATATTCCCCTTAATATGAAGGAATTTCTGTACGAAATAGACTCTAACAAACACTCAGCTACGACTTATTTCATATCACAAAATGCACTTGGTCTCTTCATGGAATCCATTGCGCCCGATCCGGTGTTGCCATTGCACTTTGCAACATGTTCTTTGATAGCCTCAAGTAGGCTTTGCAACTTGTTTATTATTATTTCCTCATCGTAGGTTGACATTCATTTAGATTTATGCTCAGATTTCAACGCAAAAAAAAAAGAAACCCAAAAGAAGAAGGTATTATTTCGTAGTATAGCACAACGCACAAGCAGTCACGCAGCAAAGGGGTGGGGTTTAGGGGTTCAAACCCACCCGAAATAAAGACTTCTTTTTGAAAATAATGCGTAAGAACTAGGACTCGGAAGATTGCCCGAACAAAGATAAAAAATGCATTAAAAACAATGGAAAAATAGTGGTCAGGTGTTCAAGTTCTTTCCCCCGAAAAATATTGCTATGGCCTTTTATGAATGCTTAAAGACTCATTAAAAATATTTTCTAACTAAGGATTTTGTTCGAATGAGTTGCAATTGAAAATGTTGTCCCAAATGATTTTTTGGAATTTAAAATTATTTTCCAGATTCATTAATTTAAACTCTGTAACGGAAGTTTTCACAGCTTTTAGGCACTTTTAGTCGTGTTTATTGTCTTTCTACTCTTTTTTTTAAGCCCCTCCCAAAAACATTTCCAGGCTGCGTGTCTGGCACCAAGTGAAATTGAAGAAGCTTGAGTAAAGTGGCTTCGAAGGTATTTTTTTTTTTTGGTGTGGGAACATTTAGAATCGAGCTGAAAATATAGTCAAAGCTTGCGTTATCGCATTCGTTACAACTGAAAACCTAATGCCATGGAAAGTATTGCGATTCAAACCTAATGGCAACATGTTTATAGCAAGTGCAAGTCTTTAGCGAGCAATTGCAACAGCGTTATGAGTCTTTTGGAGAAACGCAGCTTCGAAAATACGATAGCAGATGTCATGAAAAGATGTCTCTAGGACATGCGATAAGATAAAATCAATTACAAAGACTCCTAGATATAGAATATTTTCTTCTAAATAAAGGTATATTAAAGATAGAAAATATTCAAGGTGGGATGTACAAATTTTGAATTTTTTCGTAACGATTATCATATTACCAAAAAAAAAAAAAAAAAACTGTTTGAAAGCATCTTGAAATGTTTGAAAAGATAAACATTCTCAGCACGCTAAGCCCGATGGCGATTTCATTTAATTACTGATCTCTTAAAGCGGAAAGCGAGAAAAGAGCTTGCATGCATGCAGGCCAAAGCACGTGAGAGCATCTAGCTCACGCTGTTTTGTTGCTTTTGTAATCAGACAAGCATTAAGCGGAAAGTGTGACACGCTATGCCATAAATAATATCTCGGATACAATAGCGCATTCGCCGTCATGCGTCATGCAACAATTAAAACGATTAGATATTCAAAAACAAAAGTAAGTAGTTGACACTGCTGCCGTAACCACCCTCGAAAAAAAAAATAAAGGGTAAATGAGGAATTTATTGCACCCGCAAGGCAACCTGCGACAACAAGAAGATTGGTGGTTGCTGGCATCAAGTTAATGAATTTTTTTTTCTTTAAAATTTTTCATCCTAAAAGTCCGACTTGAAATAACCGGTTTGGAGCCAGGAAATTATTCACAATAAATTGATGGATATATTCAGGGGTGTCACAGAATTCGATAGCTGTCGGAATTGGAATTAAAACCGATCGAAATTTCATACAAAATTTACAAATTTTGTTGTTTTTGGTTTTGAATTGGAACTGTTATCGGTTCTTAATTGCATACAACCCTAATTTAACCGGCTGTCTATTAGATATAACTATATGAAAATTCACTCGACTAAAATTTTAATTCAGTATTTGAGGAGAAATTCCATAATTCTTAGAGCAAGCTTCGGCAAAATAATTTTTTAATGCAACCCTGAAAAAAATTTCCCACTTAGCGCGCTTTTTTTAAGTTTAAACCATTCCAACCGATTCCCTCCTATGCACTTAAGCTCAGCTCAGCATTTATTGAGCTCTGCATCAAGCTGCTATACATCTTTCAGCATGCAACATGATGCATATAGAAAATGTATCTGTCTGAGCTTGCAGCATGTATATTTGTGTATATGATAAGAATAAAGAAAACTTAATTGTTTCTTTCACAATGTGACATATCGAATTGTCAGTTGTCACATTGGGCACGATGTTTCTGTTTCATTTCAGTTAACCTTGAACAATAATATTCAACGACCGTCAAAGTATGGCATCAGTTGAAATGCTTTTAATTTCCCTTAAACGTAACCACACAATCGACATGAGAAGCAATTTTTCGTATTACCTTTCTACATATAAAAATTTTATCAATGAGTTCAAAGAATTATTCTTACTCAGGTAATTTCATGTTTGAAATTCAAGATTCATAAATGTCATATTCTGTAGAACACAAGAACTTGAATCAAAAGCTCCTCTTCGGCATCTCAACGCATCGTCCCAGAATCCGCTTTGTAAATGTTAATTAGCCCACGTCCAGCTGTTGGCGTTCCTTCTATCCATATTTCACTTTTTTTTTTTTTTTGTTTTTGTTGCAATTTTTCTTTTTCCAAAACCTTGAGCTGGACTAATTGCTTGCCTAATTACTGAGATTTCAAAGAAAATTGCTACCATTTGTGCACATAATGGCTTGAGAATAGCAGAGAATTTTCGTGCAACACAACCAAAAAAACGGGGCGAGGAATGATGCATTTAAGGATGTTTAATGATTTCGTTGAATTTTCTTTTTTTATGGTAAAAGTTTTGTAAAAATTTGATGTGACTTTGATCGAATTATGCATTTTGTATGGGATTTTTTACGAAAAATGTCAAGAATGGAATCTTGAGAGCCGAAAAAATTAACACCCGACGGAGTCTCCGTTTTTATTATAAGTGGAATTTGAATCATAGATGACTTTTTAGGTGCAACTGAATCTTTTTCCGCCGTTTTTAACTTCTTAAGGCACTAAGGTACGACCGTGCTATATTAGATTAAACTCCATTTAAGTCGTCGCATATATTTTTTCCCACTAGGAAGTTGTCGCGAAAGCATAAATTTCCAGTTGAGCCAAGTTCTGTACATTAACTTTTATAACTATGAGAACTGACTTCGAAATCAGTGATGTTAAATTAACCTTTTTCGGGCTATTTAAGCCCAATTAAACATTTAAAAAACGAAGAAAAAGTTTTTAACTCTATTGAGCAACAAAAATTTAATGGGTACATACATCAGGCTCAACTGTTGTGGAACTGTTGAGTGAAATTCGGCTGATCATTCTCAGCATGTTGACCGGCTTATTTAGCTTTTCTCTTTCAACATTTTGAGTGAAAGCAGTGGAGTCTGCTGGAGTCTTCGGGGAAAAAAACAGAACCACCTATGGTTCAGGCAGCGCACAGTGGTCTGGGCCCCATATATCGCGTGACCAAAAAAAAAACCGAAATTTCTATTGACCTAACTAACCTATGACCAAAATTTTAAAACATTTGGTCAAGGGACACGCCCACCTCCCATGTATTCGGAAAATACATTTTTTTAGGAAAATCAAAAAGCTTCCTTAAACATTTCAAAATCGGTGGAGTACATTTTTTTTCCAATAAAAAAAGAATGTTGCACTAAAAAAACATCAACTGTCGATGTACCAAATATAAAAAGCTTTAAAAATTGTCCAAACCTACTATAGCGCCTTAAATCAACTGGCCACGCCATAATACTAAAATACCTTGACCTTAAGCTCGAAAAAAAGTGTCGTTTTTCTACAGAAGAAGAAAAATTTATCCTAAAGGTCGAACAAAAACAAAATTGGTTTTCGATTAAAAAAATAATATAATAAAATATGTTTATTTAGGACAAAAAACCAATTGAAAAATTTGCAAGAAGAAAAATATTTTTAATGAATTTATAAATGTGCGGCGAGGAGGGTTAGTGTTTGGAAGGCTATGCAAAGAAAAGCAAATAAAAGCAGCTGCCACTACAAATTTTTATAAAATTAAAATATGTATAAATATTAGGAAATAAATACCAAGATGGGAATAGGCGTGGAATACAATTGAAACCTTAAGTAAACTTCTAAAAGAACTGAAAAAATTTAGAAAATAGAACACATAAAAGATATTTAAAAATAGTTCTCTACAAGCTACTAACACGTTGTTACGTATGTATGTATGTTGCAGTGGATGCCCCTAACATGCGATTTTTGAAAAACCTGTGCCGTGAATCGAACCTCGGACCCTGGCACGCATCCTCTACGTTATCCCAGAGCCACGCTGTTACGTAAGAATAAACAATAACCTTATGTTGAATATCCATCTTATTTTTTTAAAATTTGACTATTTGGACAGTGTTTTTTGTTTCCTCAAAGTTTCCTTCGATTTTTCCATCCTTACATTCAACTAACTAACGTAACACCTGCTCTCACTTCTGATTCGATAGGGGTATTCACAAGGATGGTGAAATTCTGTCGGAACATTTCGACGTCGTAATATTTTCGATTTTAATTCGCCATGCATTGGAGAAAAATGCCAGGTTATCACATATTCATTCAAAAATAACCATATTTTCAACTAATCCGTGCAAACCAGGTGCTTTTCTCCTTGTGAGTACCCATAATGTTTAAAAATTTCCGTTCGTTTCAATACAAAATAAAACAAGTAAGGGTGTTATAATCAGGCAAGCCTGACAATTAAATACCCGACACAGACACACATGTTCAAATAAGTTTTTATATCAAGAGGTGTTTAAGGCCATTAGGGGGCCCCATATACCGACTTTTGTTAAGTTTCTTTATGAAAACCGCCCCATTGTCACGCCTACTTTTCCAATTTTTTTGAATTCTAATCGGAGGCTTAAATATATGCTCAAATTCTAAGTTTCATTGAAATAATTCGAAAAAGTCCGGTTTTGAGGCAGTTTTTGGATTTTTGTGACAGACCCTAGTACTGGAGGTACCCTTAATAATGGACCGATCAAGGGAATTTTTTACGAGGGTGTTTACGGCTAGAAGGGAAGCCAAAGTGCCAAGTTTCGTTCAAGTCCCATTTGAATTTCGGGTGTAGGAGCCATCTTTCGACAAACGCCCTTCTGCCACGCCCACTTTTGTAATTAACATGTTTAAATATCAAATTTCATCAAAACATCTTGAAAATCTTCGATTTTAGAGCAGTTTTTGTGATTTTCATAACAGACCCTAGTACGGAGGTATCGGATGGTCCGATCGGGTCCATTCTCGAACTAGTTCTTACTCATGTCCTCGTGAGCGCGCATACCAAATTTTGTCAAGATAGCTCAACTCCTTCGATAAGATAACTGTATACAAACAGACGGGCAGACGGACGGACATGGCTAAATCGAATCTCCTATTGACGCTGATCATTTCTATATATATTTTTTATGGTCTATCTCAAGTGGTTCTGGGTGTTACACACAACCACACAAACGCAATATACCCTCGACACAGAGTGTGTCGGGTATAAACACAGTCATGGAGCATGATTATATGCGCACAAGTAAAAACTAAAATTAAGTAATCTTAATCGCTAAAGATTCCTAAACAGCATTTCAAAATGTTGCTAAAAGATTAACCCAGCAGTAAATTACACCAGCCATGCGAGTGAGATCCAATGTCTCAACACTTTGAAACACTTTGATTGATCCATTGTAAAGGAAAAATGATAAGATTTGCTGGTATCAAAATTTATTACGAAAAAAAAAAAATTACCAAGTCACAGACGCTACTATATTTCAAAATTTCACTTAACATTTATCGTCTTTAAGAACTCGGAATTGGCTAGCAGAATCTGAAAAATAAAATTTATAAATTAATAAAAAAATTAAAAAAATTATTTCAAAAACCGTCTAAGTACGCTTACCATTCATACAGTTGTAGATATCAATTTCACAAGCGCTACTAATGGTTGAGCGATATTCATCGTTGGCTATGCAAACTGGTGCATAGATACTTGGGCATGGTTTCAAACATTCGCGCTTTGACGAATTCCGAAATTTCTCGAATAAGTTCTCAACGAAAGTTGTTTTGCACCAAGCATCGTCGGTGGCTGAAAAAACTGGGAATTCCCAAGCAAGCAATATTTTCTTATTTAATCGAACTAAAATGAATTAAAATATTTCCGCTTACCTTGCGATTGTTGGCGCTTCAAGCGACAATTTTCAGCGTTCATGACACATTTGTTAGGATATTCCTTATAATTATTGCCGTCTGTCGCACATAATGGACTGTATATGAGATTACACATTCGAGGACATTCGTCCTTTTCAACTGCTGCAGAATTCACCGAAATAATGAATGCCAAACAAAAAAGTGCACCGAATATTTGGAACGACATTTTTTCAAACTATAAGGAAACGATCTTCACCTGTGAAGTTCTTAACTAAATCTGACGCTGTGAATGGTTTCAGCTTATTATATATATAAAAATATATATATAAATTCTGTTGAATTTGATTCCCCTGCCCCACTTGAAAAATAATCGATTGTAAACACGCTATCTTTATCGATAAGAGACACTTTGTTTACTTTGGCTTTCGCTTTGTTGTTTTGTAGAACCCAATAATATTTTTGTGCATAACACCCTGTGGGAAAATTCCAAATCGATGACTAAAGATATTCATAGAAAGATCTTAAACGTTCTTAAAGTGAACATTTTTAAAGAAAAATAATTTTCTTAAGTAAGTTTTCTGCAGTAATGAGCAGGTCGATTGCCTAAGAAGGACTGACCCAAATCCCCAAGATCGATCCAAATCCTACCGGTTATATTATGGCTGTTCTATACCACGAATTCGGCTAGCCGGCGGTCTGTAATAAACGGGTTAGTTTATGGGTAGTCTGTAAATGACACTTTCATCAACTTAGAATATATAAAAGAAATTAGTTTTTTATTTTCCTTTTTTGACTATCCTAAAACCAGACAAAATTACGAAAATTGGACCAAAAAACTGACCTACGATCAGCCGTTTGGCGGGCTAGTCCCTCTCCAATGACAGGCCCACGTTAAAAAGGTCAGTTGAATATATTATAATACTTATATAATACATTAGAAGTGGTATTATGAGGGGACTAATACGGGTAACATGAAGGACTGACCGAAGACTAGACTTGGGTCAGTCCATATTACTGGAGGGGATGAACGCTGTGACTCACACACTCCAATGTCAGTCAATTAACAAGCAAATACTCAAAGCAAAATTGTCAAATGTTTTGAGAATCAATATGAGAATTTTCTATTAATGCGAAAAGTTTTTGAATTTTAAGGTTTTTATTCAAATAGATAAATCTTATGTATCTTAAAGCTGCATAGTACATCCGGGTCTGACTAGATTTTTTTTTGCATTTTTGAAGGGTCTTTTAACATAATATTAATTTTGATAATAAATTGAGCTTAGAAATAGGTGTTCCTAAGGTTTAATTCTCTATCGATTTAAGAAAGAAAAGTTGAGAAAAGGCCCTCAAACGTTCCCTTCGGTTGTGGAACCAAGTCTGGCTAGACCTTTTCAATAAAAACGGTCTTTATTAACATAGTTGAAGCTAAACACCGAAATGAGTTTCGTTCGATTTAAGAAAGAGGGAGGTCATCGCCTTCTGCTTTACTCGCGGGTCTGGTCGGACCACTATGAATTTTGCAAGCATATAGAATATGATGCATTTTGGGTAATTTACCCGAGCTTTTTATCTCTTTATTATCTCTTTATTATCTCTTTATTATCTCAATTTAAATGTTCTTTTTCTATAGGCTTGCTGCTTTAAAAATACCCTATACCGAGGTCTACTGCCCTTGACAGATATTCTTTTGAATTTCTATAGAATACAAAAATCGATTGATACCATTTAACTCCTTTAGACGTTTACCGTTTCAACGTAATTAATTGAATAATTGAACATTCCCTTGATATGCTCCCAATATCAGTCCGAGCACGTCTCAATACAATTCTAATTGCAAGGAGATTTAATACAATAACGACGTTAATGACAGCACGTGATTGGAAATCTGTTGAATAGCTTTGAAAAAAACATTGAACTTGCAGAAATTTCTTGCATGTTGGTTGTAACAGAAATCGAGATGAAACATGACGTGAGTGTTTTTTGAAAGAACAGATAAGCGATCGAAAAGATAGCGAACGAAATTTATGCTTTTTATCTCATTTATTTTATTAGCATGATGGTTTAATGATGATTCGAGGAAGATTTTGATGAAAACAAGATTAGGCGAATGAATGAGTTAAGGCAATATACCACTTCTCTTAGGGATTTACTTTTTCTTCGCGTAGCAGTCTCATGCCTCATTGTCAAAGCTCGAGGTTCCCTATAATGACCATTAAATTGAATATGTTGCCATGGGAAACATTTAAGGGAAAAAATAAATATTTAATTTCCTTTAAAAAAAAATATAAAAAAAAAAAAATATTTGAGCATTCATTTCAATCACGATATTATTTTTACAACTATTATTAGTTAACCAAAAACGAGGCCCTCCGGCCACATTCATTCGCAGAACGTTTTCAAATATGTGCTCGGGCCAACCGCTCTCATATGCACTCGTATCTAATGAACAAAGTGACCGCATTTTGTACCCCGTTTCCATTGCCTCCATACTTCCGACATTCGAATCTCTCTTTTCAACAAATATCGCAATGTAAATTCCGATTCAGTCCAAGGATTAAATCCTACTATAGGAGCCACACAGCGAGCACGCCGAGCAGCCATTGCGAAAGTAATTTTATAAGGACGTGACTTTTAATACGAAATACCGCCCCTATTCAGCAGTGGCACCGCTTAAAGAAGTAGGAAGGGTTGGATTTTCATTTTCGTTTCCAGTTTAATTTTAATTTTGCATTTGTATAAACTAGCAGGGCTAAGCAAAAATCTACACTTGAAAGTGGCTCTTTACATGGCTTAGGAAAATGGTGCAATTCAAATTAGTAGCGGAAATGGAAGATGAACATTTACAATTGTGTAAATGGAGCGAAGAAAAGTTTTATTATGTCGGTACGAGCTGGAGCCCTCACGTTTCAAAGCTTTGACTCTTTGGGTCATTGGAGCTAACATATTCTGGTTTTTCATTTTTCATATTTATTTTAATTTTTCTTTCTTTTTTTAGCCTTAAGGCGAGAGATTTTGAAAGCGGATTCTCCACATGGAATGGTATTTTGGTGTGTGTGTGTTTGTTTGAGAGGGAACTATCTTTGAGGAATATGATTTTGGATAGGTTGTTTATGGCTTATGTGTCCACTGAGTATCTACTTTGAATTGCCACCAAATACCTTCTCATTCGATTGATGTAGTTTTTCGAAGTCGGCTTTAAACAGTAGGTCTCCATATTTCAAAAAAAAAAAAAACGAGCTCTGATTTCTCCTAATTGAATTGTCCCTGCAGAATTATGGACTGACCCAATTGTAGCCGTCGGTCAGTCCTTCATGTTACCCGTATTAGTCCCCTCATAATACCACTTCTAATGTATTCAACTGACCTTTTTAACGTGGGCCCATCATTGTAGAGGGACTAGTCGGCAAAAAAAATTTTTTTTGGGTCAATTGTCATAATTTTGTCTGAATTTAGGATAGTCAAAAAAGGAAAATAAAAAAACTAATTTCTTTTATATATTCTACGTTGATGAAAGTGTCATTTACAGACTACCCTTAAACTAACACCTTTATTACCGACCGCCGGCTAGCCGAATTCCATGGAGCGAACTGCCATAATATAACCGGTAAGGTTTGTGCCAACTTGACACTCAATGTTGCAATCAAGCCCATAACGCGTTTTTAGAACGGCAGCATATCAGTGCGGGTTCCTTTTTTTCATCAGAATCAGTGCGGGTTCCTTTTTTTTCATACGATTCAGTGCGGGTTCCTTTTTTCATACGATTCAGTGCGGAATCCTTTTTTTTTCATCAGAATCAGTGCGGGTTCCTTTTTTTCATACGATTCAGTGTGGGTTCCTTTTTTTTCATCAGAATCAGTGCGGGTTCCTTTTTTTCATACCGGTCAAAGGCCAGTCCTTCTTAGGAAATTGACCGGCTAATTACTGCAGTGGTTATAATACCACTCACATGGATTGCTATGATGATGATTGGGATAATGATTATCTTCATTATGATAGCGATAATGCTGTAAAAAGGTTGATTTATGAATTCTTAGAAATTTGTCTCCATAAAAGACGCCGAATTCGGTCTAGCTTGGAATTAAAATTAAAGCTCGTTTACTAAAACTCTAAGGGTCGTTTTCTCATCTTTCTTTATCTGTAATTTAAATTATCCTGATGATAATTTCATACAAATTCGATTTATAAGTCAAAGAAAAAGAAATTTAACTGGCAGATAGAGCTTAACCCTGCTGGTAGCTTAAGAAAGTAACACTAAATGCTTTAGGGACCATTTGGCCCGCGGTGTATTTTTCATACAAAATATATAGTCAACATAAGAATTTGAACTCTTTACAAGAAGATTATTATGGCTGAAAGTAAATATATTTCATCAATTTCCAGATATTGGCCACAAAAAAAATTACAAATGGTCCTAAGGCACCAGCAGGGTTAAAAGTAGGATGAGAAAACGACCCTTAAAATTGCAATAAGGAATTGAAAAAGCTTTTTGCTTCTTATAGGGGCTGAACTCCCACGCAAATGTTAAACTTCTACATAAAATTAGAAGTCTTTTAATAAAGCTATTAAGAATGGTTTTTTGAATGGATCTTTTCACTCGCAGATACTCTCATGACAAGAACGTTTTCCAAATATTTGAAGAATTTTTTTTTTGTCAATGAAAAATACGCAACATCTTCTTAATCGTCTTTTTTTCAAAATTATTTTACAATTGTTGATAAAAAGATATTTATTAAGTAAATAAATAGAAGACAAAATCTCTTTTGACACACATTGTTCTCATTGAGACAATAGAGCAATTCATCAATTTGTGAAAAGCCATTATACTTTCTTGAAATCAAAGAAACATGATCCTTTTATTTGATATTTATAGGAAAATTCGTAAATTCAATTGAAAGCTAAAAGGATTTCAATGAAGCAAACCGAAAAGGGCTTTCAATTTCAATAAGGCTCTCAATTGAAAACAATTCATCCTTCTAAACACTTTTGAATTCATAAATTAATTAAGAAACTTTTCAACGTTTTCCTTTCGCCCCAGGAAAAATGCATTTAAATTTTATTATAACTTTACTGAATATATGTATGTATCACCAAGGAGAATGGAACTATTATTCTATCATTGGCATATTTTTCTTTTGTATGATAAGAAAAAGTTTTCTTATCAAAATTTTAGATGACAATAAAATTCCAGATCCTTGCATATTTTTCCATATTTCTTTCAAATAAAACTTTTCTTTTTCCCTTAAATAATTTTATCAGAAGAATGTGAAATTGAATGTTTAGATATTTGAAACTAATTTTCATATCAAAAATGAATACGTAATAAGAATGTGTCTATATGAAATACGTGGGGATATATGTATGTACATACATGGTTTTGTTACCTCAAGGAATTTCATTTTGTCAAAAGGAGAAATCATAAAATTTTCAACAAAACCAAAATCGAAAATTTTTCATTATCATAAAACAAGCAAACGACCACAAAAGCTCACATTGCGATGTGAAAAGTTCACAGGTGAAGAAAACAAAACTAATTGACGTAGTCTCGTCTGACCTGAGCGACACATGACATGCGTCGGTCATGTCCGACTATGTTGAACCCATCTGGCCTCAGCAAGGCTTTTAAATGCTTCAATTCATATATTCTGAAAAACTTCAATAAATATTTTATTTTTAGGCATGGCAGTTGAATGATGATACACGTTAGGTTGGGTTAATGTGACTGCCACCATGAAGGTTGATACACTAAGGCCTCACATGGGCCCTTTGTGATACCACGAAAAATGGTAAACAAAGCGAAAAACCGAAAAACTAAACAACATCCATGACATGAGCTGGGAGTCGAACCCAAAGCCTGTAACTTCGCAAACAATTACGGCACAATGACACCCGTTATTCATTTCTTATTTGAGCTACTGCGATTTTCTACCGCTTAGAAAATGATCCGCCGGGAGATGGGCAGACAGAACGGACGATCGTCTCAGTTTACAATACTGATGAAGAATCAGAAGCATTAATATGCCTCATAATATTTTTTAGGGATTGATAGAGGTTGAGGGGGGCTCAAAATGGTTTTAATACCTCCCGAAATATTTTTCACCTTACGCACTTATCAGCAATAAAATTTCTTAGGCACTTTTGCAACTGTTCTGATTAAAGTTTTCTTTCCAAAAAAACGAAAAAAAATTTGTATGAAAATTTTGTTATTTTGAGAGAACATCGTGACGATAAACTTTAACCGGAAGAGTAGCAAATAGCTACTGATTTTTTCACATAATTAAAGTAGTTTTACTGTACCAAATCTAATAACATAAGTTCAACTTCATTGATACCAGTTGGCTAGATGTTCATTTAGATATTTATTTTTCTCATCTTATTTTCAAAAAATTTATTAGACATGTGAGGTACCAAATTAAAGAAAATCTATCCAGCATTTTGAATAAAATAAAAAATTTGGGTGTTAATTGGACACTTTTCATACCAAAATGGCTTCGAAAGTAAAAAAATTAAAATTTTTTCCAGATTTTTTCACTTTGGCCGTTTAGTTTTCCCCCAATAGGTCAAATTTTTACCATCAATTTAATTTTGCCTAAAATCACATACAATTGGCTTTCAAACTGCATAAATTTTTTTTTCTACATTGAACCATTATCGTGCGAGAGTTATTTTTCTCGACCAACTGCCTAAAATCTTTAAGGCCCTAAAACTCCTCAGGGGTGCATTTGCGACAATTACGATTTTTTGTTAGTTCTGACCTCCTCTATCAGCTCCCGACCGGTTGAATTTTACAAACGGAACACCCTGTATATAAAGATAAGTTTAGCCTGTTACAAGAATCAGACAGAACTAATATACCTACTCTACCCAAGCTTGGTATGAAAGTAACCATAAAAGACGGGAGATCATTTTTTGCATGAAATTTTCCCAAGGCACTTTAAGCTGGAGAGGAGAAGCTGTTATTTAAATTTCATTGGAGATGAATTTAATTTGAGATTGCATTGAATCATACGTAGATATCTATGTATGTATGTATGTAGTTTACATTAAAAAATTAGTTTTGTCCTTTCAAACTCATATCGTGACAAATCCATAGACCTTTCGATAAAGCATTCAAAGAGACTAGCCAGTCTCTTCTGTTAATCACCGAAATCGATCTATAATTGGAAAAGATAATTTCCGAAATGGAAAAGGAAAAATTTTTTTCTCTTCGTTTACAATTTTACGCTTCGCTGATAAGAAAATGTCGTCTACACCGCCAGCAGTTTAAGTACTTCCGAGACAAACCACAAGTAAATACATCACACAATTCAAGCAAATAAACAATCGTCCTGCCAAAGACAGCTTTTTCTTTGATTTTTGTACGAAGAAAAGCAGAAGGAAAAAAAACTTCGCTTTCAAGCACACTTTTTCCCTAGCCTCACACTCTTAATGGGTGTTGAGTGAATGGGAGGGAACGGTCGTATGTGCACACATATCCAGGCAGAAGAAGAAGAAGAAGGGAACAGATTTCTCACAACCTCGTTGATTGTGCTTTTATTTATTAGCAAAACCTTGTATTGAATTGCTTAAAGCGATTGAGAAAGTTTTTTTCTCTCTCGCTCTCTCATCGGCGATGCGAAATTTCGATTTTAAACAACGACTTTTGGAAGTAAAAGAAATTCAATTATAAGATTAGGTGGCACGCAAGAAAAAGTCGTGGAGAGGTTTTGTCCTCTTACTGATTCAATTAAAAAAAAAAAAAAACTATTTTCTATTTTAAATAAATCGAATGGAATATTGATTAAGTCTGCTTAACGGCGTTTCATATACGCTGTAAGAATCTATTTGGATTTGGAGGCGTGGCAACGTGGTAACGGTCAGTCTTTTGAATATAAATGGAGAATGTACCGGCTCAAGCTGATATTGCCAATTAGAGGGAATGTCTTCCTATTGAAGGCATATCTGGAGCGCTGACTTAGGAGAGAAAAGTCTTTAAGGAAATTTTTAAGGAATCAAAATTATTTGTTTTATAGATTTAAATTTTTTATAACTTACTAATATTTTCCTGTCCTCTTGAATATGATCCAATGAATTTATTCTATAGGCCTAGCTCAGACGCACACCGCTTGTACCTAGCACAGGCTCGAACCAAGCAATTCGGAGTAAGGTATAGCCCAGACACAAATCAAAATTTTAGGTGTTCAGATTTAAATAGACACGAACCACAAACTGGAATACACTTTAAAAAATAGTTCAGTTTTTCTTTTGTTAAAAAAAAAATTTTTTTTTTTGCGTAAATTTTAAAATTTATTTTAATAGGGGTATTCACAAAGGCGTGTTAAAAACGTTGGAAAGTCGGGAAATCGGAAAATTGCGACTTCTTAAAATTTTTTTAAACTTTTTTTGGATCTTGCACAACTTTTTAAGCAGTTATAATTTTCCGATTTTCCGACTTTCCTATTTTCCGTCGCCTTTGTAAATACCCCTATTAACTATTAGCCGACATTTCTTTCATTTCTTATTATTACTTAATATCTTTCATTTCTTATTATTACTTCATTATCTCTCTATTATCTCTTCTTTATGTACCTATGGATTTGCTCAGTAACGTAGTAAGGGTGGGGCGAAGGGAGCATCCGCCCCCGGCACTAAATCGTGGTTCAATTTTTAATTTTTATACATGTTTTTTCATTTAGGCTAGGGGGAGGAGGCAGATTTTTGTGTATTGTGATTGTATTGTGCCCTCATTGGGCCCCCAGGCGCCGAAATGTCTCGCTACGATACTGGATTTGCTGCTTTAAAAAATTTTTGGGTATTCATCCCAGTATTCATGGCTTGGCTTCATAAAGTATAAAGAAAGCTTTGATTTTAGGGTTTCGATTTTTTAATATTTGTAGTAATAAGCAGAAAGACTTATTTTTAGATCATAAGGGGGGATTTTTCTTAAAGAAAATTTAATTTTTTAATTAAGGATTTCAAACACTTTCAAGGGTTTCTGACGACAGAGAATTCATCGCTTTATTAAACCATTTTACGTTAAAGAAAGACTTTGAGGACAAATAAAAATAAGTTCTAGAAACAGGCTAACTGAGCGAACCGTTTGCGATTAGAAATCAAAGAAAAAGTGATCCACAGGAACCTTCCACAATCGTAATCGTTTCTTTCATCGTTACTCAATTGTAGTTATGGTTAATGGGTCTGAGCATAGTAAGGAATCGACGACGAGCAGCAAAGAAACGAAAGCAAGCAACGAGGAAATTTACTATAAGTCTGAAAAATCAACAAAGGCGAGAAAACTATATTCGAAAGCATTATCTAAAAATGAGGATATTAGCTACATGTCCTCCTCATATGATCCAAGCGATGGCATAGTCATCTATGAACATTGTAACGAAGCATCTTGGTCACTCTGCGAATCGTCGAGCAGTCTACAATCGTTTCCAATATCGCAGCAAAATTCCGAACCTGAAGCTGAGATGAAGGTTCAAGGAATCAAAAATCTAAACTATCGCAAATCCAGCTCCTTTGACTTGAGTTTAGATTCGTCACGCATTGGACCAAAATATGAGTCTATGGCATCGGAATTGGAAAATACTTGCTGTAGGGCATCGAAGGAGATGAGGACGGGCTTGAAAAATGTTAGCACGAGTAATTTATCAAAAAATTCACTATCATCACGGAAGGGCCTTAGTTCTAAGCTGGTATTAGGGAGTCTAACACCACCCAACGACAGAGAGATGGCATTATACGTTAAGAAGAAAATTGAGGAAAGGAAACGAATGATCGTAAGTAAGCCAAGGTTTTTTTTTTTTTGTCAATGGTGTTTTATTTTCTTTTTGTTTTTTTTTCAGGCAAAAAAAAAGTAAAGTGACTTAAGAAAATGGTATAAAGTATTTGATGAAGAAGTGCAGAAACCAACTGATCTTGTTTTATTTTCATTTTAAGGGGTACTAATAAAGGTATACTGTGATTTTTAAGAGAATGTGTTAACTTTTCTTATTTGGGGTTTTGCAGAGACTAATTAACTCATTTCTTCAAATTAAATCAAGCACACCCTCATATGCTTATATTCAAAGCTGGTTGTATCCATTTCTAAAGGGAAGTTGAGATGATTAAAAATCCAATCCCTTATTATGATTGTATCATCTGGGGAAGTTTTACTCGTTATTGTATTAAAAAATTTCCAATATTCAAATAGGTTGCCATCATGAGCAAGGTCGAAACTGGATCTGCCTACGAATATGGGCTTAATTTTTTAATTGTCAAA
The DNA here is from genome assembly GCA_020466095.1 of Chlorops oryzae. Taxonomy (NCBI): domain Eukaryota; kingdom Metazoa; phylum Arthropoda; class Insecta; order Diptera; family Chloropidae; genus Chlorops; species Chlorops oryzae. The sequence continues at coordinate 106,906,773 of CM035807.1, forward strand.
CGAAAGATCGCTATTTCAATGGAAGTCTCATCAATCTGTCGGAAAAATTTTCATGGAAGTGTATCCTTAAGATACATTAAAACTCATACGTTAAAATATAGATATACCTACTATTTAATTTTAAGTGGAGAAAATCTTTCAAGTCTACAAAAGATGTAGGCCAATGTGAAGGGAATGGCCCAGGGAGAAGACAAATTAGACTAATCGAAAAGAGTGGACTAAACCTTTTTGAATTTGTAGTTTTTCCGTGCGGAATTGAAAAAAATTCTGCCTTTCTAAGCGCACTGGGGAAACGAATATTAAGGAACTACATATGTCAGTATTATGAATATTTAGTTTTAAAAAAATGTAATCACTAGGGCAACAGAAAGTATTTACGAGTGAAGACTAAAGCTAATCATGGCTTAAGTCAAAGCTGGGGAAATTGGTTAACCGAAGGTTAACGTTCCCTAAATACTATTAGTTTTTTATAACTAGTGCGAATAATTCTCAGAAGCTTTCAAAAAGGCTTCACATATAAGGTGTTTGAATTTTCAAACTCCTTAGCACCTCAAAGGCACTGATGAGTCACGAGTGGCGAAGTGACGAAACATGGCCATGTCTGCCCCTAGGCGGGGGTGCAAAAGCGGTTAAGCTCGAATAATTTCTGAAATCATAGGAATATGTTTGGTACCGCAACCAAAAATAGATCTTTTGATCTTTTTGCCATATACATTTACGAAAAACATTAAAAAAATTTACTTTGAAATACTTTTTTTTTTTGAGTCGCAAATATTTTTTTTTTTTTGATTATTTTTTGTATCAAAATATTTTTTACAATGCCACAGAAACCAGCCAAACTTTCCAGAAACTCGTCGTTTTTATGTAGACCGCTACTGTGACTCGTTTTGCGCGGCCCTCTTTTTCTTTGAAGCTTAACTATCCGCCCTATTATGAATTATTACGATACACGATAAACGCTTGCATTCCGTTATTTCATATTACGAATTGAAGTTTATCGTATTGATCAGTACAAATTTTCGTATGCGATGGGCTGCAATTATAGTGAAGCTAAAGCTGAAGCGTAAGCTGTCATGTGTTTGTTGTATTTACCCAACAACAAATTACAACAAACAGATGATAGCCTACGCTTCAGCTGTAGCTTCACTATAATTGCAGCCATACCCTTGTAAGCGTTTATCGAGCGTTTATCGTCTATCGTAAAAATTCATAATAGGGGGTTATACCTGAATGTTAACACACCTTTATAAAAAAAGAGTAATTCAAATAAACGTAGATCGAAACACATTCAAACAGAAAGAAGTTATAAGCAAAGGAATTTGCTCCAACACTTCCCTAACTACAAAAGGAAAGTTTACGAAACCAAGCAAAACAAAAAACACATTCAAACGCAATCAAAGAAAAACAAAAAAATTAACACACTCACCTTATCAACGTGTTGGTAAGGTTGTCACTCGCTACGCAAAAAACAAACGACTTCTTTCATAAATGAATATATGTATGTAAAGAGCGCAAGGTTCAGAGATCAAAATGCAAGATTTCTCAATCACACTTGAACTTCTCAAATCGACACTTCCGCGAACCGACCGAACAACCGCGCGCACAAAAGGAGACTGAAGGCTTGACTCAAACCGCTTGAGCTTGACTCAACTCAGGCAAGACTCTATGAATTGCTTCGAACACATTTGCGATCATAGCGAAAGTTTGAGTTCGACTCGATTTGAAAGAACTCTTCATTTGTGTTTATAGCTGAGAGAGGTTGAATTTATAAATGTTTTTTCTTCCAGTTATTCAGTTTTAAGTTTTTAATAACACAAGTATACACGGTTTTGGATCTGAGAAACTGAAAGTTGTTTTTCCCGTAAGTTGGCGTGCTGAGCTCAAATATTGCAACGTTTTTTTTTTTAATTGACTCTAGAATCCGAGATATGGACCAAAAACCGTTTTTTAGGATATTGACTCACCAATATTCCCCGGGAGTTTTTTCCCCAGAAATTTTTCTCCGCGGAAAAAGGAAGGTTTCTAACAATCAATAAAAGAAAAAATGTGATGATCTTTTCTTAAAAATGTTTATAATACCTACTTGGTTCTATAGTATTCGTTGTCCCAGTGTGCTTAGAAAGGTAAATTTTTTTTTTAATTCGCACGGAAAAGCTCCCGGGGAATACTTAGAATCGGGCTGTGCCAGAATATATTCAACAATTTAAACTTTCGAAGTTATTAAATCGAGTTGAGTACAATGACCTTTATCATAAACATTAGACGAGATTCCAAAACAAAACCAAACCCTAATACCTTTTTTCTAACACTTTTTATTTACTTAAACTTTTTTTTAACGCATAAAATAAAATATTTTATAACGCTAAAAACTTACACGACTTCTTCATTATTTACATAAAGAATGTTGTTCTTTAACTTTCATGAACTCATGTAAAATATTTAACGAATTCTTAAGTTAATGTCTTGTATATATATGTATTTATATAAATGTACTCATATCAGTAATTGTATGTAAATATTTCCTTTTTACACTACGTTAATTAGAGTAGTTTCAGTTGTGTTGCGAATAAAACGTCTGTTGCTGTTTAAATCGCAAAAATAATTTTAAAAGCGTTTTGTAGCCATTTTCACTGTACTGGAAGGAACAATGGACGACTGTAACTGGTCTTTTTATACCGGTATAACATTTTATTTTTAGTATTTCTGCTAAAAACTTTTATTTCAAAAACCAAAACCAAACAAGAAAAAGCAAGAAAATCATCAGGATCAGAACAAAATGTTCTGCTTACAAAAAATTGTTTCACAGCTTTATTATTTATTGCCGGCATGCTAGCCTTTAACTTCAACGCGAAATAATAATAATAATATTAGAATCCTACTGCGATGTAACCGTAATATATTCTATTAACGCATTGCTTTAGCAAAATATACTTATTCATTAAATATGTATAACCTAAAAAAAAAATAACAACGATTCAACAATCTAAAATCTAGCAAGTTCATTTATATAGCGCATTTAAATTAGGCGCACTAAATAACTTTATTTTTTAATTATTTTTCCTCTTTCAAATACGCTTAACTAAAGCGAACTGTAAATAAATTGAGTTTTTCCATATCTCTCTGAAGTCACATAATTTATCTCTTTTAACTTATTTTATAATATTGTTTTTCGAATAAAGAAGAGGAATCTTAAAATGTTGAGTAAAGAATAACATAATAATATGATCTAATTCGGTACGCTCTGAGAAAACACCTAGTGCCGGAAGAGTTTATTATGTGGGTAAAACATCTCTATGCAAATCTCAAAAGTCGAGTCCATTCTGCCGCCGGAATTTCATCAGAATTTTCAATATCTGTAGGCGTTCATCAAGGATCAGCTATCTCTCCTATTCTGTTTATATTAGTTATGAATTCAATTGCCGAAGACCTACAAAGATCATCTCCTTGGACGCTACTATATGCAGATGATGTTCTTCTTACCTCTACCATTTACAGCAACAAGTACAAGAGTGGAATGATAGATTGTCTATGTTTGGACTACGTTTGAATGTTGGGAAAACGGAATACATGACAACAGACCCTTGCGAAGCAGGAAACATCAATATAAATAACACTGGACCGGAAAATTTAAATATCTTGGGTCGACACTCTGCTGATCGGACGATCACTCGCGAAGTTACTGAGAGAGTTACCGCCGCTTGGCTTAAGTGGTCTTCAACGACTGATTTTATACGCGATAAAATGATAAGCGACCGCTTATAGTCCAAAATTTTCGGCACAGTCATCAGGTCAGTCGGTCTTTATAGTGTCTACCCGCAATGAAAGTAGCAGAAAGACGGTTTAGTGTTATGGAAACAAAGATGCTTCGCTGGATATCCGGACTGACTCGTCTCGATCATGTTCTAAGCGTGGACATCCGTAGCCATTATGTGGTGGCGCCGATTATTGGGAAATTGCGGGAAGCAGGGCTACGCTGGTATGGACACGTCCTGAGAGCAAATGAGGAGATTTTGGCAAAGAAAGGCTACGGACTGGAAAATCAAGGTTGCAGAAAACGAGGGCGTCGGAAACCGCGTTGGATGGACGCAGTGAAATGGGACCTCGATGCTGTAGGACTCACCTCGGATGATGAAACCGATAGAACAAAATGGAGAAACCCGAATTTCGGGTTTGATAAATCCTACGGTATCATTACTCTTGTCTTGAGAGTTCTTTACAAGGATCTTCGATTTCTGTACGATCATTGGCCCTTATTAGTTCTAGAATTGGTCACAACTGAACCTTTTAAAATTTTAGTTCTGATTTTCTCAATTAGCTTGGACTAGGTCACTGGAATCTTTTTACTTACAGCCCGGCTCTGAATATTCCCGGGGATAGAATTCACGGAGGGTTTTTTTCCTCGAGAGTAAAATTCTTCTTTATTATATATTTGGAGGAAGAAATTTGATAGGAATGGGCATTTGACCCATACCCATAATTTTCCTTACCTTATCTATTTAAAAAATGAGAATTTTAGTCGCTAGAAAAGTAAATTCCCCGAGAATATACAGAATCGGGCTGTTAGCCTTTTATAGCTTGGAAATGGGACAAGGTTTTCATTCATTCGTATATCACACCCGCGAATATTTTTTATATGACGCAAAATGTTGTTAATAATAATAACTTAATATGAAAAGGTCAACCTCAAACATCTCGTTTTCTAATTGGGTACGCTATGGATTGCAAGATCAGTAGCCGCTTTTGGGTAGGGCACGATTGGGTAATCGCCCAGGGTGCCAGATATAATGGGGCGTTTTTTTTTTTTTCACTTACTAGCGTAAGTATTTGAATCGCAGGGCGCGCCGAAGAAATCTCGCCCAGGGCTCTGGTACAGCTTACAACCAGTACTTTCCGATGCCTTGCAGGGAAAACTGTTTAGAAATACTTGACCACACAAACCCCACCCTTGCGTTCGCCACTGGCCGACGATAAACAATAGATCAGTGTATAATTATACAAAGTAGATACAAATGAATTGCGATCATTTAATCGGAAGAAAATCCAAAAACCTCTCTGTGATGACCGGCACTGTGTGCGATTATGTCCTATATTAATATTTTAATGTTCTACAGGGTCAAAAATGACCCTAAGGTCAAATATGTTTTAAAATTTATGGGGCCAATGTGGGTTAATAGAGGAAACAAGTTGAACACAAATTAAAAACTTAAGTTACCAAGTTGCTTAAACCGAAATGAGTGTTAAGGCTTCAAATAGCTGTTGCTAAGTCTATTGACAACGAAAAAGCAACAATGAATTAGGATTTCAGTTTTATAGGATATAAAATAAAACAAGCCTTCTATCAATCATAACGATCACGAGGAGTAAACCCTTACTCTGAATGCGCTCCTAACATCTTCTTTAACTTACATCATGCATGTGAATCACAAAACTCTCCTACATGTTAAATTGTTAAGTTATCTTGTAAAACTAACTCTAATCTGGTAAAGTTTAGGCTGCGAGTTCGTTGCAAAGTTAATCCATTACCTGCACAACTTAGAATTAAATTTTTTTTTTTTTTTTTTTTTTAGAAATCTTGCTCAAATAAAGCTAAAGCATAGCTATAAATGACTAGTGACTTCATCCAACTTACAACTAAAGTACTCTAGAGATTTAGGTTTGTTCAGAAATTCTATACTCTATGCTGCAAGAGAACTCGATAATTGTGCTTCGTTCGTTAGTAAAATTTGTGGGCCTATCTTTTTTATTCGTAGTTAAAAGTGTTCGCTTAATGTCTAATCGAAATGCTTAGGTTGAAAATGATTATTTACATTATTATTTGTACATTGAGTTTTTCTATCTTCTTTCTTCTAGTTTCTTCTTGTTTCTTCTTGTTTTTTCCCGTTTCTTCTTCTTTCTTCTTCTTTCTTCTTGTTTCTTCTTCTTTCTTCTTCTTTCTTCTTGTTTCTTCTTCTTTCTTCTACTTTCTTCTTGTTTCTTCACCTTTCTTCTTTCTTCTTCGTTGTTCTTCTTTTTTTTGTTTTTTTTTATATCCTGTAAACGGATTTTCAATAATGCCCTGAACTTGGATGGTAATAATAATGGTGATGGTGCTGCGTCTGACCACTGGAGGATGACATTGATTGTTGCATTGTGTTGCCTGATGATGTTGTTGGCATACCACCAGTCGACGATGGTGCTGGTCCTTTTGGTGTAGCGGGTTTTATATCATCAATCTGGATTAATTGCTCGATAGGTATGAGTGATAATTCGCCACCGGGTGGAGGTATTGGTGGCATTTTTGCGAGTTGCTGAAAGGGGGAAATGATTATTTTTCAAATACATATAAGGGAACGTGTCCAAATTACGTGAACCATTTTTTACTACTTTTTACCCCCTCCTCCCCTTCGTGACAATCCGTAGAATACTCCAAGTGACCAATTTGTCCAAGTGTAGTACTTTCAGTATCCCCCTCCCCCCCCCTAAACGGGTCACGTAGTTTGGACACGTTCCCTAATATATAATTTAAGGGGGTTGTCTAATTGGCGAGGCTGTTTTTGGACCTTTTTTAAAAAAAATTCCTAACGGAAAACCATTAGAGCTTTTTCAATTTAGTTTTTTTTTTATTGTGTTAGGAATGAATGAAAATTAATAAAGAAGCTTTGTTTTTTTATGTGAGGGCGGCTCAAAAAGTTCTCGGCCGTCAAAGTGGATACTCAAACAAAAGGTGTAGTGCTGGCTGCCACGATTCCAGGTCTCTAAGTTGTCCAAAATGGAAAAGAAAAACAGGGTTATAATTAATATAGATATCACTATGGCTGGAACCTCCTTGAAAATTCTCGGTCATCAAAGTGAATGCTCAAAAAGAAAAGGTTGTCACGATTGCAGGTCTCTAAGTTGTCCAAAATGGAAAAGAAAAACAGAGTTACAATCAGTATAGATGTCATTATGACGTGAACCTCCAAAATATTGTTGAGATTTTTTTTTTTTTTTTGACAAAATGGCGGCCACTGAAAAATGACCCATCGATTTTGGGTATACTTTTTTGTAGTTCAGTGTAAAAAAAAAATAGTAAAAAATTTATTAAAATTTTGATTGAGGTTCACGCTATAATGGTGACGATTCTGCTCTGATTCCTTTCTGTTTCATTAAAATCGGTCCAGTTGAACTGGAGAAATTGTGGCAGCCAGTTCAAAAAAAGTGGTTTCGAGATAAATGCGTTTAAGGTTTGAAGCAACGCTAAAATTACTCCTTTTAGCGCAGACCTTGCTAAACAAAGAAGGCCATATCCTCTAAACTATTTCAAATTTCAAAAAATCCTTTTATCATGATATTCTCAAATATCCAAGCTATATAAAGAATGCAAAAATATGGCAAAAAAAATTTTTTTCCTGAAAGAAAGGAATCCTTTCGCAGGATAACCAATCCTTATACAGGAGCCTTTCGCAGGATAACCAATCCTTATACAGGATAAATTAAATAATCAGAGACGGGAGTTTTTATTTCTTAATAAGGCGTTTTATTCGAACAGATCTCTGTGTCAATGCCTTTTTTTTATTTGTAGATTCAATAAAGTAAACTCTTCACCTGACAAATGATATTTGTCATGGGTAAATCGATGTTGGGTTGCGTCCTAGATTTCCCAATGAGACAACCCCCTTAAGTATATAATAGTATACCTTGGCATGTTCGATGGCAATGGTCGCTGCCTTTTCGGCTTCACGTTGACGTCGCTCTTTAAGCTTTAATGAGAAAATTGCCACCGATCGAGCACTTTTCACAAGTTTTTGCTTTAAACGCGATTTCTTTGCTGCCAATTCAGCGGCTTGAATTTTCCAAACAAAGGAGAGAGAAAAAAAAAGGAAAGGAAGAAAGATGTTAAAAATAAAATGCCTTGCTATCCAAACTGCTCCTACCTTTTGCTTCATCGTCGGAATTTGCGATGGAATTTTTAGTGCCTGATGTTGATGCCGCAGTCTGGTCTGGCGGCTGTTTGCCATTTTGTGACGTTGTGGATGTTGTTGAAATTCCACCAACACTTGGCCTTGCTGATGCTGTTGTTTCACTTCCGGCATTTGCAGCCGGTGCTCTACTGGAAGCATTGCTACCTGCACTGCTGCCGCGTTCTGTCGTTGCACCACCCGACGATGAAGAGGATGATGCAACAATTTGCTGTTGTTGTTGTTGTTGTAATTGTTGGGCCGAGACTGGCCTCATAGCTACATTGCTCCATGACGGTGCAGGCTTTAAAATATCCGTCGATTCAGTATTGTTTTGTAGCTCCTTTTATCAGTGATTTTATTTTTTTTTTTTTTTTTTTTTTCAATTTACATTTGTTGTGGAATTATTTGAAATTTTTTAAGTGGTCCGTGTTTTGTGTTTAGGTAATTAATTTGAATCCAAATTATTTGCAGTGCATTTATAAATATTGATTTCAGTTTTCGTCGTTGTTCAGGAAGGTGTTTGTGATAGCAGTGAAAAGACATTATAATAAAAGGAAGCCATATTATTTTTGACATTTTCCATCGTGAATGCATGTATGTACATATGGCAGCAATTCAATAATTTTATACCACAAACTACAGCAAGCAGATTAAATTATTTTTTTCTTAAAGCCATACACACACAAGCACACACACGCATCGCAAATTGGCAAAGTGATTTGTATTGAAAATATTTGAGTTGTGCTTTTTACTTAATTCTCTACGGTAGAGTATGCAGCAAAAGATATACAAATATTGAACAAAATAATTAATAGAATAATAATAGTTGAAAGTTGCTAAATGCGATAATCAGAAAGAGCAGATATTATAACATTTCGAGTAAGCGATTCGAATTTCAATGGGTTTCAATCAAAGCTAATTAATTTCTCAAAACGATTTTTTACTTTAGGGCAGTTCCATAAAGGCGGTCCCAATTGTAGGTCAGGTATAGGTTTTAGCGCATCATAATTGAAAACAAGCAACGGTTTTATAGTCAGGCGATCCTGACAATAAAATACCCGACACAGAAAACCGCCCCTTTGCCACGCCCACTTTTCCAATTTTTTTGAATTCCAATTGGAGGATAAAATATATACAAAGGTACTCAAAAACTGCATTCAAATATTTGGAAAAAGTCCGATTTTGTGGCAGTTTTGGGATTTCTGGAACAGACCCTAGTACTGGAGGTACCCTTAATAATGGACCGATCGGGTCCATTCTCGAACTTCTTCTTACTCATGTCCCTTTGAGTACGCATACCAAATTTCGTCAAGATAGCTCAGCTCCTTCGATAAGAAAACCGTATACAAACAGACAGACAGACAGGCGGATATGGCAAAATATTTGAAGCAATAGACTATGCCTTTTAATGCTTCCTTTGTCTTTTATTATTTGGTCAGATATCAAGCATTGAAGTTTGACAAATTGTTTTTTGAGAAAAAAAAAACAAATATTTTCTACATTTCATTCATTTTCAAAAATCGTGATTGTTGTTTTTTTATTCGTTGTCATGGCCAACATTTACACAGGCGCTGTGTATTGAAAACAATAATAACCCAGCGGAAAATTATCTCCTGCATGACAATGTCATCGATGACATACAGGTGACATTGTCATGCATGACATCTTGGAGGACATGTCATCGCTACTGAAATTTAAATAAGGTTTTAGCGTCAGTTGAACGTTAGCATGAAGTGGCGTAGATGATGAGTGCTCGACTCAGAATCCGAAGATCGCGGGTTCTCGATCCCTGGCTGAGGCGAACAAAAATTGTTAAAAATAGATTTTTAAAAATGTTCGAAATATTCAAAGAGAGCGCAAAGAAGAGATGGTTATCAAACTGGTTTCTATAAATTGACATTTAAAGAGAAAAAGAGCAATGTGCTGCTCTCAAATGCTTTTTTCGCTATCGTACCTCCTAGCATGACATTGTCACCGGTGAAATCACTGTCCAACTCCTGTACAAATGTCATGCTAGGCGTCCTACGAATTGTCACGCATGCCAGGGTGACAAGTCACCCTGTCTTCACCGGTGATGTCAGGGTGACATTTCCCGCTGGGAAGGCAACAGCCGTGTATATGAAAGAGCATTAGACTGGGCAGCACTGATTTAAATTCATGCCTTAAGTTGTTCAATTCAAAAAATTTCTGCATCCCTAGACATTACACTTGATGTCAAAAGTAATATAACAGCCAAAGCCTAAATACATCATTTAAACAAGTAGGAAAGCTAAAGTCGGTCAAGCCCGACTTTGAAATACCCAGCGTCCCGACATTATGAGCGCACTATGTTTTGCTTCTCTATTTGTGGGCGTGGCAGTGGGAGGGCAACATAAATTATTTCCCTACACCTTTCATTCGGCTTGGTGAACCTATGTTGCAAATTTGAAGCTTCTACGCCTTTTACTTCGGAAGTTACGAAAAATCTTCATTTGTGGGCGTGGCAGTGGGCGGGCCACATAAAATTTTTTGTTACACCTTTCATTCGCCTTGGTGAACCTATGTTGCGAATTTGAAGCTTCTACGCCTTTTACTTCGGAAGATACGAAAAATCTTCATTTGTGGGCATGGCAGTGGGCGGGCCACAAAAAATTTTTTGTTACACCTTTCATTCGCCTTGGTGAACCTATGTTGCGAATTTGAAGCTTCTACGCCTTTTACTTCGGAAGTTATGAAAATTCTCTATTTGTGGGCGTGGCAGTGGGAGGGCAACATAAATTATTTCCCTACACCTTTCATTCGCCTTGGTGAACCTATGTTGCGAATTTGAAGCTTCTACGCCTTTTACTTCACAAGTTACGATAAGCCCTTATTTTTGGGCTTATTTGTGGGCGTAGCTCACGGAGGGCGGCGTCCATTTTTTTCCAGGCTATGTCCCTTTTTGTAGTTTACCAGTACACCAAATATCAATGGAATGTGTTGAGTGGTTCGCAAGTTACAAGCATTTTACTGAAAACACATTATATTCATTTGTGGGCGTGGCAGTGGGCGGATGTCTCCCATTTTTACTTAGGATCATACTCGGATCCCGATATACCTGTGTGCCAAATTTCGACTTGATTGGTCCAGCCGTTCGGAGGAGATCCGACCACGGACAGACGGACAGACGGACAGACGGACGGACGGACGGACAGACGGACATGTCTAAATCGATTCAGTTTTTGATCCTGATCATTTCTATATATATTTTCTATATCTCCGGAGCTTAATTCTCCCTGTTACAAGATTTGCACAAAACTAATATACCCCGCTTACGCTGGGTATAAAAAAGCATAAAATATAGCAATATGAATACATATAAGCTTTAAAAAATTGCTTAACAGTGCTACTAAGAATGATTTTTGGATTTAATATCACTCGTCATAACCAGGGCTCGGATTTTGTTGACTTTTATAAATTTGAAGTATACTTTATGGAGCACAAATTTTGTTCAAATCACATAAAGTTAAGATTTAAATCGATTTTTAACTTCAATATGATTTTTTTTTTGAAGTTAGAATAGCGGTTTGAAGTTCAAATTCTTTAAACTTATTCGCAAAATGTTGGCAAGAAAAATTTTTGCCCCATAAAGTATGCTTTAAATTTATAAAAGTCAACAAAATCCGAGCCCTGGTCATAACTAGAGCTGTAAAAACTTTAAATCATTTTGATTTATTTATCTTTTGATTGCAATCATTTTATTCGAAAATCATGAAGATTTAAATCTGAATTAATTTGATGATTGCCTTAAGGTGATTTATAATTCACTTTGCGGCAATGAATTGATTTAAATTTTGAATTGTCAATCATTTGATTTAAATCCAAAAAAAATTTCAATCAGTGTTGACTTAATTTAAAAATGATTTAAATCACTCTATTTAAATCAAACAAGTAAGAGTGATGTAGTCAGGTAAGCCCGACACTACAAACACAATGGACGCCGCAACCGTTCGACCGATTTTTATGAAAATTATTAAATCATTTACAGCTCTGGAGATTTTTTTGCCATCAAAAGAAAATAAATATCCAAAATGCATTATAAAATAATCATTAATCTTGCAGCATTTAAGCATACCCAGCAATAAAATCGGACTATCCAAAAAAGAAAAACTATTTACAAACAAACATTTCGCATACTAATAAAAAAAAAACCGGCACAATTCGAAACTTTTTTTTTTATTTTTATTAAATTTCTTTTCATATTTGACTGGATTTTACTGTTGAAAAATAACATTTATTTTTTTATTTATTCACTCAGCTGGTAAATTAAGCTGAAACTCCTGAATCCTAATATTATATATTCAATTTGTTACAATCGAATCTTCAGTTAATTGAAATTTATTCCTTATGTTTGCATGTGTTGAATTCGTGCACAGGCATTGCTGTGCGATTGGAAACCAGACATAATACAAAATTTATTAGAAACATTTTCTTCTTATAGACTGCGAAAGAGGGTTGTTCGACAATGTTTGTTCGAGAAATCCGACATTTTGAGTTGTGCCGGTATTGTGATTACTACTGTGCGATTTAGTCGAAAATATTTGTTAGATAAAGTCTCTTGTTTACACTGAATTATTCAAAAACTGAACTTTTTGATTATTTAATCTGCTGGTATAAGAATAGCAACAATTCTATTAAATAGTTTTTTTATTATTTTAAATTCCTATACGTTAATATATTAATCCATATTCTTTTCCTAAAGGGCCCTCTCCAGCTCTGTAAGGAATCTCAGCAGGAATTTTCTTGATACTCCTTAAAGGAAAAAACGTAGCATAATTTCATTTTTTTTAATGCAATAGTGACAATCTATATATCTATATATTTTACGTCAAGACGAAAAAGCTGTTAAAAAATTTGTTAAAATGGATTCGGACTTGTAAGTGTATAATATTTATCGGTAATTGTTTCTTATAGGCCGTTTACATATGCCGTTTTATTCGCGTTTTAGTAACTTTGCCCGTTTTAGGTCTAAAACAACTTAGATTTTTCCCGTTTTATCGTACAAAACTAAAACGAGAAACTTTCCTGTTTTAATTTAAAACAAGTAGCTAAACAAGATAAATCCTGCTTATAACTGATAAAAATATCGAAATCTGAGTGTCATCACTATAAAAATGCAAAACATATGGTAATTGAAATTTCTAATTTAAAAAATGTGAGGTTGTTTCCACAACCAATGTAGAAAACGGACGCAATTTCAATAATTGCTTCTATTCTAAATTAAAATATTCACTCATATTTCACGTGTTGAGCAAACAAAAGATAACCACAAAATGACAAAACGACATGTGCATATGTAAACACCCCGTTTTGACTTAGTCGTTTTAGCTTAAACGAGGAGCGCTAAAACGTATATGTAAATGCCCTATTATAATCGAAAATTTTTTATTTTATTTATTCATTTCTGAACGCTAAAATTACACATTGAACCTTGTTAAATCCATTTAATTTTATTCGAAGTTGCCTCTTCTGTCAAAACTACTTTCAGAAAGAATGGAAAATTCAATATTTCTAACAGAAAAATCTGTGTTACCGTGTTTTATTTACAGCAAAAAAAAAGGGAGCGAAAACAGAAACTACTTTTTGACGAACTGGAGACTGTTAACAGAAAATTTCTGACACAAAAATTCCTTCCGCATTTCTTAAGCTTTTTTTTATATGAAGTTTTTCATTTCTGACCAGAGCTGGAGAGGGCCCATAAGTTAAAAACAAAATTATTTTTTACTTAACAGAGGTATTCACAAAAAAGGTGGAATTTCGTGGGGAAAAGTCGACATCGGAATTTTTTCGATTTTGATACATGGCGTATAAGGTTCGAAGACCCGATTTCACATATTAAGGCAATTCACAAAGTCTTCGAAAATCCCTTTTAAGCTTATCCCCCGCTTAAATGAGTATTTTTGGCTCTAAAAGTACTCATATTAGCTGAGGATAAATTTGGAAGTTATTTTAGAAGACTTTGTGAATTGCCTAATTAATTCAAAAACAGCTAAATTTTCAACTAATCCGTGCAAGCCGGGTGTTTTAACACAATAAAAATAAAAATCGAATATGTCCCATTAACTTTTACCGTAGAAAATTCACAATTTTTGTGAATACCCCCCTAATGAAAATAGTAGCCTAAAAAAGTGTTGATTTTTCCTTTGGTAAAAATTCAGTCAGGAACACACGAAACTACATAAATACATACAACATAGGAACCGCAACACATCTAAAAAACTGATGAACAAACTGTTGTGAGTCCATGAACACGTTGTGGGGAACTACCTTTGCAATGCAATCTATGCTCCTATGTAGATTTATGTTATCGTTGACTTTTAAGCGTGACATCCACTCGGGTGCATGTGGCTTCATAAAAAGTTTATCCTTTCATAAACGTAATCAATGATTAAGAGTTGTTGTTGTTGTTTTGGTATTGTTGCAAATGTAGAGAACAGGTTAGGTCAGGATATAGGTATAGGTATAGTAAGGTTAAAGGTGGTTGCGGTTTGATGGTTGTGATGGTAAAAAATTCAAATTGATAGTGACAAGAAAGTATGAAAAATCACATTTTGCACATAAAAGGGGAAAGTTTTTTTTTTATGAAAATATAATACTTCTAGTGAATGATAAGAAAGAAGAGGAGTTATTTGGAGAAATCTTTTGGTTTATAGAACAGGCATTATGGTGAAGATAATTTATCAAAATATGTTCAATGTGGTTGAATCAATATATAAATAAGTTAAAAATTTAGAAATAAATTGTGGAATGTCGGAAATTTTTTTTTTGAAATTTTTCTCTCAATATTGCCAATTTTGCGTGTGTGATTGAGATGGATAACTAAGTGTAGGGCTGCCCAAAAATGCATCAACAGATCCATCAATTCTTTGAGACACCAACAAAAACGTACTATTCAACAAATCTGAAAACTTTTTTCAACCGATTGATGGATTTGTTGAGGCAATTGTGGGCCGCTTAATGTGATTTTGAAAGCTTCTAAGTAATTCTGCCTGGTTTTTTTCGTTCTGAACACAATTAAATATAAATGATTGAGGTATCTTCTCGTTCTTACGCTCATATTCAGATGTGTTGCACTCTCAGCTGATATTTTCCGAGGTTTGAACGGCGGAATTTCAGAGATTTTCGATGCACCAATCGATGTTATTGCCGACGTGTTCATTATTGCTGTTGGCGGTGTTCCCACCGCTGATTGACGCTGTTGAGCGGCTGTTGTGCGTTGTGGACTACTGCTCGACGTACTACCGGTAGCCGAATCATTTGATTTTTTACGGAATGGCGGTATATCGGGTATATGCATGGGTTGCTGTCGTGTCGTTAGCGCCAATGTGCTTGCACTGCTAGCGGAAGCGCTATTTTAAAGCAAAAAAAAACCAAAAAAAAAACCAAAAAAAAAAACAACCGACGGAAGGAAAGAAATTTGCCAAAAAAAAAGCAAAGTGCGAGGATTATGAATTCAAATTGAATATTTTCGCAAAAAAAAAAATTAATTAATTTAAAGAAAAAAGACGTAATGGAAGAGAGAGGGAGAAAGAGCAGAAGTTGTAAATTTTTTTTACCACATAATTTTTTTTTTTTTTTAATTGCACACAAATTTTCTTGCTCGATTTTGAAAATATCAATCAATTGATATGAATTAATCAATAATTTTTGTTTAGCCAATTTTATGAAGAAGAAGAAAACAATAAGTTCAATTTCAATCCACTACATTCAACGATACTTTTTGACATACACATACACAGTACGATTATTTTAATAAATTCAATGATTAAAAATTTACCCCGCTAAGGCGTGCAATCTTTGATTTGGTATTGAGCTTAAATTACGAACTGAATATCCACGAAATGCGGGAATTTCCGGGAATTTCTTTTTCTGCTTACAACTTTTACATGCGCTGATACTTTTGCCACGATAGGGGAATTATAAGTAGAAAAACATACATATATATATTTTTTTTTATTTATGAAAATATGTGGAAAAAATTATTAAATTCATTAAAAAATATTTCGAAAAATTCCCTTAAAATTTCTACTCAAATATAATATTGAATTGGTTGCGTGTGTTATTATTTAAGTTATTAAAAAAAAAAAAAAATTGGGTTTTGTTTTTGTAGTTATGTAGGTAGGTATAAATGTAGCGCAGAAAGGTGTGAACGTTTTTGTACGTACAATAAAATTGTTATTGTTGGTAGGTATATTATAAGAGAAATGAATTGAATGTTTTTGTTTTAAAGCATTTAAAAGTTAAGAAAAATTTAAGCGAAATGTGTAACTTTGTAAATTGAATTAAAAAGTGTAAAAAAAAAGTTTTATTTATGAATAGGTATAAAAAATAATCACTGACTTACCCAGCATGACCGTGACTTAGGTCATGATTTAGACTGGTTAATGAAGTACCACTTGTCGGAGGAGTTGACTCATGTAATGGACGAATCAGAATTGTGCTCGTCTGAAAATATATTATAAAAATACAGTTTTATTATAATTTTTATGTATGTATATGTATAGATACTACTTAAAAACACTGTTGAAACCGCTTTTTAGGTTTCTATTGTCCCGTGTTCTTGAAATAACCTTGAAAGCCCTTTTTTAATAAGTCCTTTTCAAATATTTATATCTCAAAAACTAATAAAGATAGAAAGATGAAAACAAATAGCAACTGATAGCTTATAAAACAGGAAATGTAAAAAGGTTTTCTTTTAATTTTACACTGAGAAGAAATTTTTCACAAAAAAAAAATAATAAAATTTAAATAATTTTTTTCAGTGTGTTCCCGTTTTTGCGCCACTTTCCAGCTATTTTGAGAAAATTCCTCTAAGCATTACCTTTCAATAACAAAATTTTTTATAGGAATTGAAAGGTCTGTTTTTAAGATACAGTACACTCGGGATAACGTCAACCCCCTATTCCGTCAACACCCCAAAACGTCAACACTTTTTTATTTACATTGACTATTCTAAAACGTCAACAAAACCTAAAAGCTCCAAAAGGAAAACTCTGCTTAATAGAAAATTTTAGCTGTAATTACGTATACAGGGTGTCCCGTTGACATATGAGATACCAAATTAAAGGTAATCGATCCAGCATTTTGAATAAAATAAAAAATTTGTGTGTTAATTGGACACTTTTCATACCAAAATGGCTTCCAAAGTAAAAAAAAAAATTGAACGTTTTTTCAGAATTTTTCACTTTGACCGTTTATTTTTCCTTCAATGGGTAAAATTTTTACCATTAATTTAATTTTGCCTAAAAGCACATACAATTGGCTTTCAAACTACATTAAAAAATTTTTTCTACAATTAACCATTGGCGTGGGAGAATTTTTTTTCAGGACTTAGTATCAAAAAGCTTTAAAGCTACATAACTGCTCAGGGGTGCACCCTCACATACGATTTTTTTGTTCATCGTCGACCCCCTACCACCCCTTTTAAGGAATTTAATTCCGAACGGGACACCCTGTAAAATACGAATTCTCAGAGTTCCGGGAATCTCCCTTTGTGCGTACAATGTGGTTTTTGCTCTCTTTGTTCAGTTGTGTTTTCGAACTTGTTGACGTTGCGCGTATAAAATGATCTCTTAAAACCGAAAGTGCCATGATCTCATATAAAATATTTTTTCTCTTTTTCCAAATACTTTCATAAAAATTTGTTTGAATCAGATTATTGGTTGGTTTATGTATGAATACTAAAATAACGTTTAAAAGTATAATTTCAACTTTTTTTTGGTCTAAAATGAGGACAATCATAAACTTCAACAATCTGGTAAACGTCAACACTCGCGGTTTTAATTAGTTGACCTTATCCCGAGTGTACTGTATTCGGAAAAAACGTAAGCCCATATAAACGGTCTCAGTACTGATATGCTCCGGTAGACGTGCGTATGCAGTACAAATGTGCGAAAAGGCATCACTCATACGGCATGTGGGACGTTTTCGCATATTTATTTATGCGCGCTCTCATATAATTTTTATGTAGTGAGTGCCTTGCAAGTAGTTATTCTTCGGTTTGGCAAACTTTTATTTTTATTTTTAACTTAATTTTTAAGGGCCAATATTACCAAGCATATTTAAAAATATTTTAAAATAAAAATCCGCTTTTGGCTTTTACCATTCCAATTTTTAAAAAAATTTTAAAAATATTTTAAATCACCTCGGCACTGCGTTTAAATATGACATCAAATTTGAGCTCGATTTTCAAAAACCAGCTGTTTGGAAAAATTCAAAGAAATAATTTTATAAAAAATGCAGTTTTGGAAATAACACAATACGATAGACAGGACTAAAAGCTTTGGAGTCACAGCGCAGCAATTAGGAGATACGAAACAATCGTTAAAGAATGGCTCTTTATAGTTGAATCCCATTTGTATGAAAAATAACCCATTAACGCTCTCAAGTACTGATATGCCTGCGAGTAGACGGTGCGTAGCAGTACAAATGTGCTAAAAAGGCATCACCATACGGCATGTGGGATTTCGAATATTTATTTAAGCGCGCTCTCATATAAATTTTAATTAGTGAATGTCTACAAGTAATTATTCTTCGGTTTGACAAACTTTTATTTTTATTTTTAATTTAATTTTTAAGACATTTCATGTTTGAAAAGTTTTGGAAAATGGTGCTGCCATATGTTTTATTTTCACTCTCAATTTGAATTTACCGGGAATTGAATCACATCTAGTTCGATTTCCCGGAAATGTAAAAATCACGGCGAATTAATTTCCCGGGTAAAAAAAAAAATCACATACCAGATAAAATACCACCTTTGCGAGAAATCCATTCAGTTTCAAGAATCGAAGAGGACTCACCTGTGACGGCGGAGAATCCGGTGATGAATCTCTATTCTCGTATATATTCACATCAGCTTCCACGTTTCGTTGTAAACCGAATTGAGCAATTTCATCGGCAATATCCAAACCATGTTGGTGTTGTTCTTGTTGCCGGTAGAGTAGCTCATCTGCCATTTGACTTTCTAATGATTGAGCGTTTGTTGTTTTCGCTCCTGCCCTGCCACCGCTCATGCCCATAAGCAAATTTGTGCAAACTTCTTGTTCAGGCTGCGTGGATGTTGTCGATGGGGGTGTCGGTGGCGTTGGCCGCGGTGATGTACCCTTGCATTGCATCTCACGACGGCAGTGTTCAGCGCGAGCAATTTCCGCTGCCAACCACGACGGGAGTTCAGGTAATAGCCAAGTCAACGCACAACGTAAGCCCAACATGATGTGCTACACATGGAATAAATGCGAAGCAACATGTTTATCAAAATACGTAGCAGCATGTTGTGTCGTCACTAATCTTTCGTCTACTCAAAAGCAAACACACACACACACACACACGCTCTCTCACTCTCTCATGCCACTTACCTCCAAGGTAACAATTAGTATAATGGTTTGTGCCGTGGTCAGGCCAGGACATAAGCGCGACACTTGTCCCGATAAGCCAATAAGTGCGCAATTCACAATAACAGCAGCCAGAGAGAGCAGACTTAACGCATTCTGCCATGTTCCAATGTTCGCAACACGCTGCCCGAAGGGTCGCTGATGTACGTGCGCCAGTTTAAAAGCATCCGACCGTATTTCCATGAAATTATTGATAAGAGCACAGACCCCAGCTAGCGGAAAGGCAGCGGAAAATAGCACAACATAGCCCGTTTGCACGAGCATTTCCAAATGGTCCGAAAATGTGCCATCGTACTAAGCACGGGGCAGTGGATGTGAAAAAAAAGGAAAACAGAGAAAATTAAGTTCAAAAAAAAAAAAAGACTTAAGCTTGAACTTGGGGTGTGCGTTACGCAATATTCGCTTTTGAGCTACTTAAGCGTTAATTGCTTTTGGGTTTACTTTGGCGCTGAATTTACCTTATATAAATTGCTTTCAATTTCCGCCTGTCCAATATTACGTTGCGTGCTTGTTGTTGTTGTTGTTGTTTTTGTTGACGTTGGGCTGCTAACCATTTCACATCCATCGGACTTTTTCATTGAATCATACGGGCTGGTTTGCTCTGGACGTGATGGCAGCGACGAACCACTATGCTGCTGCTGCTGCTGCTGCTTGTTGTGCGGTCTCGTCAGTGTCCATTATTGAGCGGTTGATATCTTGTGTGGGACTCAATGCACCCCACATATTAAAGCTCAATTTAGCGAGCTTCCATTGCTCGATGAAGTAAGGTATTGCGGACTCACGTAGGTTGCCAATAATTTGACGAGATATAAGCAAGCCGGCTAATTGCTGTAAAAAAAAAGATAAGGAAACACGGTTCAGGGAATTTTTTAAATAAATTTTAAGGCACAAGCAAATAAGGGTGTTATAGTCAGAGGAACCTAATAATTAAATACCCGACACAAATAAATAAATAGTTATATATATTTGGCTTTGAAGCTTAGTTTTTTTTTTTAAGATGAAAGAAGACCACGACTACTTTTCCAATTTCTGGAAATTTAATCGGAAGCCCAAATATGTATGAACTCAATTTGCAGGACTTATTGAAATATATCAAAAAATTCTGAATTTAGGGCAATTTTTGCGTCAAACAGACAGACAAAAAGACAGGCAGACAGACGGACAGACATGGCTAAATCGTATCTCCTGGGGACGCTTACTATTTCCATATAAATATATTTTGTACGGTCTATCTCGATTGGTTCTGTTTAATACTCACAACCGCACAAACGCAATATACCCTCGATACAGAGTGCGTGTTGGGTACGAAAAAAAATTGTCTGCCCAAGCGAATTACCCTTTACCCTAAAGAGGATTATATTTCAATTTAGCAAGTGAAGTGTAAAAATTATGATGGATTATCTTTATAGGTATATCTTTTGAATAATAATATTATAGAATTATAGCCTTTTTTCAAAAGGATTTCGATACGAGGGTTCTGTGCAAATTAAAAATATCCCTTTTTTAAATAGATCATTCTCATTTCTTAACATTTTTATGATATAGCCACCTTAATGTCTTTAAAATTGTTATCTTGCTCTAAGTGTAGATCTTCCTGAGAAACTTAAATCGCAAACTAAACGAAGTCTTTCCGTCTTAAATCGACCGGATTTCCCGCCACAGCGCTTTATTTTCTTAAGTGCTCTTAATATTTTAATGGTAACTTAACTTTTATGTATTTACCAGTCACTTAAAATAAGCTTCGTTTTGTTATACTAATGGCTTCTTTTAAAAATAAAAATAAAAATCAAAATAAAACACTCGGAACGAAGAATATCCTTTAGAAGCTTTTAACGCACAAATTTGTCCGCACATAGCTTTAACGATTTTGTAGCAGTATAAAGGGCTGATTACACAATATGGCTACTGACCAAACGTTTGGCTGCATTCATTTGGTTAAAATTTGGTACATATGCTCATTTGTCTACAAGTTGTATGTTTGGTTTTTACACGATATGCGCCATTTGTCCCTAAACATATGCATGCCGCCATTTTTCGTTTGCGTCCAAATGTAATTTGGTCACAATTTGGCAAAAAAAATTTGTCATCAAGATTTGGTTGGAGTGCTACACGATATGGCTGCATTGCAAACAATCGTTTGGTTGCGATGTGAAAAAATTCGACCAAATGCCATATGGCCATACCTATTTTTGGTAATTACACAATTTGGTTGCGATTGCGACAAAATTTGTTCCAAAAAAAGCCAAAATTTGTCAGTAATCATATCGTGTAATCAGCCTTTAACCGTTTACAATATTACCATTAATCATTAGCATTATGTGAGAAAAAATTTCTCGTTTATGCGTGAATGGGTTAAGAGCAATAAATGGTACTCTGTGATGATGATTTCGCTGCTAACACATCCTATTACTATTGTTACGTCCATATTACAATGGGTGCATTCGGAAGCCTCAATTGCTGTCACTCAAAATATTTGACAAAATAAAGGGCCAGCAAAGGCAAATTTAAAGGTTTGTCGATTCTTGGATAGGTTCTGCCTCGAAAGACTATAAAACCCGATTGTTAGCTTCCAATTGCACCTGGCCCGTAGCAAACCCCGGGGATCGGAGAGGTTTTTTCCCCATGCGTTTTCTTCGTTCAATGAAAAAAATATTTTATTAAATGCTTAAAAATAATACCCAAAATAAAGTAATTTAAACTTTTTCTTGGAAACGAAGGGTGATGAAAAAATTTCGATTTGATTTTTGGATTCAGGATGAAGTTCTCCATATAAATTTACTACTTTCGTTTATGTGGCACAAATTTTTGCCAAATATGTCGACCAGTGTAATTCATCAGGGCATAATTTTTGATAAGGACTTTTTTAAAAATTTTATATCTTGAAAACTACTTAAAATAGATAGATGAAACAAACAGCAACTGAAAGTTAACAAAACAAGGCATCCAAAAAAAAAAATTTAATTTTACACTGAAAAAATTTTTTTTTAAATTTTACACTGAGAAAAAATTTTTCACAAAAAAGAAAATAAAAATTAAATAATTTTTTCAATTCATTTTCATTATTGCTATTTTCAAAAAAAATGGCTCTGAGTATAAACTTTCACGATAAAAATTGTATCCCAATCAAAAGGTAGCTTTTGGAGATATTTACAAAAACGTAAGGGCATATGCGTACACTGAGCGAACATAACCATGATTTTTTTAAAAGGGCGCATTGTTATTCACAGTCTTTTTGATTTTCGAACAGAGCAAAAATTTCAAAAGAAAAATGGTTGAGTCAACAACATTTTTGTTGATATGAAAGAAAATGTGTTTAATTACAATTCATTACGTTCGGTATAATTCTCATTTGTTTTATAAAATAGGACATGTAAGATATTTATGCATCTTAGAATTTTTTAAGCATTCCGAAACAGTGCTGTCGTTTTCGTATCTGAGAAAGTAGCAAAATGTTTTAAAAATAGTAGTTTTTATAAAATAAAAGGAGGTACTTATATTTTAAAAAAAAGGAGAGCTTTTTATAGCATTGAATTGAAAAAAAAAAACTAGTGAGGTTAGTTTAAAAACCTCGAAAACTCGTAAGCCAAGAAGGCTTTTTAAATCTTTTCACTTTTATTGGAATGTCCTAGTTGCTTATACTTGTACTATATATAAAAATTTAGGCTTGCCTGACAGTTAGTTTTCGCCGCACAAAGAAGCTACAACAAAATTTATTTACAACCAAATAGTAGTACGTTAGCGAAAGGAATAGTAAAGTAGTACGGCAAGACAAAAAGGAGCAAAAAAAAAACTACTATAGTAGCATTTCGACAGCACTGTTCCGAAAGCAGTCACGACATCGGCGTGACAAAATCGGATAAAGTCCATCCGATGGGTATTTTTGGGGTTATGTTCAGCAGAGGGCTATGTGGCCATTTGCTTAGAAAGTTAAATAAATTTGTGACATTTCTTCTTTTGCAGGTATTTTAGAAAATTTTTTTTATTTTAAAATTTATCTTGTCATTTCAATTATGTCCGTGGTTGGTTCAACAATTTAAATTTAAATTATTTTTGAAAATAATCAATTCAACCTGAAATACGGTTGATTCAAATGGAAAATCGTTGAATTTTTTTCAACAAAAAAAATTGTTAAAATTAAAAATATTCCTTGTTAAAGCCGTTTTGTATGTTTTTCCTTTTGATTTAAACAGTTTTCTGGTTGATTTTTTTCTCTGTGTAGGCACCGCACCGTTCAGTGAAAAAATTTCGCAACAGTTGAGCCTGCTGAATGCACCCAATATGGATGAATCGCTGCGTTACAAAGCAAATTTGCTCGCACTCTTCACCCTTAAGAGTCACTTTAAATTACATGCATGCATGCATACATATATCACACTTACCTCTTTGAGTTTCTCCTCATCACGCAAATAGAACGCAATATAGAATAATGACAAAAACGAGTTGACAAATTGAAACAGAGCCACTTTTGCAATCAAATGATTTTCGTATTTCGACTGAAGGCGATAGTTTTCTAAAAAAAAAAAAAAAAAAAAGAAGAATCATATTTGAAAACGAAAAGAAAAACAAAAAATTAAATCATTTGGCAAGAGATTGTTTCTCGCCGCCCGACTTACCGCGGTCGTTTAGCCAGACTGCCAGCTTGTAATATGCCTCATCCATTAATGTAATTGCGCCAGCGAGCAAAACTTTCGGTATCACGCTCAGACAACAGATAATGCTGTCCTCGGGCAATTTCGAGTCCCACCAATCCTGAATGTTTTGTTGTACAGTGTTTTTAAATATGCACACATGTGGATGGATGGAGGTCGGCGGTGTTAGACAAAGTGTGAAAGTCCATTTAAGCAACGAGAGTCGTATTAAAAGGAATATAAGAATAAAGAGGATAACAGTTTTTGGTTCTTAAGATGCCAATTTACAAATGTAATTTTATATGCTTTTTATATTAAAAACTTCAAATGGATTATTACCAAAATTTTTTTTTTCTTTTCCATTTTTTTGTGTCTCTTATGGAATAAAGTTTTTTATGGAAATAGGATGTGAACACACACACATGAATTTGCATGCAAATTAAATGAAGTGCGAAACTTTCTCGTGGAATTATAATAATGCCATTTAATAGTTTAAGAGGAAAGTAATGGAATACAAATGAATTGGTGGCGCGAAGTTCTTGATGGCCTAGAAATGTTTATAAAATGGAATAAATGTTCACATTATGAATGGATTAATGGCTCATTTCATTTTATGATTTTTCTAATTTCCCTCATGAAAGTTTTAAAGAAAGAAAATGGTGCTGAAAATTTCCATTTTTATTTTCATATAGTTTCTCGAATATCGACACATCTAGGTGGCTGGGTCGAAGGAGATACATAAATTTCCAAAGCGCCATTCGTCCTTGACAATGAGAATTGGCAAAGGAGGCAAAAAAATAATTGGCGAACACATCCAGCAGCATGGAGGTAAAAATGTTCCACAAAAGGGTCGACTGTACTCGGCTGTCAGAAATACTCGATTCTGATTTCAAAAAAAAAAAAATCTATTATGCTAATAGACAGGGCTCGGATTTTGTTGACTTTTAAAAATTTAAAGCATATTTTATGGGGTAAAGTTTTTTCTTACCAACATTTTGCGAATAAGTTGAGGAAATTTGAAACCCCCAACCCGCTTTCTAACTTCAAAAAAATTCATATTGAAAATAAAAATCGATTTGAATCTTAAATTTATGTTAGTTATACTCCATAAAGTATGCTTTACATTTATAAAAGTCAACAAAATCCGAGCTCTGCTAATAGAAATTGTCCGACTCAGTATCAATTTTCAAATTTATAAAAACCTCGAAAAAGAGAATTAAATTTAAATAGAGGTTCACACAATAGAACCTTATGGTTCACTCCCCACTGTGAAAAAAAACTAAAAAAAAAAAAAACCCCCAGAGAAGAAAAAGCTTTCACATTTTAATTTTGGAATTCATTTTTCCAGCTTTTCATTCCTATCAGATATGCATGAAAAACATTCCATTAAACCTTGAATCTTTTTTTTTTTGAACCGTTATTTTTTATCTCATATTATTCAATCCGAATGAAATTTCTATTGAGTCTGAATGCAGCGTTGCAATTCGACGAATCTGAACGCAATTTACTAGGATTTTGCGAAAATATTTCGATTTTTAAGTTTTTGTTAAATTTTTAAATGGAAATCTCAGAAATTTCAATCTAATAGTGATGTTCTTTGACAAGATCTAGTAAAAACAAAGGAACACATTAACCCCCTTATTCATAGTCAAATTTTAAATTGAAATCATTGATTAAATCAGCTCTACGTCAAACTATAGAATTGTAGAGACAGTCTTCAGTGTACACAACAAAGATATATTGCCTACACTCTACACACTTTTCTCTACGTAAAAAAAACTCTATAGTGGATTTCTGGCTTTAGGAAATATTCTTAAGCCTATAGGGTATAAGAGCACCCATGTGCCTTTAGAATAGGCTGAGACTTTAACTTACAGCTTTGTTTTAGATAAATACTACAAACATCCTCATTTACCACTCCCGTCTTCTTCAGATGATAATTAAATCGACAATGCCCTATTAAGAAATCAGTGTATATTTTAATATTGTTTCTGCTAAGATTTCAATTAGTTTTCGTCCTGGTAGGCCTAAGATTTTTGGGCTTTTTGGCCTGCCGATTGCCCCTACGGGCATTTTAGAGATGTAAATTTTCATAGAAATCGGACGCCATAAATTTTTCGAATTTTGTGGGTTTTTGGTCCACAGCTCTCTAAACTTCCTCTATCCTATTCCCCCCACGACCCCAATTTTTTTTGGGTTAATGTCTTATAATTGTTCAATATACCACTGTGGAAAATATTAACGGGCCTTAGTATATTACTTTAAAAAAAAAACATTTTTTCTAGTCGTTAGACTGCTGTCAGAATCCCGCTATTAATCCAAAAAGGGAACAAGAAAATGTCCTTAAAAATTAAATAAATTAAAAAAAAAAAATAATAATAATAATAAATAAATAATAAATATCTTATTTAGACATAATCATTGAGCTCCATTCGTTCACGTTAACGAAGCATGACAGTTATTAAAACTTTGAGACAAATTCCATTTCAATGCAAAAGGAAAAAAAAAAATCTATCTCTTGATTTAAGGAGAGAAGAGGAAAGGAAAATTGGAAGGAATCCTTTAGAAGCCATTGAACCAAAACCACAGCAACGCACAAAATTCGTTCGTTTCCGCAATTTTGCCTTCGGTTATTTATCAACTTAAAAAGTAATTCATTCAAATGATTTGGGTATAAAGTTTTTTTTTTTTTTTGCTCTTAAATAAAAGTTTAAATGAGATCTCTGTTCGAGCGATTAACAAATTGTGCAATATAATTAACAAATACTCCTGCCGCTAGCAGCAACAGCATCATCATCATCCTTCAAGCCAGGCGTTTATTTTGTTGTTGATAATTAAAATCTCAAAAGAGATTCCGCCAGGAAATAATGATAAAGTCACTGCAAATGACTCGAAAAGTAATTAAACAATTAATATTATTTTGAAATTCAGGAAATTTAATGGCTTCGTTCGAAAGGCGCTTACGTAGCATAGATCTAATTAGATTTGTTTCGAAAGCTATAAAGGCAAAGCAGTTTAAGTTTAATTAAGATATGAAAAAATTGGGTGGACGAATTTTTTCGCTTTGG
This sequence comes from Chlorops oryzae, assembly GCA_020466095.1. Lineage (NCBI taxonomy): Eukaryota > Metazoa > Arthropoda > Insecta > Diptera > Chloropidae > Chlorops > Chlorops oryzae. The sequence goes on from CM035807.1 coordinate 106,933,796, forward strand.
GAAGTTGAGACCAAAAATGGAAGCTCAAATTCAATTTAATCGAACTATGAAAGAGAATTAAATTCCGAATCATTAATGTAAAAAATTTGTTTTTATTTTTATTCGATCCTTGATATATTTATTCTAAGTGGGTACTTCATTAATACGGTGGGGACAATTCACGTATAGTGAAGAAATGTTTGGACAAGTCCGGAAAAAATAATTACAAAGATTAGTAAAGCAAAAGTTATTAGGCCATTAGAAAACTCTGCTCGTTATCGCTCTTAAAAACTGAGAGCTTTGATCCAGCAAAGAACATTTGCGAAGCCTGCCAGATCTTAGGCGGGCTAAACTCAATTTGAGCCTGTATACAGTCAGGACCTCAGAAATTTTTATGTTATGGAGAGCAAATGTAGGTAGATTAGTCCCCTTTCTATCAGGCCAATGCCGACTTAAATACCATCTAAACAAGATGCGCCTGCCACGTGACTCTGAATGATTTTGTCTTGAAGACATATGGGAGCGCATTCATATAATGGGTGAATGTGTTACCTTTTATAGACATAGGCCCATTTGTCACTGTTCGGGTTAAAGTTTTTCGTTACGATGTGTTCTCAAAATGTCAACATTTTCTTACAAAATTTTTGTTTTTCGGAATGAAAAAATTTTATCGGAACAGTAGCAAACGGGCCTTAGTGGTTCGAATTAAGCTGAAATTGAACGGGTCGAATTCCATAAACAGATTGAAATTGAAAATGCTGACTATTTGTCGCTGTATATATGACATTCAAGTATTACATAAACAGTTTCGAGCTGTACGAAAGTGAAGCATTTAGACAACACGAGTAAAATAGTTTTAATCAGATTGCCAAAAATTATGCTTTGATATGATGAATATTGTTCCAAGTGAATAATGTGAACAATTCTAAGAATTTATGACGAAAAAAATTTTCGAAGGAAACGGGCTAGACGTGAAGTTTCAATAGGTAATCAGTGGACCAGAAAACCAAAAAACAAATAAAATACCGAAAAAAATTCAGGAGTCCGATTTGGATGAAAATTATATAATAAAAAAAAGTCGAAAAATTTCTATTTGATGATATTGATATTGGCGTCTAACGATTTGGCGTTTTTTTCAAGAAACGGACACGTCACTGTTTGTAATGCCTTCTTCCATTAGGAAGGTCGACGGTGCACTAGAACGAAACAACTAAATATGACCGAATATAGAACAATAGATCTCTTATGGTCGAAATTCCTCTATTTCAAGAAATAAAAATGTTCGAAATTTAAACTTTTATTTCAATCGCTTTATTTGTATATTGCTCTATACGTATTTCGGCGAATTCGCTTCCGCCTTCATCAGAATGATTCCTAATTCTACTTCGCCTAGGTGCCAAATCCTTACACGCAAAACAAAAGGTGTCCTCGTGGTACCAGCTCTCTGTTTCTTGTCTAACAAAATATTTTCTTAGAAAATATGACCAAGCCCGACGATCCTACTTCAGACATGATAATGAAATGCAAAGTGAAAACACTTGCAATCTATGGAATTTTTCAGCTGGACCATTTGAACAAAGGACTAAATAAACGGCTAAAGTAATGATGATGGATGTGGCCTGCATTCATGGAAATATTCTCAATAAAATATTCATTATTTTTGGATGAAAAAAGGGGCATAAGATGAATTCTTTTAATCAATTATTCCAAAGCTCAATGCTTAAGAGTTTCGCTTCACATTTTCATTGATCATTTATATGCAACTGTCCAGCAATCGGATAGATGATGTTCCTCTTCTTCTTTCTTCTTTTTTTTCCCCTAAATGGGACAATTTGTCTCTCGTTAGGAAACGAATCTAAAGGGACTAAAATATTTGTGTAAAGAGCCAAAAAACAAAAAACAAACAAACAAAAAATTGGGTTCAAACTGCCGCAATTCATTATCATCCGAACAAGGGTAAAAAAAAAAAGCAGTAGTCAATTCTAAACGTGCCCATGAGAAGCTGAATATTCTTAAATGGAAAAGTTTTTCAACTTCTTCTAAACATTTTAAACGATTAATCAAAGCTCATTGAATTGCTTAACAATGTTTGATAGAAAGTTTTTTGTTTTCGTCACCCAGAAAAGTAATTGCCTTTCAATTGGTCATCCCCATTGCTCATTACGAATTGCCTTCAAATGGATTTAATTTATAAGACAGCAGTGTAAGATTGCTTAACGAGCACATTGGGGGAGGGCAAAAAAAATACAATGGCACCACGCGGATACCCACAGCGAGGCACAGCTTGTTATCGATGCCCTTAAATGCCGGAAATGCGACTGAAAATTTGTCGGCCGACGCCATTTTCCATATCATGGCGCCGAAACGGTCAAACACAGTGAACTCTAAACGATAATTCATAAAAAAAAAAAAAAAAGTGACCAAAAAAGACGGCCAAATCTTGATTCCTTCGAATACATTTAAATAGTTTTAAGGCGAAATTATTAAAGCAAGAGTCACAGAGCTAAAAAGGACTTACTGCATCGTTATAAAAAGATATCAAAGAGGGTTCTTTAAAGAGAATTAAAAAAAAAATTTTTTAATTTAAGAAAAGTTCTTTTTTAATGAAACTATTTACATATAAAAAATATTGAATTAAAATCATTGGAATTCCAAGTATCAATCGAAAGAAAATCCGTGATTTTTATTTTCCCATTAAACATAATGAGGAATCCATATTAATTTCCCATTCAAAGAATATTAAATTATTTTCCATTTTCTTGCTGAAATTCGATATTATAAATCAGCATTGAACGTGCGAATGTGCGTGCTCAAAAGGATTTTCTTTTTTTTTTTTTTGCAATGATTTTTTTTTTTTGCATATACAGCCCCATTGTTCGATATTAACAATTATGCACAGGCGTTTCAGGTTAAAGGAAAAAGAAAAATTTCTCCCCTCGAAAAGCGTTTTCTCGAAATGCCGCTACAATGTGTTCTTTATTATATTATTGTGCCACACTTTTGCATCAATGACTTTCAAGCTCGTGCTTGTTCTCGTGCTTGTGCTTGTGCTCGTGTTCGTGCTCACGTTCTGTAAACGAAGAATTTAATTAGTGGTAGAGGTGCTCTCCAACAGGCTCTACAGTGTCACGCAATCTTAAATAAGTTTAAGTTACGAAATTAGGTTAACGCAGACATAGAAAGAGGGGAGAAGGACCTTTTTTTTAAATCAATGTTTTCATTACAATAGAATTATTAATATTTTTATTAAATTCTATTAAAGCCAAGAGAGTCGGTTTTTGTTTTTTTTATTATGAAAAGCAAGGTTGACTTTTGAATGGCCCATCGATGAAACTAAAATTTACTTTGAAAACGTTTTTGAAAGAAATTACGAAACGGTTCGGTTATAGACAGTAGTTCCAACTATTCTGGTACATAAAAAACAAATTTTATTTGAAAAAGAAGGACTCATAAAGGCTCTCAAAATGTTTTCCTAAATTTTGAGATCCCAAATTTTTCGACGTTAAATGAACGATCCTTCGTAGGCACTTCAAAAAATGTAAGATTTTTCAAGTCCCATTCTTTAGCTCATCCAAAATCAATTGACTGTATAAGTCAGCCAGAGCCTGCTTTGCGAAAAAAAAACTTCCTCCGTTTTGCGAAGCAAAAACCAATGCAAAAGTTTGCCACGCTTCGTAAAATTTTTTCCCTACAAATTTTGGCAGCTCGTTTCCCATTTCCCAAAGTGTTCAATTTCGTTAAATAGGCGAAGATGCATCAATCCTGCTAGTATTTTAAACAACTAGACCTTGATATTTCATATTCGAATAAAATTCAATCGAAATTTTAAGCTATTTCGAATTTTTTTTTTTATGGGATTCGATTTCTAGAGCACGCCTGAATAATGCAAATTTTAAACTCGAAATCGAACGCCGCCTTAGAAAAAACCTTAACCCCTGGAACACCAATGTTGCCTGAAAACAACTTCAAAAGTTTAAGTCCACCATGTTAAGTAAAAATTACGGAAAATCGAGGACTTTCAGACACCGTGTATGAATTTTTAATAACTCTTTTATGATCAATCGTCCCCTACTGAATAATCTTTACCTGAACCCATGATACAAGAAAACAAGATAGCGCCACTTCAGCCCGATGATGTCACAAATACAAAATGAGAGCTTCGTTGTTGTTGTTTTGCACGCTAAGCCCAACGTCACAACTATACTTTAGCATGGGAAACAACAACAATGCGAATGCTACAAAATAGCGGTACCCGAAGTGGCGCTATCTTTCTCTCTTTGTATCATGACCTGAACCTATTGGCACTGGGCACTGTTTGATATTTAAAATAAAAAATAAAAAAAATAATAATAAAAAAAATAAAAATAAAAATGAAATAAAAATATTTTTTTTTAATTTTAAATTAAAAAAAACCTTTTTTTTAAATAAAAAAAATAAAAAACTAACAAAAATTTTAAAAACCTAACAAAAATTAAAAAAAATAAAAATAAATAAAAAAAATTTTTTTAATTAAAAAAAATAAAAAACTTAAAAAATTTTAAAATTTTAAAAAATAAAAATTTAAAAAAATTTTAAAAATTTAAAAATAAAAAAACTAACCAAAATTAAAAAAAAAAAAAAATAATATTTAAAAAAAAAATAACTCAAAGCTTCAAGTCCTAAAGAAAAACCCCATGAGAAAAATGTTATTGTGTCCATTCATCGTGGGTGTGTTTCTTTAGATAACCCTAAAATTTTTATTGGCAATGGAAAATTAATACTCTTAATTATTTGGAGGGACGGGCGAAACTAGCAGGCAGAGCTCACAATAGTCCTGTGAACAACCCATCACATCAAACTTATTGATACATACCACACATAAGGTATTTATTTTGGGCACACCCTTCAACATATTTTAATCTAATCTTTTGGGATTCATCACATTCAGATGATTAAAAGGGAATAAGTATAAAATATCGGAGGACATTGAACTTAAAGGCTTTCATTGAATTGGTTTATCGGAAGACAAAAAAAAAAAAAAATGGCCAATCGTATTCGATCGATCGAACATAAAAACGAACACAACACATAAAAAGAAAAATATTGAAAATGATTAAATTTAAATAGGATTAAAGAAAAAAATGTTAACCTTGTGCAAATTATACATGCATTGAGCAATCCCTCTATCAGGTATGTTTTTGTGATCCAGCCAATCCTGCGAAAAGAAGGATTTTTAAAAATAAAGCACAGTGGCGAAAATTGAAGAAGAAAAAAAAATGCAAATTAAAATGTCATGTTTATTTATCTTTTTCAGTTTTTCAATTTTAAAATCAATTTAAAAAAAAAAGAGCGGTGATATAACCTTAAGGGGGGGTGTAGCATTTCGTTTTTCTCTGAAGCTTCAATGAAATGTTTTTTAATTTTTTTTTTTTATTTTTTTTTTTATACACAAACGTTGATGAATGAAATGCGAATTCAATTGATTAGATTGATAAACCCTCTTCTGACAAGCTGTTGGCGATATACTAAGGACTTGCAATAATTGACTTTAATCAGCAAACTTAATGCGATTAACACGACTTCAATAAGGTCCTTTTTAGCTGTTGAAATGCTAAGTGGAATGTTGGAGGAGCGCGAGTCGTGCGAATTGATGAAGCAAATGAAGCGAAAAATTCAAAATAAATGATTGAGAAAAACAAGAAATTGTGTATCAATTAATTTATGTCTGCAAGCGCTAAATTTTTCAGCCAATTCGGGTTCAATCGCCATGAATTATAGTTGTTTTTTTTTTTTTTTTTTTGTATTAATAAAAGAAAAAATTATCATTTGACTAACCTGAAATCGCAGCATCAGGAACATCACAACGAATACCAAAAACAGACATAATCCGATGATTGGGAAGCTCACACAATAGCGAAATGCTCGCCTTTGCCACGCCGGAGCTTCTTTAGGCTCCAAACGACCAGTTACAGGATTTCTCCTCCAGTGGACCCTGCGAACGACAACGAAATACACACATATTTAGTACAAAAAAAAAAAAAAAATTAATAAATAAATAAAAATGTCAAAAATTGCATTCTTACCTTATAAAGTGGTCTCGGCGGCTCCAAAAGTTCTGGCGGTGTCGACAATGTACCCCAACGGAATGCCAGTTCAACCGAATAACGTTTCCATGCCTCCAAATACAATGAGGCCCAAGCGACATTAAATAACGAGAATAGCACATGACCCATATCCTGAGCCGTTTGACCCTTTCCCCAAAGTATGACATATAAAATTGTACCAAAAATCGCGGGCACACCCAGCGCGCACGTATAATGTCCTAGCCATGCAAAATATAAGGCAACCTTAACACCAAAATATTCAGCAATATCATCTAGACGGATGGGCACACAAAAAAGATAAGAAAAGAATATCTTAAAATTATGAATTTTTATTCCATCGTTTATGGTCTCTCCTTACCCAGCGGTTGTGGTGCAAATATTTGTCGGACCCAACTCGATTGTAATTGCGTTAGACTGCGCGTCTCGTGCAGCGGGAATACCTGCGTAATCAAGCCAGTTTCCTGCCAAACAGCAACGATACTCTGACCTTCTTCGACTGCTGCTCTGCCCTGTAGGGCCTCAATATCACTTTTACCAGCTCGTAAGCCAGTCAGGACCTGAAACACCAGCCATTGACGTTCCTGTGACGTGAATAGTGCCGTAACGCCATCATCTGTTTTCAACTGCTGAAAGCAATGGCTCTCACGCGTTGTGAACTCCCTTAGAGCACCACCCAAGTCCGGACGCAAACGTTTCGGCAGACGGGCTTCTTCGGCCGCTTTGAAGAGTCTAAGAAGGAATTTTTTGTAGGAAAAAATAATGTGATGTTTCATGTTTACAGTTTGCCGGTAAATTTCTTACACATTTGTCGGTGCACTGACATAGAACGCATTGCGACGCATGCTTTCGTGTGCTTTGACCTGCACCACTAAGCCCAGTCCAGCCGGCGGCTGTGTTCGAAGGCGGGCTAAAAGCCAACGTAGTGCTTCGTCGGGCGCATCCTCTGGAAATTCGATAACAACATCGCATAGTGTTGGTATTTTATTGAGCCATAGTCGTCTTGGTGTCATCAGATGACCAGCGTAGGGCACTCGACGACGTAGTTGGCGGGAAGCTAAAGCATTGTACATATAAAGAAAAAATTATAAGGAACATATATTTTTCAAATAATTTCTAAATTAAGATAACTCTTAAAATCCTGCAATGAAATCAATTTGATTCAACTGCCGATTTGATTGTAACTGGTTCCATATGTTTACATGCGCTGAAAATTTTTGTAGCTATTCCTTCACTATTTGAAAAGATTGAAATGCCTTCATTTGAGGACTCTTTTAATCCTTCCAAAAAATAATTTAATTTCATTAAATTTTTCAAGCGCTTAAGTGAATAAAATGACTTTCGATTCCATCTCGAAATGTGGCACTCTAATTTGCCTGAAGCGAACAATTTTTGTATGCATTACTCTTTGCGATGACATTTCGAAGTTCTGTCACGAAGCGATAAGAGGAAACACAACCGACATGTTTGCAGGAAGAAACACATCCCGAGTTCAAGAATGTAGGAAGCTTGAGTTGGAAACAAAAGCTGATTGCCGGCGCATTACATGGAAGCAATTTAAAACCATTTGTCTGTACTGTTGTCAAAATGTACAAAGTACTTATCCTCCAATCCATACAAATAGATGCATACATACATTCGTGCGTACTTGACGGAACAACTAAGGGTGTTATACGGACATATTTAGGAACGCTGGCATTGCGACGGAAAGTGAACATTAATTAAACAAGCATGTTGACGCCGCAGCGCGCCGGAGAAAGTTGAAACTTTATAAAGAATATGTGCACGCTGCTGGCTGCCAGCTGCCGATAAAGTGTGTGCAATTCACCTTCTGACAATTGGGAAGAAATGGAAAGCCGAAAACCGTTCTCGAACAATGCTCAAATGCAAAAAATTTCTCAAAGTATGATTTGTTTTTTACCACGGTGAAGCGAAAAATTCCGCGTTCTTCAAGTTTTTACATGAAAAGAGAAGGAACTCGTGTTCAAAAGAATTTCAACTTTTTGGGTTCATTTACATGTTGTCTTGAGTGATAAGATTCTTTGTAAAAAAAGTTAACCCTTTAATGCATGATATATTAAATAAATTAGCGGGAAATATTTTTTGCAGTAAATGGTTTTATTAAGTGGTTTTATTAACCCTTTAATCCATGATATATCAAAAAAGTGGTAAAAAATGCAATAAGTGGTTTATAACCCATGCATGATATATCAAAAAAGTGGTAAAAAAAATTTGTAGTAAGTGGTTTTATTAACCCTTTAATGCATGATATATCAAAAAAGTGGTAAAAAAATTTTGCAATAAATGGTTTTATTAACCCTTTAATGCATGATATATCAAAAAAGTGGTAAAAAAATTTTGCAGTAAGTGGTTTTATTAACCCTTTTATCCATGATATATCAAAAAAGTGGTAAAAAAATGTTGCAATAAGTGGTTTTATTAACCCTTTTATCCATGATATATCAAAAAAGTGGTAAAAAAAATTTTGTAGTAAGTGGTTTTATTAACCCTTTTATGCATGATATATCAAAAAAGTGTTAAAAAAATTTTGCAATAAATGGTTTTATTAACCCCTTAATGCATAATATATAAAAACAGTGGAAAAAATATGTTGAAATTAGTGGTTTTATTAACCCTTTAATGCATGATACATATATCAAAAAAAAAAAATTTTTTTATTTTTTACAGTACGTAAGTGATTTTATTAACCCCCTGCTGCATAATATATAAAAAAGAGTTTTGCAGTAATTGGTTTTATTAGCCCGTTACTAGGTATATGTATGTATGTTGGAGTGGTTGCCACTTAGGCCGTTTACCCATTGTGATACCACGGGGGGTTTTCTTGTGTTTGTGTGAGTGTATGACTTTTTATGTAGTGTACCCCTAACATGCGATTTTTGAAAAACCAGTACTATGCTTTTAACATTACACTCCGTTTCGCCTGTGCCGGGAATCGAAATTCGGATCCTGAGATCAAAATTATAGCACGCATCCCCTACGCTATCCCAGAGCCACCTATGTTACTAGGTACATGATATACATATAAAAAAAATTATAATGGTTCTTGTTTAATCAAAAGGACTTAAAACTTAACCAGCATCTTCGAGAGATATTAAGATCCTGGGGGGTTTCTTCCTGATGACCACTCTCTTACCTAGAGAAGACCAATTCAGCACCAATTGGAATTCCTCGTCTTTGTCCCCTTTCTCGTAACATGACAGTCCTAAACCACTGGTCAAATGCGAAAACTGAACTTATATTTTGGTGTATATTTTTACGGATTAAGTTAAGAAAAGATTGCCCCTTTAATCTTCTGCTTCCAAGGTCAAGATTCTGGTCACTAAGATGTTTCTATTTTAGAGATTTATCTGCGTCATTCCGCAAACCACATAATCAAAACTCAATTCAATTATCGACAAACGTAAATGGTTCAAAATGGCTCAAAAGATTTTCCCCAATGCATATTGGGACCGGTGTCATCTTCTTTAGTTAATTAAAAGTGTCTTTGCCCACTGAGCTATTGTTTCGGCTGACAGACACGCTGCTGCTTATTCATTAAGTATTTTTGAACACAATTGCGATCTCACATTTCTGAAGGATAAAACAATAGCTTGCCTCCAATAGACCAACCGACGGAAATGTAATCATGATGAACGAGCCAGCTGTCGTCTATCTACTGTTTCACAGCCAGAAGGCTATAAAAACCAACCAAAAAAAAAAAAAAAAAAAACATCCCAAAGGAAATTGAAAAAGCAACAGGAAATGCAAGCTTTCAATTATTCCTAGCCATGTTCTGCATGTAGCGCTGTTGCTTGATCTAACGTGGGCACTTTGTTCAATCAAAGGACATTTCACTCCATACTCATTGTTTGTTGTTGTACACTACGATAACAATAACAAGCCCACAGGGCACTGCGTTAAGTTTGTAATCAAGAGCAGGTATCAAGCATTAGGTCGCCTTTTAATGCCATTCAATTCATGGTCATGGCGAGCCATTGCACAAGTCAACATTCCATTTCCGTTGCCATTTGAAATCCCTGTGGATACATTAGTCGCCTGCTTATGCTGGACTTGGAGAAAATAGTTACTTCATTAGAGAGTAGCTTAATGTGGGTCAAACGACAATGTTTATGCTATGTTATGTTATGTTATGTTGTGTTAAGTGCGAATCTCTAAAATCGAAATCAGTAGAGAGTCAATTGCACGGAATGATTTTTGTAGACAGTCGGAGTGAAAATAATCATAAGAAAGTTGGAGACAATTAAATGGAAAATACTAGGTAGCTACTACAATATTTAATATGACCGCTTAACCCTTTCACTTTACAACTATTTGTGACATTTTCTCAAATATTCAGGGGCTTTTTAGGATAGTTTTGTTGTTCAAATATACGGAAGAGTTCTTTTTTCAAATATCGTATATAAATCACTTAAACATATATAGGATCACTACATTGATACCTTGAAAAATCATCTGAGAATCGTTTGATGGTACAAATGGTATGTTCTATAATCGGATAAGCCCCAATGGGAGCCTTTATAACTCAAAATAAAGTCGACTCTGCATAGAGTGAATTAATTTTTGCAAGACATGTTCATATCAATCAGGTTGTTCACACAATCGGGTCTCAGTTTTTTGCTTGTTTGATTTGCTTTAATTGATTCAAACATGTAACAGTCTCAGTTTTTTGAAGAAATTCAATCAACACGTTTCTTTCTTTTCTTGCATTCTCGTAATCATTTTTGAACGGCCTTTGGTGAAAAGTTAGAACACCAGCATAATCTGTTGTATATGATTATAGACATAGACTATATATTCACACGACCGAGCTGTTCACTCGATCTGGGTTTGACACTATCCAGACTCCAGACAGACTATAGTATATGAGAAATATAATTTTGGAGAATTTATAAAATTTCGTTGGCAAGAGAATGCGAAAATTATTACTTTCTGAATCCTCAGTGTTTAGAGATGAAATGAGCTTCAACCGTCATTCAATCGCTTACTTTAATATCTACATCCAAAGACCAACTTTTAGTTCAATGACAAAAATGATTTTTCGCAAAAAAAAAAAAAAACCATTTTCAATTTTCTACTCATCGACATAAACTATCTAAAGAGTCCTAAAGCATTAAGTTGTTGTTAACTTCGAACTTCAAAGTTCCAATAAACAAAAATATTGCTCAAAAGTTTCCATGAATAACGCCTGGTTTCCAATATTGCAAGTATTCTCGCGCAGGAATTCTCAAGATATACATATTTACATACAAACATATTGAACCACCCTGTAGCAAGCTATAGGTAAATTTTCTTAAAAGAACTAGTACCCCAGCAGATAATTATGTATTAATACCTTAACCGAGCAAAAGAAGAGTAATGACTTATTCATCCATTTGGAGTAAGAAGCGAGCAATCGAGGTTATATTTCAATTTTTATAATCGCTTAATCATTAGGGGTATTCACAAAGGCGTCGGAAAAAAGGAAAGTCGGAACATCGGAAAATTTTAACTGCTTAAAAAGTTGTGCAAGATACAAAAAAAGTTTAAAAAATTTTTAAGAAGTCGCATTTTTCCGATTTTCCGACTTTCCGATGTTTTTAACACGCCTTTGTGAATACCCCTATTCATTTGGAGTAATAGGAGAGCAACCTATGTTATTTAATGACTTATCCATTCATTTGGACTAAGACGCGAGCAATATATTACACCGCTTATGCTCTTTCTTGAATTAGAAAAGACTACTCCACTTGATCTCCTTTTCGAGGTCAAAAGGTTTACTCCTCCGCCGGGACATCCTATGTTATGAAAATATATGAAATTTGAGCATTCTCTAGTAATCCATTACCCGCAAATGAGCGATCTAAGATTACTCTTTGGATGATCCAATTATCTGGTGGGACATTCACTAGATCTACCACAGCTAGTGCAACTTTTGATGCATCTACCACCACATTTATACATTATCGCTCAGTAATGCAGAGCTACAAATCTATCGAGAGTTATATAGAGATGCCGCGGATAGTGATTTTGCCGGATACCGGATACCGGATATCCGGCAAGCTGCGAGGCCGGATAGCCGGATATCCGGCAACCGATAGTTGAATTTTTTCCCAAATCAAAAGTAGCTTTATTCAGGCATGCTCTAGAATCCGAATCTGATTAAAAAACTCGAAATTTATGCATTCCTTTTCATTCACACACTCAAATACTGAATTATTATTTTTCAAATGAATTTCGACTTGACATGGCAGCCACACGTTCAAGTTTTCATTCAAGAATGGAAAGAAATAAATGACACAAGCCGAAGTTATTGCATCTCCGTCATTCTCACTTGTTTCGCTCCAGTATCTAAGGATTTTGTACGTTTTTTTTTTGATTTTTTGAAATACATAAACACATAAAAGTCGTCATCATTACAAATCGTTTTGTTCTACTTAATTATTTCATAAAGGGCTTCTTTCAAGGAGATTTAAATGAAAAACTGTGAAATTTTTTAATATCCGGTATCCGGCCGGATAATGAGTTTAGTATCCGGCATCCGGCCGAATAGTTCATTTTATGCCGGATATGCCGGATACCGGATAGTAACCGGATATCCGCGGCATCTCTAGAGTTTATACCCCGGTTCCACTTGGGCTAATTAGCGGATTTTCTCATTACCGCGCTAATGAAGCCATTTAGTTGCCATTACCCATACAAAACGCTGGCCAATAATGAGGTGGTAATGACACATTAACTTTTAATTAGGTTTAATGAACATGGTTGCATTCCATATTCTTGCATTTATCGGATGTATCGCCATCTCTAGTAAGTGAAAATGCAACTCTACTTTCCCAGACCAGCTGATTTTCAAAAGAAATGGGTTCCGCCAAAAAAAAATTTAAAAGCTTTTTGTCGAAATAAATCTTGTTTTCGCAATGCCAGTGGTCAAGCAAAAAGCGCATAATGAGATTTCGCTGACCAAAACTAATAGGCTAGCTGATATAGTTTTTCCCTTTGTCTTTTGGTTATCTTGCTTTGACAAGCTGTCATTTCTTGATTTGTACGAGGGTTATCTGAAAATTTTCCGACTTTAACGTGAAGATGGCGTCTCTGTTGACGAGTACTCACCAATATTTCAGGGACTTAGGACGCTCAGTTGTTATATATTACGCTCTGTTGCCGCTCTGTGGCGTTTAAAAATCAGAGTTTTGGCGCCATGTGTCAAGGAAATTATGTAGAAAAATACAAAAAAAAACAAGTAAGAAAGCTAAAGTCGGTCAAGCCCGACTTTGAAATACCCAGCGTCCCGACATTACGAGCGCACTATGTTTTGCTTCTCTATTTGTGGGCGTGGCAGTGGGAGGGCAACATAAATTATTTCCCTACACCTTTCATTCGCCATGGTGAACCTATGATGCGAGTTTGAAGCTTCTACTTCTTTTACTTCGGAAGTTACGAAAAATCTTCATTTGTGGGCGTGGCAGTGGCGGGCCGCATAAAATTTTTTCCTACACCTTTCGTTCGCCTTGGTGAACCTATGTTGCGAATTTGAAGCTTCTACCCTTTTACTTCGGAAGTTACGAAAAATCTTTATTTGTGGGCGTGGCAGTGGGCGGGCCACAAAAAAATTTTTTCCTACACCTTTCATTCGCCTTGGTGAACCTATGTTGCGAATTCGAAGCTTCTACGCCTTTTACTTCGGAAGTTACGAAAAAACTTCATTTGTGGGCGTGGCAGTGGCGGGGCCATAAAAAAAATTTTCCTACACCTTTCATTTGCCTTGGTGAACCTATGTTGCGAATTTGAAGCTTCTACGCCTTTTACTTCGGAAGTATGAAAATTCTCTATTTGTGGGCGTGGCAGTGGGCGGCTACATAAATTTTTGTTCCTACACCTTTCATTTGCCTTAGGCAACCTATGCTGCGAATTTGAAGCTTCTACGCCTTTTACTTCACAAGTTACGATAAGCCCTTTTTTTGGGCTTATTTGTGGGCGTGGCTCGAGGAGGGCGGCGTCCATTTTTTGCCAGGATATGTCTCTTTCGTAGTTTACCAGTACACCAAATATTAATGGAATGTGTTGACTGGTTCGCAAGTTACAAGCATTTTACTGAAAACACATTATATTCATTTGTGGGCGTGGCAGTGGCGGATGTCTCCCATTTTTACTTAGGATCATACTCGGATCCCGATATACCTGTGTGTCAAATTTCGACTTGATTGGTCCAGCCGTTTCGGAGGAGATCCGACCACGGACGGACGGACAGACGGACAGACGGACAGACGGACGGACGGACGGACGGACGACGGACAGACGGACAGACGGACAGACGACAGACGGACATGTCTAAATCGATTCAGTTTTTGATCCTGATCATTTCTATATATATTTTTCTATAGCTCCGGAGCTTAATTCTCCCTGTTACAAGATTTGCACAAAACTAATATACCCCGCTTACGCTGGGTATAAAAACTATAAATAATATGACTCGTATCTTTCTTAGGTCACAAACTTTTCAGGCCACCCTCGTACAATTTGAATCACCTGTTTAGCTAATGAAAAATTGGTTAATTGATAGTGGAACTTCTTCTCATTAAATTTTCATTAGCGCTAATGAAGGGTCGGTAATGAATAAGTGGAACTGTAGCATTAACTACTTATATCGATAATTTTGTAGCAAGCTATTGCATTCGGCACAGTTCCAATTACATTGTGCGCATACGTTGTGAATAACCATGTTTTTATTTAGTAATTTAAGAAAGTCCAACAAGTGATATTGTTTATTCATCCAATTTAAGGAATAAGTTCATATTTTTAGTTTTCGCGGTTTAGTCATCCAGAAGAAATGTTTTTTTTTTTCCTTTTAAATATATTTTTGTAAATAAAAACATTTATAAACAAAATCTGTAGAGTTTCATTTTCATTTGCATCCAAACGGTGGATGAAAAGATAAAAATATTCTATAGGACTAAAAAAAAATAGTAATTTTTTTCCTATTAAAGCACTAGTATTAAAATAACGCAAAAACATCAAATCGCCTCCTAAAAAACTAGTACTATACTGGTGCAAACTGAACTGGTGCTCTTTCCTACATATTTCATGCCGATTTTCCGCAGAATTTTATATGGACAGGGGTATATTTAGTTGAGAACTAGTACTGGTAGCTTTTGCACTAGTAAAGTACTAGTAAAGCACTAGTTGCGCTTGCTGCAGGGCAATTTCACTTAACTGAACTTTTGATCGTTCAATATGTTTGCATGTATTGAATATTTGCAACAACTGTTGCGTTATTGGAAACCAGGCATAATATTTCACTATTCGAACTTAAGGAAAAAGAAAAACAAAATGATAAGTTGGCGTGAAACTTTGTTCTTTTTAAACTCTTTTTCTTATCGTAATAACACAATCAAGAAGTTAATTTCTCTTCCGATAGGATTACAGTCACTTTTATGTAGTCCAGTTTTCCACACTTAAAATCATCATCTTGAGGACTTAAAAAGAAAAAATTCTCCAAAAAAAAAACATTTAAAATGTTGAAGCAATGAGAAGGTATATGAGTGAGTGTATGAGTGAGTAAGTTGCTTCGACACAGCGTCTCCGTTTTTAATTAGACTTGTCCTTCAATCAGAAATGAGAACGCAATGCTTGAGCTTTTAAGTGGCATATAAAATCCATTTACGGAACGTGACATGCTTTGACACATACAAAGTCACTTCAAGACATTCATTCATGCTCTGAAGTGCTGAGAAGTTAGTTTTTCATTCGATATTTTAGTTCTTCATTATGCTATACACACTGCCCCGGCTACTCATGTGCAACTTGAACGAAATTCATAAAAAGAATAATTAAAGATGAAAAGAATTCTGTTTTTTTTTTCTATACGATTTCAAATACTTATTCGTTAAGGTCATTACGCTATGAATAAGTACGTTTAATAATTAAAAACCTTACGAACATGAGGGATGGCAGCCCCGGTTGTAATAAGGATGCGAATTTACTGAAAAGAAGTACATTTGGGTGACTGATCCAGTTGAGCCCTCTGTAGGTACTTTGCATACATAAATGTCGCAATTTTAAACTTCCTCCTAAGGTTTACTGTTACTAAATATTATTGAAGCCTGTCAAGCTTGAGACAAAATAAATTAAATGTGAGCCCATACCCACCCAACATTTGGAAGACTGTTTTATGAGAAGATTCATTTACGAGTCTTTTTCGAGCCCCCTTCATGATTAGAAAATGATTGATCACAAGCACGATTAAAAGAAGACTCGAAAACGACTCTCCAATATGTTTCAAAAGCGAGTCGTATTCAAACTACAAAAACAAAATATCGAGCAATCGCCAATTAATCACGTATGGGATTGAAATATGATCATTCAAATTGTTGCTATCTTATATTTCACTCAATATTTGACTCAAAATTGAATTGAATGGAATTTGACTTTAAAGTTATAAACGAAAAATTTCCATGACTTTCAATTTGGAATGCTTGGTGTCGACGGGTGAGCACAGGACTAGAAAACGAGAGTTCCTAGGTTCAAATCCCACATACCGGCAAAGGAAAAAAAAATTTTGAATTCATAATAATAATACATATAACATCATAACATATACACGGAAAAGCCAAAAAATGTGTAATTGATTAAAAAAAATTTTTATTTTTTTTTATTTTTAGGAAGCAAATGACTATAAATATGATTCGTAGAAGACTCCAAAATGATAGCAAATATGAGTTGTAGAAGACTCGAAAATGATAGCAAATATGAGTCGTAGAAGACTCGAAAATAGTAACAAATATGACTCGAAAATGATAACAAATATTACTCGAAAATGACTCGCAAATGATATCAAATATGACTCCCTAAGAAGAGTCGCGGCTAGGGTTCCAATTTCTCCCGATAAAAGTATCATTTTTGATCAGAAAACGAGCGCATATTTGATCTTTTTAATCAGAAAGGCGACTCGAAAAAGACTCGCTTTTGATCAAAAATTTCGAAAAATGCTAGCTGGGTAGTAAGTCAGGATCTTGGAAATTTTAAGGTTGGAGAGAAAAAATATAGGTAGGTCAATACTGACTAAAACACCAGCTAAACAAGATGCACTCAATAGGTCAATCCGAATGTAGACTTTCTCTTGAAGACGAAGAGACCGCATTTCATATAACGTACCTCTTTGTTCCTCTATGTTAATCGACCCACAAGTGTCGGGATAACAGCAAAGGCTATATAAAAATCTAAAAGTATATCTAAGGATATCTAAGTACAAGGAGTGTGCCGTTCCCCTTGCTGTTCCCCAGCACTTGATCACAAATAAATCTATTCTTGATTTAGTTCATGGTAGAAGTGGTAATTTTTTAACGTAAATTCCAAAATTAACCCTGTAGGAATTTGAACTAGTGCCGTACTAGTACTTTACTAGTGCAAAAGCCACCAGTACTAGTTCTTTTCTATACCCCTGTCCATATAAAATTCTGTCGAAAATCAGTATAACATCTGTACAGGAAAGCACTAGTACAGTATGCACCAGAAATATTCTAGTACTTTTCGATCCAATTGGGTAAATTTGCACCAGTTAAATACTAGTGATGTTTACGGGAAAAAGTTTACAGAATCGTTGATTTTTTTTTTTTCAGTACATAATGGAAATAATGCAATTATTCCACTGATCACTAGTATAGTTATGGTGAAAACATACCCAAACATTGCACTAGTTCTTTTATACTGGTAAAAGTACTAGTTCTTTTAGGCAAATTGCCCAACAGCTTTCTACAGGGAAGGGAAAGAAATAGTCTTAATATACATACATAGGTACTACACTGAGAAAAAAATCAACCAGAAAATTGGTTAATTCAAAAGTGAAAACATACAAATCGGGTTCAATGAAAAAATATTTTTAATTTTTCAATTTTTCTTGCTGTAAAAAATTAAAATTTTTCTTTTTGAATCAACAATATGTTAGGTTAAATTGACATGATAATTTTCAGAAAAACATTTAAATTGATATTGTTGGACTAACCACGGACAAAATAATTTTTAAAATAAAATTAAAAATTTACTAAAATACCAATAAAAGAAGTAACATTGAAACAAATTTATTTCAAGTTGAAAGCAAATGGCCACGTTGCCCTCTGCTCAATATAACCCCAAAAATAGCCATCGGATGGGCTTCACCCGATTTTGTCATTCCGTTGTCGTGTGACAATGCTTAAAAAGTTCCAATATGTATAAACATGTTATATATCCTATTCTATAAACCAAATGAGAATTATACACAACGTTATGAAAAGTAATTAAACACAATTTCTTTCAATTCAACCAATAATGTTGTTGACTCAACCATTTTTCTGTTGAAATATTTTATATTTCTCGAAAATCAAAAGGACTTTGAATAAGAATGCGCCCTTTAAAAAAAAATCACGGTTACGTTCGCTCAGTGTAGTGACCAGAAATGGAGTAGTTGCTGAATAGTTTCAGAGTAGTTAGAGAATATTCGAACTTAAAACAGGGAAGTGAGAATTTGAACAAGCGCACAAATTTTTCCAGACTTTGAGCTAATTTGAAAAAATTTTCAAATTTAAATTCAATTACAAGCAAAGAAGCTATTAAGTAACTATGAGATACCATAGCAAAGTAACGTAATTTATTTTTTTAAATAACTTTAAACCTGATAGAATCTTTGTATAGTACGTACTCTTTTATTTAAGAAAAAAAATAATTATTCCTTGCGAATTTGAGCGAAAAATCAAAATTTCAGCTTTCCAAACAGTTTTCATTTTGTTCGAGAGCTTCTTAAGCATGAAAGCTGAATGCACTTGAGCGCCTGAGCATTTCTGAGAAAAACTTTTCAATATTTCCATTTCAGGTATAACAGAGAAAATAAGAGTCTTTCAAATACAGTTATGTACCTGTAGAAGGGAAAAAAAAAGAAAAAAATCTAAAATCAAAAAAAAATTCGGCTGTGTATTGTGGCAAAACGGTTGAGTTGACTTCTTAGAATTCTCATTTTTCTCTTGAACCGACTTGATCTATTATCTGACTTTTCACTTTTCACGTTTCTTAAATTACAATTCAATTTTTAAATAAAATAAATTTTTTAATTCATTTTAAGTCCGACCGCTTCATCAGCGTTTTGACAGATTTCTAAAATCATAAAATTACTTTGCAATTAGTGAATGTTAACCTTTATTTATAGAGAAAATAAAACCAAGTACTTTCTGGAAATCTACTGCGCTGAAACAATTATAACGACAACAATAAAATGCACAACAATGCTCCGGTAAACTGAACTCATTAAAAGTATGGCACAAGCTCTGATAGACGACTGCAAGCAAAAGACTTTCACTTCGTCCCATTTTAGTTGACTTCCTTTCGCAATTATTTATAATTATCAGAGTGAATAAATGCTTGTTTTTGCATACGTCATACTATTTTTGCATATTTTAGTAGTGAGAGCTACTTTTTACTATTTTTGCATATTTTAGCAGTGCGAGCTATTTTCTTGCCAGAAACTATTTTTTGTGCATATTTCCCATATTTTTGGTTAATTGTACTATTTTAAATGCCTTTTCCTACCTAATTTCCGAAAAAATCAACAATGTTGCGTTTTTTCAGCTGATTTTATTTCTGCTTTATTGCTTTCCTTTGTCAATGACTCTTTTAGGGGCTGTGTCCAATGCTGGCGTATACGTTCGATCGCGTATTTACGTTTGAGTGTGTTTTAAAATTTTGCCCCCTACCTCTTCAGACGTTGAAAGATTTTTTTCATTGTATAAAAACCTTTTAAGCAAGAAGCGCCAACATTTTTTGTTTGAAAATGTAAAAGTCATATATCGTCGGCTTAAAGTGTAAACCTGCTAAGTCCACTTTTAACTAAATACGGAGAAATTGGTGATGAGTAAAACTGCTAAGTCCAACTGTGGTCAAAGTTCACAGCTAACACCAACAAGTGACTCCAAGTAGACTTTGTATAGTGCACAGAATCGAATTTAGAAGAGACTTCATATAGGAACAAAATAAACCATCCATATTTTGGGTCTCCTTCCCTACTTTGAAGTCTTGAAAAAAAGTGTTTTTTATTTACCCTGTAAAGTTTTGAAATTGTTAGTTAGCAGGTTTACACTTTAAGCCGACGATATTTTAATAAGTCCACTGAATAAAAAGTAAATTTTAACTGCATATTTTTTGGACTATTTTCCTTGTTTTTTCGAGCTTTTTATAGCGCTTATTTTTGGGTTTTTTCGGGCTTTTTTTACTCACTCTGATAATTATAAATAACAAAAACACAAGTAGTCCTGCGGACTACAGTTAACCCGAACTGCAAAGATCCTAAGCGCGACTGCCTCAAACGAACAGAGCCAAAGTTCGAGCCACACAGCCACAAACGCTACTAGCTGACTCCTGCAAATATGCTATGGTTTCTTTTCAAAATTTTCCTCTTTTATACACATTGCCCGCTACGGTCTTTTGCTTCACATTGCATCGTCCGACAAGACACTCATAACATAAAAAAAGGATATTAAGAATCAAAGGCCTCTGTGTTTGAACATCTCAAACATCGCACAATAAACATCCGGCAATCATAAATATACATACATACACGTGCATACTCCTACTTATGTTTGCTTGTATGTAAACATAGCAGATCAGAGAGGCTCTAGGCATGGAAATCGTATGCATTTTTCAAAAAGAAGACTTGAAAATTCATGCACTTCATGAATGTGAAAGGAGAGAAAAAAAACTTAACAAAAAGGATCAGTTTTACTAACCATCAATGCTTAGCCGTGAAAGTCAAATGGAAATTGTTGTCGAGTATCCGCTTGCTTTACGCGATTTAACATGCTTTGCTTGACGGATAGATTCTTTGCCCATATCAATGTATCCGGTAGTGTTAGTGAAAGGACTCGAACATATGATGGTTTACTCGGTTTCGAAGAAATTTTTTCGAAATTTAAAATCAAAAAAGGAGTGCTCTAAGGAACTTTAATTGCATATTACATTTCATTCACGGATATCAAGCGTTTAGAAACCTGTCGGACACTTAGAGAATTTGCAAAATTAACTTCAAATCTATTCATAGAAACACTTTCAGGTTAACTCAAAATTCGAATGTTTTGGTTGCATTAACCTTCGACGTAAAATTGAATATGAATTTTGCATAAAATTCTTTCAAAATATCTGACGTCTTTTGCTGAATATTTCCCACGGTCGTGGGAATCAAATTTCCAAAACAGTGCGCATAAATTCCAAGAAGCCAAGAGCTTTCGCTACGAAGAATTTCATTAATTAAGTAGAAGAGCAGGATTGAATTGAGGAATTTTTTATTTTTCTTATGGTTGCGATGATTTTTCCTTGGAAGCTTTCTACTTCAAGTACTTTGAGAAGTCTTAACTATTTCTTGGATGCTTTGAAAAGATGATTTAAAAAACAGAAACCTATGAAGGCTCTGTTGCAGAAAAAAGGTGACTATATTTGAATAGACTGTGATAAGTTGTTGAGGTCATCGAATGTGGGCGACGGGGGTTGATAAAATTTATTCGTCCTATAACACTGTGTAACACGTAAAGCAAAAGTTTGACTGCAGTTCCTGAATGTACTTGATAAATATATCAAATATTTGGTTTTGTCAGATCGGATAGAGATCAATTTTAAATGGATCTTGAAAATTGTGGCTGAGATTTAAGTTGCGCAGATCCATGCTTCCACTTATGGCTATATCTTGTAAGCCAATTAATTTTTTATTTTCCTGTCCAACAATACATATATATTGCCCAAAAGAAAAGCATTTTTTTTTTTTGGAAATCAAGCACATAAAAATTGAAAAAAATTTTGTGCAATATAATTTGATTAAATTAACTTTTGAATTTCTTTGAAAAATGAGACAACATTTAAAAAACCCAAATTGATGTTGGGTTTATTCCCCAGACATCTCGAACGTGTGCTTTAATGAACTTCTAAAAAAAAAAGAAAAACAAGGCAAGAAGCTAAAAAAAAAAAAAAAAAACAACGAAGGATTCTGACCTTTTTCGAAACAATTTTTATGACACTTGGGACGGAACTTTTAAGTGTCAAAACAGACGACATTAAATTGAAAGAACTTTGAAAAAGACAAAACGAAAAAATGTGCTCGAGTTCACTTAACCTTTTCACAACTATTGGAAAAGAAAAAAGAAATTCAATTTATGACGGATTACAAAAATATTTTGGGTGATTTCTTAATTCTCGCATGGCTTTTGATATAATTTAGTACAAATGTGAAAGGTTGCCATTCAGAAATAATAAAATCAACGTACAATTCGGTTGCTCAAATGTCATTGTCAGACTTTAAAGACGATAATAGTTTGGTATTGAAAGGTTAAAAACAGATTTAAATTGAAGAAGTCACGTTTTATGCTCTCACCCACAGTGTCTTCAGTCTTCATATAGGTTTCAGAAATTCGAGAGTTTAATTTTTTCAACATATTCTTTTAGTCTTCATACCAGCCTGGCAGCCATCATGAAGACTATCATTTGAAATTTCAAATGATTTTTGTCTGCACTGAAATGCTTTAAGTACAAATTTCCTTAAATGTCAATACATCAAAATTGTCCAATTAAATTTGAAACCAAATTCCATCCATCCATCGAAGCAGATTTCATATTTATTTCGAATTTTCAACATTTTCTACCTATTTATTTTGATCTGTCTCGGTAGTGAAATATTTATTCTGCCAATTTATTTTTCTACGAAAAATAGAAAAATTGAATTCTACGAATGAATTTTATCGCATACATTTTCTCCCATATGAACGGTTTGTAACCACACAGTTGGCGTCAATTCGTTGCACGAGAATTTTTATTTATTTATTTATTTTTGTTTTTTTTATAAATTTTTTTCATGGAAGCTCAGCGTTCATAAGCACAGAGTGGCTTGTGGGGATTAGCGGAATACGAGAGTCTGCAGATGAAAAAATAATCTCTATAAAGACAGAAAGAGCGCTTTTGTGTGCAACGTTAGGAACTTTCATAGTTACGGTTTATAATCGCTCTTCATTTAATCTTCGAAACATGACAAAAAGGATTTGTTAAAATTTCATGCCGGTTTTTTTGGTATGGTGAGTGTGTTTGTATTTTTTTATATTCTTTTTCTATTCAGAGGTCAAAAACAGGCCTGCAACAGAAAACTATTATGAAATCGTTTGAAGATAATTATAAAAAATAGGGAATAGGAAATTTAAGGTTTCTTAATTGGCAAATTTAATCAAATGAACTGAAATGGTTATCGTGCCAACAATTTAATCGGGATTTCATATTGAGTTTTCTTAAGACAAAATTCGATTCTAATTGAATATTCCCATGGAAGGTTTTTCGTAGAAAAATTTTTCCACACGGAAAAAGGCAGTGTTGTTATTTTCAACAAAGGGGAGAATGCTTATAAACATTTGCTTAAAATTTTTTTCGGATTCATTCTCCCTTTTTATTCAATTCCCAAGTGCTTAGAATAGGAAGTTTTTTTTCAAATCCGCTAGAAAAAAACCTCCTGAAAATATATAGAATCGAGCTGAATCTTTCTGTTACATAATTTCCAATAGATAAGATTCACAAATCAATAGTACCAAACAAAAATAAGACACCTCGATGCAGCTCAATGGGAAGTAATTATAACTTGCATAACATGATGTTTGCATGTAATCATCGCAATCAGGCAATTTCATGCACGTTACAATTATGGCTAAATCGACTATTCATAATCGTTTGCATACCCAGCAATCATTTGTATTTGTATAAGAGAACTCTGTCCGATTAGAATAATAAAAATGTTCTAAATTTTCAAAATTTTAACAAATCAATTTTATTCTTATTTTTCCAAGTGCTTTCACAAGTGCTGCCGAACGTATGAGCAATATTTGTGAAACACTTGAATCACATTACGTATACGTCGCACAACCGCCTTTATACTACCAAACTAAAGACTGTCCCAGAAATAATTGTACTTTTGTTTTTTTTAAAATTCTTTCAGTTTATTATTAAGTGAACATTTCAAAATAAATAAAAATTTTAATTACACTGAAAAAAATACACTTAAAAAAAATTATACATTTTTTTGTTCGGTTTTTTCCATTAGGTTTTTTACCGACCTTTCGTTCACCTTAGTGTATGCCCGACGCCATTTATGTCGAAATATTTCGATGTTCTTCGCAGTTTGTTTGGTCTTCTTAAGGTTCCTTTTCATTAAAGCCCAATATTTTTCGATTGGACGAAGTTCGGGGCAATTCGGGGGATTTGCTTCTCTTGGTACCACAGTGACATTATTGGCTTGGTACCAATCGATCGTTCTCTGGGCGTAGTGACATGTTGCTAGGTCAGGCCAAAATAGTACTGAACCTTGGTGTTGACGTATAAAAGGCAGCAAACGCCGGTCCAGACAATCTCTGATGTAAATTTCGGTGTTGATTGTGCGATCCGTCACAAATTCCTTACTTCGAAGGCCACATTAGCAAATGGCCTGCCACACCATGTATTTCTTTGGAAATTTGGTATGTTTTTCGGTGATAAATTTAGAGGATGCTCCACCCCTTCTAACCGCAGTATAATATACGTGTCCAGGTAACTGCTTGAAATCCGCTTTGCAATACGTTTCATCGTCCATGATGGCGCGGAAGCGGCGGTGAGTGTACTCGATTCCACTCCCCGTCGTCTACTAGCCGACAAATGTGGGCAACTCTTCAATCTGAATTGCATATTCTAAGCCCGACCTTTAGAAAAAAATCGGTTATAGGGGAGTTCGTTATAGAGAGTTTCGACTGTATATCTCCGAGAGATTTGCTTTTTTGTTATGGGCTAGCACTGTTGTAAAAGGTGAATTCAGCTGCCACCATGAAGGTTGATACACTAAGGCCTCACACGGGCCTTTTGTGATACCACGAAAAATGGTTAAACATCGAGAAAAACAGAAAAAGTAAGCGAAATCCAGGACCTGAGCTTGGAGTCAAACCGAGGTTCTCTCACGTCGCAAATTGGCATCTCAGCCAACTACGGCACTGCTGTTTTCAAAGAATTCTTTTAGTATTATGTAATTGTAATAGGTTAAGAGAATTGTTTTTTTTCTTTAAACTACCAATAGTTAAAGGCCTGCTCCAGCAGAAGTTACGGAAGAAGTAAGTAAGTAAGTCAGTTCCAGGTACATTCGATTTCTGGAGTATTTCCTTATTTTCTTTCAATCGAAATGAATTTCTTACAAAAATTTATTACAGCCTCCACATTTTACCCATTTAAAATTCCTTCAATATCAATAAATAGATCCAATGAAGTCAATTAAGCTTACAAAATTATTAAATTGCTTAAACTGTAGCTTTAACATTGTACATTTGATAATCTTTTCAGTGAATTCCTGGGATTAAGTAAAAACGATTAATTTATAAAAAGTAAACGTGAAAAAATTACTAAGTAATTACGGCTTTAATGTCCAATAAAAACGTTAATTTCATCTGATATTTATTAATTGAAGGATATTTATAAATGGACATTTTAATGGAATTTCACTGACAGAAACTACGCAACTACATTTTTCGATCAAATAATCATAACATGCCGTCATGCCATAAATCGCATTAGGTCAGGTCATTAAGTGGACAATGGATAGCCAAAAAAAAAATAACGTACGCATAATTACCGAATCTACTTAACCAGGGAAACGGATGCTTGGTCAGATTATGTTCACAAAATCAAAGGTATTGAGGCGGCTAAATACTGGTCGTTATAATTGAGGCGCAATCATTAGAAATGATTTAGATAAAAAATAAATTAAAATAAAAATGTGGCAATGTTGCGTGTCGCCTTCTTAACCAAAAGCTTTATACATTTCCATGAGATTATACGAGAGGCCGGCAGTGGGAGGAGAGTCGCATATGGAAGTCAAGTTAATCGTAAATAATTTCTGTTATCATAGAGACCTTCTTTGCCATCGACCAGCCAGCCAGCCAGTGCATATAATTCATAAATATTTAATTGCTTAAATTACATTTTCGTACGCACCGTTTAATGCTTGATTTATTTTTTAAAGAGTTTAAATATATGAATATGCAGCAGAAGACAAAATGAGCTTTGAATAAATGGATTTTCCATTATGATTTTCAATCAATAAAATCAATAAAATGACTGACATTATTTTGAAAACAAATAGTCGATTATTCAGTGAATTTAACAGAGCAAAAAATTTCTAGGAATATATTCGATGAGTGTATCCTTTGTGTTAATGATAAGAGCCTATAAAAATGTACCCATGTTTTCCGCTTTGTAAAAGATAACATAATAGGGGTATTCACAAAGGCGTGTTAAAACCGTCGGAAAGTCGGAAAATCGGAAAAATTCGACTTCTTAAAAAATTTTTAAACTTTTTTTGTATCTTGCACAACTTTTTAAGCAGTTAAAATTTTCCGATTTTCCGACTTTCCTATTTTCCGACGCCTTTGTGAATACCCCTAATGGAAATTGAAAATGTTAATTAAAATACAAGTTGTAAATTGCTTTATATAATGCTATACGAACGTGGTGCGCTTCCATGACAGTGTCACAAGATACGAATGTTTCCACTGCGCCCCACAAGCGACGGTGTATTCATTTTGCCTCATTAGTGGGCATGTACCGAATCGGCGAACCGAGATGGATCGAGAACCGGTGCTATCCTCACCTCACAGATACCACAGCCGCCACGAAACTCCCCGAAGGGGACCCAAAAGACCGGGCAGAATTTAAAAACTAATTCTGGGTCACCCCGGTCCTCGTGGTACCATATTTACCTCATAGATAAAGGAGTGAGTGCAATTATAACTAGTAAAACTAGCTGTACCACTCGCACAATAATTGCAGGTCTTATGGTCAACCCTGCGTACATTCCGCAAAAGGTTCCTGTACTTAAAGTTTGACTCCATACCCGAATCATGTATTGGTAGACATTTGACAGCGGTCCGCAGGTTTGCCAAGCCCGAAAATCAGTCGTAACTCTCTATAACGATTTTCTCTCTACAGCGAATCTCCTCAAGGCTTTTTCGCTACATTTTTAGTTCCTTTTTTCTCCTTCCAACGGATTCGCTCTCTGCAACGAAGTTTTATCCGGTCCCTTCAAATTCGTTAAAGACAGTTTCGACTGTATAGGTTATTAAAAAACTTTAAAATTTCCACAACAATTTTCTCTTAAAAATATATTTTATAGAATATAATTCGCTTAATGAATTTTCAGGCTCTAGGCTCAGGCCTCTGTGCCGTAGTTGGTTGAGAATCCAACTTACGAAGTGGGAGGCTCTGGGTTCAACTCTTAACTAAGATCGTATATGTTTGTGTCGTTTTTTGTTAGTTTCTGTTTTTCTTTGTTTTTCCCATTATTCGTCGTCTCACAACGGGCTCATGTGAGGCCTAAGGGTATCACTCTTAATGCTGGCAGCCACACTAACTTTACCTTACCTAACCTAACCTACAGGCTCTATTAATGATTCTTTTTGAAAATGAATTAAAGCATCAAAGCTTCTTAAATTTAATTAAAAACTTATCAACTTCGCACACACTTTAATCCTTTCTCTTTCTGAACCACTTCACTTGAATCCTCTTATGCTCACACAGTCCATTTTCCTTTTCTCAAGTCGAACCGCAATCGCTACCACATAATTCTTTATTGCGCAGAGTCGGCCATATAGAAAAGGATGCTTCCTGAGTTCCTTAAAAACGCGCAATGATGCCTTTTAATATACAATGACAGCGAGTGAATTTCATCTCTCTTTTTCTGCTGATTTCGTTGACGTTCTTGTGACGTGCCTTCCCGTCTGAGAAAGCCAAAAAAAAAACAACAACTTTAAGACATGACAACAATGATGGAAGGCGGTATCTAGACCGTTCGTCACCATGGCATACTAACGCCCCTCACTCACTCACTCTCCATCCATTTATTCCTTTAAGCATTTTTTTTTTCTCTTATACTTTTTCGATCCGTCAATCCTCTGTTCGTTTCCTCTTTTTTTCAGCATTTTTTTATTAGTCATCCATTGGCAAGAACGTTACCGCCGCCAGTAGCCGACATTTAGCAAAATGTGCTCTTATTAGTATTGGGACGATAGCAGCGCTAAAAGCCACACAAAGCTTTTGCAGGAAATGAAAATGGCGCCAATAATGCTACTACTGTGCCACCACTACCATAATTGTTGTTTGTTCGTTATCATTGCTTCGTTCCGTATATTAAATCAAGCTTTTTTCATATCAACAATAACATCTCAGAATAAACTGAAGCATAAAATGTTCGAAGGAACTATTAGTTTTGGTCATTTTTTGGTCTAGTTTTCCTTCTGTGCGAATAATTAAAAATTTATAGCACTCTGCGAGGAAATTTGTATTCCGTTCGCTCTTGGGAAATTGTGTAAGATGAAATTTGTGCGCTCTTATCCGATAGTTTCAGATCGTTTTAACTCTCCTTTTTTCGATTTATTTTTTTTTTTTTTTTATAATAGAAGAAACTTTAAAAAAAAAGAGTGAAGCTGGTCCAAAATTTTTCCACACAAACCATAACATAGAAGAAATTAAAACTATCAATAGCAGATTTACCCGGTTCGTATACATAATAAATTCAATATAATAGGGGTATTCAGAAAGGCCTGTTAAAAACGTTGGAAAGTCGAAAAATTGCGAATTCTTAGAAAATTGTTAAACTTTTTTTGTATCTTGCACAACTTTTTAAGCAGATAAAATATTTAGATTTTCCGACTTTACTATTTTCCGACACCTTTGTGAATACCCTTAATGAAAGGGGATGCTACAGTCAACGAATTGTAAGACATTTCGAACATCGATTATTTTTTATGCATTTTTAAATATTTAACTTAGGATAGGTTGGGTTAATGTCGCTGCCACGACAGGAATATGTAATGGGAAAACTAAGAAAACCAGGCACAGAAAAAACGACACAAACATCCACGACCTGAGCTGGGAGTTGAGTCCAAAGCCTCTCGCTTCGTAAGTTGACATCTCAACTAAGTAACTGCGGCACAGAGGCCACCAAATTCTTAACTACACAATAATACAAAATTAAGTTTCACACGGTTTTTCATTAAAAAAAAATTCAATCAGCTCTATTATGATTGTCGACTACTGATAGAGAATCGAAAAAGTTCTATTGTCGACTAAATTTTTTCATTTTCTAGTATGTGGAAAACTAAAATTTTTTGTCGAAAATATAACTTTTTCGATTCTCTATCAGTAGTCGACAATGATAATAGGGCTGAATATTTTTTTTGGGTCAAGTTCTCAAGGCACCAAATTTTGTTTCAATTTTAGAATAGTCAATGGAGGAAAAAAGTGTTGAATTTTTTACCTTATTAGCTAAATTATAGCTCTCTATCCAGTTTTTTTTTTTTTTATTTTTTTTTTTTTTTTTCAATGGAAAAAATATAAAATGGGTCGAGTGAAACGAATCTGGAATTATTTTATTTATTCGAAAAAATTTTCAGAGAGAAAGAGAGACGGAGCCTGGAATTAAAAGATTCAAATAGATCCTATAAAGACCCCACTGGAGTTGGTATGTAAAACTCTTCGAAGCCAATTTAATCAATCATCGAATTACACTAGTTTACAAAGTCTGAGATTTGGGCTTCGCTGAAGCTCATTTTTCTTTCAAACCATTCTTGAGATAGGTACCTTTTTAGCAAAAAATGAAAAGGTAACGAAAAATATCATTTTCTGTCTAAGTATATGTCAAAGTCTTTTCTTTGGAAAATATATGGATGCCATCTCATGATCAGCGAGCCCGAATCAGCTGTCCTATTTTTTCTAGGCTAATGTTTTTGAATAATTCTCCTAATATTGTGATCAACACTTTTTGGCTTTTACTAACAACTCTAAATAATATTAAACATATTGCAAAATATTACAGTGAACTCTTTTGTTGCGGACAGCCCTCTTAAGCGGACATTTTTAGAGAATGCTCTAGAATTGTGGTGTAGCGAGACATTTCCGCGCCCGGGGCTCGATGGGACCACAATGCAGGAAATGACGCCCCCTCCAACCGGTCTCAATAAAAATACCTTCATAAAAATTTAAATATGATTTGGAGCCCGTGGTAGCTGCCCCCTTCGACCCCCCTCACAACGTTACTACTCTAGTATTTCTGCTTCTCAAATAGTTTTCTGTTAAGCGAACATATTTTTCGGTCCCATAGGTGTCCGCTTAAGAGAGAGAGAGAGTACACTGTACATAGACATCTTCATGTAATTAAAATAACACAATTCATTCTCTTATCTTAATTTTGAGAATTCACATGAATAGAATACCACAAACAAGCCAAGAGGGACACATTTTTTAAGTCGCCTAAAAGCATTTTCCCATTATCAAGAATTGCTCCTTAATCAAACTTGGTCATAACTTTTCAGCATGACTCATGATGAACAAAGGCAGCAGGACACAGCGATAAAAGTGCTATCGCCTCATACCGCACAGTGGGATTTCGAGTGAAAAAACCCCCTAATTTTCAACCATGGAAATTCAAAATTTTAATGATGAAGTTTTGTTGGGTAATGTTTAGTTAAGGAGAATTAATAATTTTTTTGCCCAGAAATTAACATTTGATGTGTAGAAAAACGTGTCAAAGTCAAAAAATTATTTTACAAAGAAAAAACATTGAAAATTTCGCTAAACTTTGTAGTATTTTCATCAAAAATATTTTTCTTTAAATAATGTTTGTGCTTTTAAATTGAAGAAAGAAATTATATAGACAGGATGAATAGTTGAAAATATATATGCAGAGTCAAATTGTATTTAAAAATTAAGTTTTATGAATAATAAAAAAAAGATGTGCTGCGGCTTTTTTACTGTTTTATTGTGAAAAAATTGAAGAAAGGAGCTTTTTCTATATATTTTTGTACAGTGTAGCTGCGGCAGAGGAACAAAGTTGTTCGATTTTCATAAAAAAAAGTCGCCAAAAATTTGAATGAAATTTGACAATGTGATGTGTAAAAAATATGTAGTATACTTTTAGGGTAAGCAATTGTAGTAATAATGATTGTGATGGGTGTAGCCGATTTTGATGAAACTTTCATATATTTTTCTTGTTGATAGTGCTCCTTGTGCAAAGTTTCGAAAAATTCTGATCAAAGGAAAAAATTTTATGTGAAATATTTGTTTGGGGTGGATGTGGGTAGTGGGCGTGGCCGAATTTAATTCCATTATAATAAATCTGGGTGCCAAGTTTCATTATTCTACAAGCACACTTTATAGATTTTGCACTAAAATGTACGATGCAATCCCACTGTGTGCCGTGCCCACTTTCAGCGACCTACATTAAGGAAGCATTATTAATAAATTCTTCTGCGACGACGACGACGGCAACAACCTACAAAAATACACACATTTCACATACAATGCTTCGGCTTCTTCAAGTGTCCTTGTAGAATGTCTTGGCGTCGCACATGAGTAGCTCGACCCCCTTTCATTATCAAACAACAAATGGTAAAATTCTTTCTTTTTTTTTCTCCTGCACGACTACGCACACACACGCCACACGCACACACACCACAACGGAAAGAAAGAAAAATTCGATAGGATGCTATTTTGACCCCCATTGAAAACTCAGATAGATGATGCCTAAAGGTCTTTTCTTCGGTAAATTTGTTTGATTCGGATGGATGGAGATTGTTGAGGTAGATCACCACCGCCGCCACCACCACTTAGCCGATGAAGCGGTGATGTTGACAAAAGAAGCTCTTGTTGTCGTTGGCAGTGAAAATATTTACGAAACCATTTCTTATCGCAGATTACTCCAAAACCGAAAAGATGTTCGCATGAAGAATCAGAGAATGAGAGTCCATTCATTGTCCTCAATTTATTTATTTTTGAAAAAAATTTCAAAAATACAGGTCATTTCGACATCATGATTTTGTGTCAAACGATGAAAGCTGGTGCTGGGAAAATTGAGTTTTCGCATTAATAAAATCAAGAGAATAGACCTTCATATATTTTTCATTTTCTTTGTCATATAGAGTTTTGATAGGAACATACAATAATAGAGCTTGTCTGCGACAATGATTGATATGTTCGCTTCGGGCGTGACGGGAGAATTCAAGGTGATTGAAAAAGGAAATGGAAAAGGAAATATAGCCACACGTGGCAGATAAATCAATAAAAACTCATTTTGATACATTGGGATACTTTAGAAACAATCTAAAATGGTGGTAATGAACCATTTGGTGAGTAAATAAATTTAAAAAACGATTTTATATAACGACAAACGGCACTCGTCTCGTCTTTTGTCAAACATTTCTTCAAGTATT
Source organism: Chlorops oryzae (assembly GCA_020466095.1). Classification (NCBI taxonomy): domain Eukaryota; kingdom Metazoa; phylum Arthropoda; class Insecta; order Diptera; family Chloropidae; genus Chlorops; species Chlorops oryzae. The sequence continues at coordinate 106,966,116 of CM035807.1, forward strand.
GGGCCTGCGTCCTGCCGACATAAATAGAAAAAAATAAAAAATATAAAAAAAATAAACCAGCTGCGCCTCATTGGTTTCAGCCCTTAAACATGTATGAACTCTCTCAAATGGGTATCAAATCAATGGTTGGTTCATTTACTATCGTGCAATTTACTCGGTTAAGGTGAAGAATCGTCGTGGCAACGGCAGCGATAAATAGCCGCCTTAAAAGCCTTGAACTAAATTCGAGCGTTCTCAATAAAAATCGACTTTTTCTTCTGATTTTGGGTAACAAAAAATTTCAACTTTCCAGTGTCAAAACGGTATCAAAGAGCACTCAGTTGGTGTTCGTGTGTTCTAAGGATCTTTTGAGTTTAGTGATTTCTTCATTTCACTCGAAGAATTTTTAACAAAATTCGTACCCGTTTGGGAGATGTGGGCCAGAAATTCAGCCAGATTTTAAATTTTTCCCTGCGGGTTTTAAAAAAAATCCTGCCTTTCTAAGCCCACTGGGGAGCTGAATAAAGAAAGAAGACATGTACATATTTTGAACCAAGCAAAGGTCATCACATATTTCCTTTTATTAACGCTCAGAATACTTCATTTTTCCGCGGTGAAAAATTTTTAGGGAAAATATTATTTAAAAATAAGTTTGATAGCAAAAAGAGGGGAAAAAATTTTGAAATTTTTGAGATTTTCGTTCTTTCAAGCAAGTAGATGACGTTTTTCGGGTTATTTATTACTCCAATTCTCTTCTCTTATTTTAAGGCTAAAACTTTGTCAAAATCAGGAATATGAAATATTAAATATTTTACGATATAAAGCCATTAGTAAGTGCGCAACTTATTTCTCGGCCACACGTTTCCAAATCGATTTATAACGAACCTCTATCCAATCTAGCAGAACTAAATATAGGGATTTCCTGCATTTTTCGAGTACATTCAATAATTGCAGGGTATAAGAAATTTTTTGATAAGGTAGGTAGGTTGAAGTGGCTGCCACTTAGGCCATTAATCGGCCCATTGTGATACCACTAGAGGTTTTATTGTGTTTGCGTGAGTGTATATTGTCTTTTTATGTAGTGTGCCCCTAACATGCGATTTTTTGAAAAACCAGTGCTAGGCTTGGAACATTACACTCCGTTTCGCCTGTGCCGGGAATCGAACCTCGGACTCTGGGATCAAGAGCATAGCACGCATCCCCTACGCTATCCCAGAGCCACATTTTTTGATAAAATTTATATAAATAAAATATATTATTCCAATTCATCCATCAAGTGTAAAAGTATTTTTGAGGAGATCGCAGGATTTCAAAACTCAAGAGGAGGCCTTCAAATATTTCAAAGGAATAATTTTTATTTAGAGACTGCATTTGAAGTACCAAATTGTAATATTTTTTTAAAACAGCACACACAATTGCTTCGTAAAAGATTCAATATCACTTTTAAGAGGCATTCATTGGATTTTATTCTCAAAAAAAAGTAGGAGTAGTTTTCAAGCATTTGAATTTTTTTCGCCAATGATGAATGAATGGTTCAAAAGAACGATAAGCAAGCAACGAAACCAATCGATTTCGATTATTTTAAAAGCGATGAAAAGTTCGTTTCCCTTAAGGGGGTCTTCTCATTGAGCAACTTTTTTTTCGACTTTTTTTTTGCATTTATTTATAGCTTGGGTAGTTGTGAATATGCCCCTAAAAGGATTTTTTGAAATTCGAAATAGTTTAGAGGATATAGCCTTCTTTGTCGAGCAAGATCTGCGCTAAAACGAGTAATTTTTGCGTTGCTTCAAACTTTAAACGCGTTTATCTCGAAACCAAGTTTTTCGAACTGGCGGCCATGATATCTCCAGTTCAACTGAACCGATTTTCATGAAACAAAGTGGAATCGACGCAGAATTGTTACCATTCTCGGGTGAACCTCGACCATAATTTTAAAAAATTTTTTACTATTTTTTTTTACACTAAACTACAAAAAAAAGCCCGAAATTGAAATTTTTTTGAATGGCCGCCATTTGTCAAAAAAAACCACAAAATTAAGCTTGAGGTTCACCCGAGAATTACATCTATACTGATTATAACCCGTTTTTTTTTCCATTTCGGACGCTCCGGAGACCGGAATCGTGGCCGCCGTGACGACACCTTTTTTTTCACCACCAACTTTGAAGTCTCATTACTTTTTGAACAGCCCACGTATCGAGGCAAAAAATTTTTTTTATTTACTTTGAACCTTTTGTAATACAATAAATAAAAAAAAGTTTTCAATTATTTTTTGCGTTTTCAAATAAGAATTTTTTTAAAAAGGGTCCAAAAAACGGGTTTCAATGAGAAGACCCCCTTAAGCCATCTTGAAACGAAAAATCGAAAGTAGGTATTTAAAAGTGTCTAGAGCAATGAATACTTTCATTATCTTTGCATTTGCAAGAAAGCACGTAAATCCGTGGCACTTGAACAAAAAAGATAAGGCGCTGTCATAGACAGAGGCAAAAAAAACCCGCCCCCCGTTTATTTTCTCGAAGGCCATTCAAGAAAATTTTTAACTTGCAAAGTTAAATTCAGAGAACAATTACATTCGAAATTTTTTAACGGAAAATGTAGAAAAGAAAATTTATTTTTTGCTTTCATTAATTCCTTCTTCTCTTTCCGCGTTCATTTTCGCGCTTTGGTTTTTCTTTTTTTTTTTCTATAACAACGATATTGCGATTCCTGCCGTCAGCTTCCGGTCTTGTGGCTTCAACAAACTTTCAAACAAACACAAAATGGGGCGACACGACGCACAGTGGGATTGCTCCATACATCGTGCGGAAAAAAATAGAAGGAATAGTCCTATCACAATGAAAATTGGTATGCGGATGTAAATTGAGGTCATTAAGATATAAACTAAAATTTATCGAAATCGGTTCACCCCTTCGGGTACCCCCCATAGACCCCTACATGCAGTTTTGTATGGCAGCTACATCAAAAACTCAACCGATTTTAATGAAATGAATGTTGTTTATACTCAAAAACGAATATATACAAAAAATGGTTCAAATCTGACAGTCCCTAGGGGTACTTCCACTGGATAACTGCTTATACTTTTCAGTATAAATGGCATCATAGTTTCGTATGTTCTCACATTCGCAAACAAAAATTTTCATATAATGTTTTGTTTTTGTAATTTCTTAGTTAGGGGCCGTCCATATACTACGTCATCATACAGGGGGGGGAGGAGGGGGTCTCGCGAATGATGACGCTTTATGATGAGAGGAGGGGGTCAATTCGCAATGATCACGTCATCATCTCTATCTTATAAGAAAACAGTAAAACTATATTAAATTTCTATTTGTTTGTGAAATAATAAAGGGATCAAAGATGATGTCAAACGAGGGGGGAGAGGGGTTTGTTTGATGACGATTGATGATAAGGGGGAGGAGGGGTCTAAAATGGTCAAAAACATGGTGACGTAATATATGGACGGCCCCTTAGTTCTTAATTTCTTATAAACATTGCCATCAGAAATTATAATAAAGCGTTAATGAATACTGATCATCCTTAACATATGCAATGTTTTTTTTTTCTCTTAATATCCAGACATTTTCCCGGTAAATTTTTTTTCATAGATCGTTAGAACAGACTCCAGACTTTCATTTTTTTTATCAACTAGAAGACAATGCACGACAAAGCATATAAACTTTTTGTCCATTGAAAAAGGAAAGGCGCCATTTTCGAGGTAGAATTTTTGATAGCCCTCCTCCTCTTCGATATTCAATAAAATGCCACAATTTTAATTCTTTTAATAAAATGCTCTATTTAAAAATCAATCACTCTAACATGTGTTAATCAAAAAATCACCAATTTATAATTTTTCAATTTTCAGTGGGCTAGCCTATTCTGTAATCCGAAAAAAAGTAGATGAACCAAATTTGAATTTTTTTTTATCAATTTTTCTGTTATTCTAGACAAATACATGCCCTTTCTATGCTTTAATTTTTTTATATAAAAAACATTATGTTTTTTGAAAAAAAGTTTTGAATTATTCTTATCTCACTTAGATTAAATCGACAAATCATAAAATTAGGATGGTCAAAAAATCCTATTTTCGCCGCTGAAATCTCACTGTGCGACGCGACCAAGTGAAATTATACAAGTACAAAAAAAAAAGGATAAAATAATAAAGAAAAGCCTTGTCATGAAATGCTATCGAAAACTCATTAGGTTGGCTGTTTTTCTAAAAAAAAAAAAAAAATCAAGAAAAAAAGTCTGAAAAACAGATGTCGTCGCTCATGCTCGAACATCTTTTTTTTTTGGCTTGAGTGAATTTTAAAAAATATTTTCCAATATTTGATCACTCATATACCCTCCCTCTTTTTTTTCCTTTATGTTTTCATGTTTCCATAAAAACCCAATTTTTTTTTATAAATGGTGAATTTACTCAAATTGACAAATCTAATTGGGCGAAAATTGTTGATTTTTTTTGGGTTCAAATGGACCTTTTTCGGCGTTCAAAATTCCCTAATTCAGATGGTTGTAATCAATCAATTTTGGTTGTTTATTACAAGGATAGATTTCATAGCTTATTGATCGTTTACGCTTGAAATATATGGACAATGTCACAGAGATCGAATACGATTGAAAACGTTCGAAATCAATGAAATTTCCATACAATTTTATGCGAAATCGAACGTTTTCTGTCGTATTCGATTTCTGTGAGATGCCCGATTTTTTTTTCAGTGCACATTACTCGCTCAAGCACACATTCAAGTGAAAAGTTAGAAAAATTATTGCAAGAGGTCATTTTGGGCAGAACTGGTTTAAATTCATTTTTCATTATTTTTTTTTTCTTCCTTGATTTTTTTGACAACTGAAATATGCAGCCGAAGAAAGCCGAATTTCTGTTAACCTATGAATTGAGAGATAAGGCCATAAAGATTTTTATTGGCAAGGTCAAAAATGACGTAAAGGAATTTTTGTGCAGTTCAGCGAATGAGATTGATGACAACGAAAATTCCATTAGCAAAACTAAAGCACTAATAAATAATTCTATCAATGACAAAATATAAATATGGAGCATTTTTTTGGTTATATACAAAGCACATTTTTGTCGAAAGTTTAATGGAAATTTTTTTCAAAAAGTTCGGAAAATTGTTTTCTTAACTGTGAGGATTTTGTAGAATTTTTTTTTTTACAAATTTTACTCGAATTATTTTTTTTTACCCGTTATTATTAAATTAAAAAATACAAACAGATCTTCGAATTATCTATAGGGTATTTTATTAAAAGTGAAAAGTTAAAAAAGCGAAAAAATTTAAAATTTTTCATAAAAAATTTCATTGATTTTCGAGGCTTCTTGATTTACGATTTTTCGAAGTAAATACACGCTTAAGGGAAACCCCTTATAAACTCACAGTTCTAATTTCTTTTTGTGATTTCTCAGACATGTTTTTCATACCTATAAACGCCTCCTTCTGCTACACATATGTACATGATTGACAACATTGAAGAGTGCTTGAGCTCTATTCAAATAAATCCACGTAAAACAATCGCACATTCGAAGGAATAAAACTGAGCGCTATTCCTCGATTGTTTATCACAGCCGAACTGAAAGAATTTCGCATTGCAGAGAACAATATAAACTTTACGGTCGTATATGTATATATATGTATGTATTTATGTACTATTTTATTGGTAAATGTGGGCATAGAGCAGCAGCTCTTATTGCCGATAAGAATCCTTTTTGATTTATTTTACTCCATTTTACCTCAAGACGGAAGATAATAACGTGGGCAAATAAGAATATCCAATAAGCAAGCGATTTAGTTATTCCAACGAGAAGATACAATAAGAACGAAAGGAGGTTCATCCATGACTAAAATGGTTGAATAATTTAATTGGATTGGAATTGAAAGATTCGTAAAAAGCATTGAGTGGAATGGTTAAAAGCTTTTGTCTTTTGTGAGATGTGGATGACAACATAAAAGATTTACGATTCGACCTATCACTATCAGATCATGTAGGATTTCAAAATTAAATTTAAAAATAAAAATGAACAGTTTCTATTTGCCGTTATCTAAGCCACAACTCGCGAAAATATCTCGGCTAAACCAAAAGAAACTTTTTCGGCAAATTCGTTGTCATTTCACGTGAAACTAACTATTCGCCTATTTATAAAGCATTCTGGAGCTTATTGCCTCGAAGCAATGCATTGAAGGTAACCTATCGGAAGGTCCAGATCTTTCGAAATTCCTCAGCCGGCCTCCTCGAGCTAAAGAAGCAATCGAAAGCACTATCGAAAGCACTATCGAAAGCACTATCGAAAGCAACTATCGAAAGCACTATCGAAAGCAACTATCGAAAGCAACTATCGAAAGCAACTATCGAAAACATCGATGGTTTTTGACGGATATAGATAGTTTTGATTTATCGACATTTACTTTAGCTTTAAAAATGTGATCCTGGCGGTGACTGAGAGAGCTTATTTTTAAATGGAAACCTAAAAATGTCCGCGATCGATTATCGAAACTATGTATCTATTATCGAAATTATCTATTTTCGTAATTATAAAAAAAAATTTAATAATGAAACTATCGATTAATAAGTTATCGATCATTAAAATTATCGATTATTAAAATTTCCCATTTTTGAAATGATCGATTGAAATTATCGATTTTTAAGTTATCAAATATTGAAATTATCTATTATCGAAATGATCGTTTATCAAAATTATCTATTATCGAAACTATCGATAAATCTCAAGCTCAAACGAGATAAAACCCACAACTAAGACAAACTTACACACCTTTTCACTTTACGTCGCGGAAAATTTTCAGAAACTCTGCGAGTCTTGGGGGTCCTATTTTATAAACCAAATGAGAATTTGTAGTCATGCCAAACTGCATATGCCACGGTTAAAAAGTATGGATAGATTCCGTCTCCTTCTATATTCCCACTAACTATAAATAAAGGAAGACAAATTTTGTACAATATTTTATTAAATATTGAAATTTTATTTGAAACCTCATCCTTTAAAAATTTGGTTTTGGTTGATATTTAACCCTACCAATGATAGCAGGACTGCTCTAATATATTCTCGAGCTCTACGACCTCAGAGAGAGAATATGCGGTGCCAAAGCCAAGCAGAGGATATAGAAATGGAAAGTGTGTTAATAGACCCTCAAAACTTGCTGTCGCCGTCGAACTCAATTTAAATTCAAAATAATCCTATATACGAACCACCTTAAGAAAATTGATACTCAATTTCTCTTCCCCAAAATAAGGCTAAGAAAATTTCAGCAAATTAGGTACTGGAGAAGGAACTTGAACCATATTTATTCTGGCATTTCCAATGGTTTGGACTCGTCTGTCAATCTTCGTTCATGCAACTCGCGCGGGACTCAGAATACCGAAATAAGTTTTTCGCGTGATCAGTTTCGCTAGCGAAAAATTTTGAAGCATGGAATTTAGAATAAGGCCGTCAGATTAAAAATAAAAAAAGAAAAATAACCAAATTTAAAAATAACTAAATGAGGCCTTTTTTTGTTCCTAGGGGGCAAGGAAAATAAAATTTCCCCAAAAACTTTTTTTTGGGGTTTTGTTTAAAATTTGGCTCTTCAAGGTTTCAATTACGAAAAACGAGAAAAATTTTTTCCTACACCCATTTTTTTAAATTTGAAGCTTCAATTTTATTAAAGCTAACCCCAAAATTTGTCTGGTAAGGGGGCTCCAAGGAATTTTTTAAATTTCCCCAAATCAATGGAATTGAAGGTTTAATAAATTTATAAAAACCAATTTATTAGGGCAAAGAAAAGAAAAATCACCCGAAATTTGCCAAACACATGCAAGCCTTTAAGGGCCCCCACACCCGGACAAAGGGCCCAAAAAGAACGGAGGAAGAGGACGTTAAAGATTCTTTTTAGAAAAATTTTTAAAAAAAAATAAAAAAATAATAAAAAAATAAAAAAAAAAAATTAAAAAAATTAAAAAAAGGGAAGTTAAACTAAAAAGGAAGTTTCAAGAAAAATGACCGGAAATTTAAACTGAAAAGTTCCAATTAATTGAAAAACGGCAAAACCGTTAAATTTTTTGAAAGCTCTTTGTGCGAAAACGAAAGAAAAGGAATTTATTCCCCGAATTTTGGGAATAAATTTCAAAAAAAAAAAAAAAAAAAACCAAGACATGAAGCGTCACGCAAGCCAATTATTCGGAACTTTAAAAAGGCCTTAGGTGAACAAAATCGATTCCGATGGAATGCAAATCCAGAATAGTTATGCACCCCCGTCGTATCCATACACGCAGAGAAAAAATATCACATACCCAATTATATTTTGCAGGGATTACATATGTAATTGGGTATGATGCAATTATATTTTCATAATTGCGTCCAATTATATTTTTAATTGCCTCCAATTATATATGTAATTGTATCAATTGATAAAAAAAATAATTTCAATTACATATATAATTCCGTCCAATTAAATATATAATCGGCTGCAATGAGGTATGTAATTGTATCGAATTATATATATAATTGCGTCTAATTAAATTTGTGATCCCCTGCAATTTAAAATACATTCTATATAGCAATATAAAAAGGGGCATTCTCCACGATTGGGCGGAATATATTTCACCACGTCATATTCGTGGTCCACCTGCCCCTTGGAGTGCCTAAGGATTTTGAAAATTCAAACATGTTATATACGATCGAAATTATAAACCATTTGAGAAATATAAGAACAAACTGTAAAATAAATACAATCATATATATAATTGCATCAACGCTTTAAATTGTAAAAGTAATCAGATGTAATTACATATGTATTCAAAACGCAATTACATATATGATAAATTTAAATGCAATTATATAAGTAATTGAGTAATTGAGTAATTTTCATTTTCTAATTATATTGTAATTGGCTCCAATTAATAATGCAATCGGGGCAAGGCTCCAATCACATATGTAATTGGTTCCAATTATATTTCGGGAACTTATTTCTCTCCGTGTACTTAAAGGCGAAAAACAATTTTTTGACTGAATTTTACTAAAAATCAACTAGTCTTAACCCATCTAAAAAAGCGTATGAATGTTCAGAAAATCGGGTAAGCTAAGCTGCCATTAATTTTTGAGTCCTTTTTTTAAGATGGAACTATTGAGGAAAGTGTATGGTATGGATTTTGGCACACTCGAATCGTGTGTACTTAATCAGACATACCCCTGCAGTAATGAGCTGGCTAATTTCCTAAGAAGGACCAGTCCAAATCCTACCGGTTATATTGTATTGTTCGCTCCACCAAAATCGGCTAGCCGGCGGCTGGTAACTATCGGGTTGGTTTAAGGGTAGTCGGTATACGCTTCAGGTGTGCGTCTGTAAATGGGTTATGGGTAGTTTTACTGTACCAACTACTGCTTCTACATTCACTTGAAAGATTATCTTCCCACGTACAATAAATATTGAGTAAAGAAATCGAATCAAAAAGTTTTATCGATTGTAAAGTTTTAGTTTTCAGTTGACTTCAATGAAAAATGGAAGCGCAATATATGGACATTTAAATAAAGGAGGAAAAATACTATAAAAATGAAATGAAAATTTATAATATTTTTTTTTAATCATTCATAAATTCATTAGCGTTTCTTCAGTATGCCGTTCTCAGTAGCTCAAAAATTAATAAGTATTCTCCAATATTAAAACTCTTGATGCACTCCAAAGGGCATGATGAGCGACGAGTCACGACTTGGCGAAATGTAGACATGTCTACCAATCATGGATGAATCATGCAGCGGATAATCTAGAACAAATTTTTCAAAAATTCTTGGAAAAAACAATTTTTCATAAAAAAAAAAAAAAATGGAGAAACAATTAACACTTTAAAACCTTTTTTTTTTAATTGAACATTTATGGGAGAAGACGTTCCCTTTCGTCGGCTATTCAAGCAAGCAATCTTTATCCTTTTGGTTAAACGGAAATGAGAAGAAAAATTAAAAAATACGTCCGACAAATGTTAAAGATGCAAGCAATCGCATAAAGTGGGCAGCAGTCAAAGCCAAACAAGTGAAAAAGGGAATTTGGCCAGCCTTAAGTCCATTCGATCTATTTTAATTAAGTTTTACTTATTTCTCACCAAATTTGTCTTAAAAATGTCCTGACTTCAAAGTATGTTTTTCGAGGCCTTTTCGACCTTTGCAAAACCTTCAAAGTAAGTCTCGCTTTTAAGAATATTCTTGGTCGAGAACAAGTAAACAAAAAATGACCCTTCTTATATGCCCTAATAGTGACTTAAATTTGCTTTCCAAATTAGGTAAATTTTTCATGGTATGTGGAAAAAATGTTTGTCTTAATTTCCCCGATTAAGACCGTTCGAACTTTTTCGGCGATGTTAAGTCAAAAAAATACTTTTTGTATAAGCTACGTTAAAACTCTGCCAACTACTACCTATTTCTGTCCGTGCGGTGTCGGAGACTTCTGGCATTGAAAACTTAGACCGCTGGCAGCGACCCCTAAATGTAATTCAAAAAATTTAAAAAGAATACTTCTTAAGGTATATTATTAAATGACTAGGTGCCCCCGCAAAAAAAAAAAAACATTTTTAATAAAGAGCACCTTAGTCTATATATAGTACAGTCGAAATCGTTTATACAGACTCAAGGGACCGGAAAATATGTCTGTTGTATACATTTCTATCATAGAAATATATCGGATATAGAAGACAGTCTGATTATCCGATAAATATATCATCTAAACAGACATTCTTTTATTGGCAGTAATGACCGAAAAATATTTTTGCCTCGGAATGCGGGACGGTTGGCCCCTTACGTTAGTATTAAAGTATGTATCTGTCATAAAAAAACTTGGTGCACAAAAACAAAATGTAGAATACTGTATACGTCCGTCGTACACAAAGGAATCAGTCATTTTTCTATTACAAACGATATATCGGGCTCTGGGGCTTCCAAACGTGTATTTTATAAGCGATATGTCTACTACAAGCGATGTCCGTTATATTCGAATTCCTAATTATTATTCCCCATTACACTGGACCAGAGGTTTTGTCTGTTGTATACGACAGTCTGTTTAGGCCGACCTGCTATAAACGATTTCCACTGTACAATTCATTAATTATCCAGAGCTACGAACACTTCAGAATAGATCGGCAGAGATCAGTTCCTACCCTGCAGATATTTTAACTAGTGCTGTACTAGTACTTTGTTAGTGCAAAAGCCACCAGTAATTTTTCTTTTCTATACCCTTGCCCATATAAAATTCTGTGGAAAATCAGTATAACATCTGTACAGGAAAGCAGAATTATTCTAGTACTTTGATATCCAATTGGGTAAATTTGCACCAGTCAAATACTAGTACTGTTTACGGCAAAAAGGTACCAGAATCGTTGATTTTGTTCGTTTTTCCTTAAGTACATCATGGGATAAAACATCTATGATCAGTCACTATCGATTGATTTGTAGTTCAACTTTGATGACGAACGCATACGATTATTTCAATTATCACTAATATACTTATGGTGGAAAGCTTATCGAAAAATTGTACTGGTTCTTCTAGTTCTGTTATAAGTACTTGTTCTTTTCAGATAATTGCCCAACTGTTTACTACAGGGCTTTAAGTTATTCTACTCACACTCACCATGTTCGATTGTTTCCTTTGCGCATGACATTATTTTTCCCTTTCGTCTACGTAAATTCGATGTTGTTTCGCCGATGCGTTTCGTCTGATTATTTTCATCGGTGAATTCATCAGCATCGTTATCGGCATACATATCTGCGTCCAATAAGCCGGTGTCTTCTGCTGTTGTCGTAGTTGTTGTCGGCGTTGTTGTTGTTACCGTCGCTATTGAGTCTTGAATTTCAATGTCTTCGGAAGATGAAATATTGCTGCCAACGATACTGCTTCCGCCGCCACTGCTGCCGTATATTAAGCTTTCAATACTTTTATTCATATTTTCCTCGCAGGCATTTGCTCCTTTCGCACAACTCACAAGCCATAAAATCCAAAGTCAAACACAAACATGCAAACAAAGCTTCACATTTAAGCCACAAAAGTGCACTTTTGAACTTTTATTTTTTCTTATTCTGAAGGTGGCGAGAGGTTTTACCTAGAAGTAAGTTGGAAATACGTAATTGCCGTTTAGTGCGTCAATTTATTTTGCTGTTTATATTTAAGCTCGTCTCTCATTATTTAAATTGTTATTTTATTTGTTCACTTCTCCTCAGCGAGAGCAAGAAGTTTAGCCGTCAACTTTGATTTTTATTTGCAGCCCATTAATGGAAATAGCAAATGTCAATTGTCCTACTATAAGCCGATAATTAAGTACAGTAGATTCTCGATTCTGCGAACATCGATTATTAAGTAATCATAAATCATATTAAATATTCGCCAGGAATTTTTTCTTTAGAAATTTTTCGGATTAATAAAGAAAATAATGTGATGACCTCTGGCTTAAAAATCATGATCCCTGATAAGTTTTTCGCCCATTTTGGAATTTTTCCCTCAAAATAATATTTGTTGTAATAAGAAAAGTGGCAGCACTAGTTGATTATGGCTCAAATGATAGAGCTGCAGAAACAATCGATATCACTATCGATGGCTTTTTGACGACTATCGATAGTTTCGAATCATTGACATTTACTTTATCTTTGAAAAGTTGGCGCTGGCGGTGACTGAGAGGGCTTATTTTTAAATGGACTGATTCAAAAACTTTCCGCTTTCGATTTTCTACATTGTCGATTGTTAAAATTATCGATTATTTAAGTATCGATTATTGAATTATCGATTATCTAAGTTACCAATTATCGAGAGAATCTATTATGAAATTATGTATCTATTATCGGAATGATCTACTATCGAAATTACCAATTATCGAAATAATCGATAGATCCCAAGCTCAGATAAAACCAATAAGACAAACTTACACATCTTGCCACTGCATGTCGCGAAAAATTTACAGAAATTCTGCGATCTTATGTCATATTTTATAAACCAAATGAGAATTATAAAAAAAAATTTTGTTTAATATTGAAATTTTTACCATACGAACAATATTTGAAAAAACATGTGGATATTAAGATTCTAAGCAGCTCAAACATGCTTATAATCGGACAAGCTTTCATTTCCAATACCAGATGAAAGCAGATTCCCCATAAGCAATGGAAGGGTTAAGTTACATAGGTTTATTATTTATCGTATTTTCTAAATGATGTATGGGTCCTTATTAAAATATTATTTTTATATGCCTTCTGATTCTGTCAAACTCTGTAATAAATTAGTTTTTTGATAGAGCAACATATGTAATAACTTTTTTTATTTGAAAAAAATGTGAAAAAGAATTTTATAAAATACTCTTCGAAGGGAAAAAAACAATGGAAACAAAAACTTTTTTTTTCCTTCCCGGAAATACGTAATTGTTGGTTTATCTTTCGCTTGAAAACAAGGACAACCAATGACGAAAATTTCCGAGAAACAAAAAATAAAAGTTTTTGGTAAAATAATTTCGGATTTTTTTTCCCAAAATTTGGGAAAACCTTGAGGGGGAGTTTATTTTATTTCGGGTTTATTTTCCAATAAAATTTTTAAAAGGTAAATAAATTTATTTTGGGTTAAAAAAATTTATTTTGAAAATTTGCTCTTTTACCGAACACTGATTTTCGTTGACCCAAAAGGAGGGAAAACCAAAAGGAAAATTTGAGGCCCAAATTAAAAAGAAAAAATTTTGGCCCCCGTTTCATGTTTTTGTTAAAACCCTTTATTTAAAATAAATTAAAATTTTATTATTGTTTGATTTGACTTAGAAATCAATTATCCTGGTGTTCGATTATACGAAATATGTATACCCCGGTTTTATTTGATTTGGATAATCGGGAATCTATTGCATTTAGTCTAAAATTTGAACATTTACACAAAATATAACTAACGTTCAGATGAATTTTTTAAGGATTCTATTTGGTATTGCAGCAGCATGAAATTAAACCCAAAGGACTATCTTAAGGATGCTACAGTTTTTTTTTAACCTCCAAATCGAAATAAGTTTTAATAGGATAAACGAAGCTTAACGAACTCTCCATCCCACTAAATTTTAAATTCGTAGACGTTTCATTTTAGGTCTCCAACAGCAAAAATAAAAAGAATATCTCAAAAAAATCGCGATGAAGACCTTTGAAAGGATAACTGATTTAAGAGTAATATCTAAATGTGGCGAAAGGACTTTGAAAGCTTTTCAACATAAAGATTTAATTTCTAATAAGAATTATGCTGATTTTTTTATTTGCAAATGGATTCAAAATAAGAACCTTCAATTTCTTTTTTTTATTATCGAATACGATTTAGATGAAAAAAAAAAAATTGAAAAATTGCTATTGTACACATTACGACCAAGTCTAAAGAGAAGCTAATAATGAAAATGAACTTGGAATGGTAATTCTGGTGTTCCAGTTTGTTCTTGCTGAAAATCGGATTCGAGTTGAACTGGATTACTAATTATGGTAGAGGTCCGCACAGTTGAAGACTTTCGAGATAAACCGTTTAAGTTTGAAAAGAAAAATTACTCTATTTACGCAAAATAGATTTCTGCAAAAATTTTATATTTTTAAACTATTTCAATTTTAAAAAATTTTTATTGCTATAGTTGACAAACCAAGTCATGAATTAATTTTGCAAAAAAAAATTCATAAACGAGCGGCAAGCTAAGTCCAATGAGAAGACCGCGCGCTTTAATAGTTGCTTATCCTGAACAGAATTTGGATTTTAAATGAAAATTATGCCGGTCAACACTTAAGAAAATTTTCGAATTTACGGGCTAAAATTTCTTTTTAACTTCATTAAAAGAACACAAAATTTAAAAATCTTTTTTAAATTGCGTATTGATTCTGCGTCGACCATTCATCAAAATCCGTCAGGACTGAATTATCGATGGCACCACTTGAAAATCGTTTTCAGTTTTTTTTCATATTCAATTAACTTTTGAGAATTAATCTGAAATATCGAGTCATATATTTACTATTTGAATGTAAGAGAAAGGTCCTTTATAGGGCTATCTATTAAAAAACCAATATTTATTTGATATTTAAAAAAAAACTAAAATATTTGCGAAAAATAATTGATAAAAATTTTATTTAAGATTACAAAAGGTTCAAATAATTATTGGTTTGTCAGAACTGGGCTGTTGCAAAAATATGAGACTTCAAAGATTTGTAAAAAAATGATCACTCGGCTATTCGGGTCTAGAGCTCCGTTTAAATCGGGGAAAAAAACGATTTTAATCATTGTAATAGAAATCTTGATACCTAGATTTGAATCAAAATGCGCCTTCAAAAAACATTTCAATCGGCTTGTATTATTTATTTAGGTAAAAAGATTTAAAAATTTTTTTAAAATATTGAGCCCCATAATGGACAATCTGCCGATTATTTGTTTCTTGAAAATCTGTTCAGTTTGAGAATCAGCGACCTCCTATAAATAAAATTACAAAATCGAAAAAATGTTCTCATTGGAAGATCCTTCTTATTTGCCAGCTGTATATTTGTCTTTATCCTCCCTTGCAGCAGATTATGAATAGTGGGGTAAATCTGAACTTGCTTGAAAAGCCATTTCTTATTCATTTCGTTTATTCTGCAATTCGTAAGTCAATATCAATTTAGCGATACTCTTACGGAAAATTCTAAAATCGATTTATTTTTTTTGCCCAAAATAGTCGAAATATTTGATTAAATATTTGAATATCGCTGTAAATATTACTTTTGAGCAGCCCTGGTTATTATGCATTCATTTTTCAGCTCACGAGAATTGTGAACGGTTTTAATCTCTTTGGTTGATCATTTTATGAGCTCATCATACGTTTACGAAAAGCTGAATCCTGAATCCTGATGGTATTTTGAATTTCTTTGAAAGCCTCTATCATTTTTGATCGAATGAAACTTTCACATAACTATTCGTTTTTTTTTTTTTTTTTAAATTGATTGCAATTGATAAATTTTTTTCAGTGTGTTGAACAATTTTTTCTAATTTCTAAAAAAAATTTTTTGACATCATTTTTGTTTACTTTATACGACGCTTGCGCAGATATGTGTGGGGAAATTTTGAACGTGAACAGTTGCAAACGCTTACCGGCTTTTCATAGCATTTCATTTCCATAGGCTTTTCATTTCAATTGGAAATGTCAAACCATCAAATATACATACATACATACATATATTTAAAGAAATAATAACAATCAGTCAGGCATGCTCTAGAATTCGTATTGATTTCAATTTGAATTCGAATGAATCCGATTCGGGTGCTCTAGAAATCGAATATTTTTTATGCGGTTTCAAAATGAATTCAAAATTAATGGAATGAACTTAAACAAATGTTGGCTGTGACTTTGAAAAATCAAAATAAAAATTCAAAACAGTTTTGACAAATTGTTGGGCGACCGGGAACGGCAGCCTACCCAATTAAAAAAAAAAAAAATTAATCGTGGCCATTCTAAGGGATTGCAATAATTGTATAGAATTGGATGAATCGATGTAAGTACCCGTCAGTCGAATAACGGCTATTTCGATCTTCTACCACGTCTCTATTTAGCTGATCCATTGCTGCCTTTCCGAGTCCTTGAAAAATCCAGTTACGATTGCCTTTTGGCCACGCATCCCATAAAACCTAGCATAATTTTATCTTGCACATAATTTTATCTTTCAAAAAAAAAAAAAAAAAAAAAAAAAAAAAAATTTAACAGTATTGTAGGGTCTCGTTATAAGTCGCCTCGTTATACGTCGATTCGCACTTACGTCACGTATCAATTAAAACCCTGGTTCGCTATACGTCGCAAATGATTCGCAATTACGTCTAAAAGTTTGGAGGAACATTTTTTTTCGTCTTTTGCGCCCCTAAGTGCCATCTCCAATGACGCGTCAGGTGCGTTCAGTCAATTAAGGCAAACACATGCAAGCAGCATATGGAAGCAGATCAAATCAATTGCGTTGTTCTGGACGCACCGTAAAACGTTCTGCATCCGACGAATAATTGGAAATCAGACATTAGAGCAGTGATGCCAGTTGTAGGGAAATTTCATTTTATTGACTTTAAAAAATTTGTCCATCAATTTTTGAGCTTTGAGGAACCAATTAGAAATTATTTCATACAATCATATGAAGAAAACTGATTCGTTATATCGATTCGTAACGTCGATTTTTTAGGAACGAGAAACGACTTATAACGAGACCCCGCTGTACTACATATTTTCTTGACTTAATTTCGAAACAACTTTGAAAATTATTTTTATTCACAAGACTTTTTGATGATTCAATTTGTAGAGCAAGACTATTTCGAGCCCTAACCGCCAAATTGACGTAAGTGACAAAAAACAAATTTTACAGGAGAGCGTTTTTTCTGAACTTGTTTGCATTGACTGCCATACAAATTATAAAACTTATAGTGCAATATCTCCGTTAATATTGAGCATATCGTCGTAAGATTTTACTAGGTGATGAGTTTCAGGCTGAAGAACATATCGATAGCTTCGGATAGAAAGGGCGTAACTCATTATTTTGCTACTTTACAGGAGAAGGAAAAAACTTCATAAAATCGCAAAGGTTAGATATTTAAAAAAAGTTTAAACGCAAAGTCAATTAAATACTACGCACGAAATTTGTTTTAGGTTTGAATTTTTATTTTTTCTGTGTTTCGAGCAGTTTTCTGAGTTAGGGCTTTTTGATATCAATTTTCGTTCAAAACACGTGAGTTAGGTCTTTGTACGCAAAGTTTAAAATATAAATAAAATTATAAGATGCGATCCAGCACTATACTATAACCAATAATATCGTTAGTGGTTTCTATTGATAAAATTAATTCAAAACAAATATTTTTTGAAACGCATTATTCACTGTTTTTCACGTTCGTGTCTTGAGTCTTTGCATGCATACAGACCAAGAGAGACATGCAAAGACTTAAGAAAGGAACGTGAAAACAGTGAATAATGCGTTCCAAAAAATATTTGTTTTGAATTAATTTTATCAATAGAAACCACTAACCGATTTTAATGGTTATAGTCTCAAAAAACTCGTCATAGATTGAGGTTTGCGGCATTTGAGTAGAAAATTTATTTTTTTTCTACTAGGGTCATTATTTGGCCAGTTAGGGGATGGAACCCAAAATTCAGTTTAAAAAAAATAATAATTATAACATATTATATAAAACATACCAAAAACGAATCCAATATTCTTCATATTAGGCTCGTTTAAAAGGTATTTTGTAAATTTTTCGAATATACATACTGAACATGCTCGTTTCTTGTTCCTACGGCATCTATATTATAGATTGAAGTTCGTGAGGCATTTTTCTTTAATTTAAGCCTATTTTTGTATTGGGACCTCCTAAGGAGGGAGATAGAGGGTAGGTATGTTTAAAGAAAATACTTGGTGGTAAAAAAAAATGGGGTCGGTCATATATATCAGCCCCCTAGGAGGGGTTTGACTGTAGTGACAGGCATTTTGTCTGAATTGTGATAAAATTAAGGTAATTTTGTATGGGTGACCCCCTAAGGAGGGGAGATAGGGGTCAGTATGTTGGGAAAAAATGTTAATGAGACAAAGTTAATGGGGTCGGTCAAACATTTGACTCCTCTAGGGGCACTCTGGGTAGTTAGGACAGTGGGGGAAAATTCATAAAAAAATTACTTTTGTATTGGAGCCCCCTTAAGGAGTGGAGATAGGGGGAAGGTATGTTTGGATAAATTGTTGGGAATAAAAAAATAATGGTAGTTGGTCCTACATTTGACCCCTTAGAGCTACTCTGCTTACAGTAACATCAAAAAATTTGGAAAAAAAATCAAAAATTAAATTTTTCAAATGACTTGATGCGTGACATTTTTTTACAAAATAACCTTAAAATTAGTATTTTATGAAGTCTTTAATAAAAGTTCATCGTACTATGATACAGGAAAAGAGTTTCAAAAAAAGTCATACCCTAATGCACACGCACAGTTATGAATGTTAATTTATAGGTCTCGCCATCACTGGCGTAGTTGAACGTCTTTTTTGTGAGTTAGGGCTTTTTTTCTTTCGCAAAATTGTTCGCTATGAGTTAGGGCTTTTTTAAAAGTAACTATAACTTCGGTATTTTCAATCAAAGGTCGTCAATTTTTTTGGAGGGGGTGTATTTGAGAGTCGACCATCAGAAAATGCAAAAATCTCGTTTTAAGAAAAAAATGAGTTACGCCCTTTCTATATCCGAAGCTATCGATATTCTCATCAAAAAGTCAATTTCGAAAAAATTCATTACACAATTTGGGTTATGGTCGATTATTCGATTTCATTGGTCAAATCGAAAAAATGAAAAATGCAGAAATGTGAATTCAACTTTTTTTTTAATGGGAATTCGATTTCTAGAGCATGAATGTTAATTTAAAAAAATAAGTAAAAATAGTTTTAAAAATTATTTAGAAAAAAAATAGTCAATAAAATAGAAAGCGTGTTAAAACTATTTGTTTTTACTCACCCATTTTTAGAGAAACCATGGCAGAATTTTTGATAATCAGGTGGTATTTCGGTCCAATGTAATGTAGTGTTAGCGTGCTACCTTATTACTAGACAGAGGGGCCAGGAAAATTCGATTCGTTTAGCAATGGGTTATCAATAAAATAAACTTTTCCTTTGAGGCACCGCCAGTCAAATTCGTTTATCGACTTCGAATTGCTTCTTTTACTAGAATAGCGGTCCCTATGAAAGTGATAAAAAAAAAAAGATAAATAAAATAAATAAATAAAATAAATAAAAAAAATAAATAAAATAAATAAAATAAAATAAATTAAAATTAAATTAAATAAAATAAATTAAATAAAAAAATAAATTAAAAAAAATAAATAATAAATAAATAAATAAAATAAATAAAATAAAATAAATAAATAAAATAAATAAATAAATTAAACAAATATTTTAAAAAAATACTTTATGTCCTCCCTAAGCGAAAACTACTTACCGCGTTTTAACAATTATGAGAACATATACACGTGGAAAACTATAACTACATTTTTTCCAGTTTTAGTTTGAGTTGTAGGATCGCGCAAAAAAAAAAAAAGACTGGCATATTGGAAACGAAACGGTGATCTTTATTCGATACATATGAAAGTTAAAAAATTGGAAATTGAAATTTCCCAGTGTTATTTCCTTTTCTAAAAGTTTTTGCTATCCTTACAATTTTCTAAGGAACTTATTTTATGAAGTTTTTTTTTTTTTACACATTTTTACAGTCGAAGGAAAAATCCATTTTTACAAGGTTATAAAAAAAATTAAATTTTTATGTATTCTCAAAGAATTTCTTATTTTAATGAACTATTTCTAACTCAAAGCTTAAATTCTTTTGTCGGTGTTTTCTTATTACAAAAAGTCTTCTAAGTATTTTAGGCATTTTATGAACTGCTTTGCCTGTCTGTTGATAACAATAATATGTAGAAACGAACTTATTTTCAAACGATGAACGTATGAACTAGAAAAGTTTTGGACGAACCTTACAGCCTTAAAGGTTCTTTTTTAAGTTTTCGTGAAAAATGGGGAAAAATTATGAAGTAAAAAAAAAAAAAAAAAATATTTTAAATTGTTTTTTGATTTGAATACGAGATGAAGTCGAATTTGTGGGAATTAAAAAAAAAAAAAAAAACAAAAGGCTTTTATCCCCAATCTAGCTCTTCTTCCAATGGTTCTGGTTTGTCCGAATAGTGTTGATTCTGAAATCAAGGAATGGTGGGAATAGATCGTTAAAGTTCAATAGGTAGGCTGGCTTTTTATATGTTGGCAAATTTCGATGAACTCACTTGTCGAACATCGCGACCACCAAAGTTCTTGGAATTGTAGTCATCCCCTCCACCACCAGTTGCATAGTTATTCAAAAAGCTTGGGACTTCTTGTCCGGAGCCTTCGAGAATCTTAATCAATCCACTCGCCAGTGCAGAATCTTTTTTCGGATCAAAGAAGGTTGTGGCACGGCCATTGTTGCCAACACGTCCAGTACGGCCAATACGATGAACGTATTCATCAAGTGAATCGGGCATATCGAAATTCACAACGTGCCTCACATTGCGTATATCCAAACCCCGTGCAGCAACCGAAGTTGCAACAAGCACCTTCATACGTCCGGTTTTCAGATCCCTCAAGGCTTCTTCGCGTTGTCGTTGCAAACGATCACCATGTATCGATGTTGTTGGAAATTTCGTTTCTGACAATAGCGAGGCTAAAAAGTCAGCACCCCGTTTAGTTTCCACAAATACAATCGTACCATCGGGATTCTCCTCCAATAGTTCCTGGGAAAATAGAACACGGCGGCGAGGGGGAAATTATTAATATAATACATATGTTGATCTTTTGATCAAGAAACAAAAACAAACAAAAAAAAAAAAATATTCTCACCATCAACTTGCCACGTTTGTCGAACTTCTCGACCTCGAAAATAGTTTGCTTGACATCAGAGCAAGCTCCACCGATTATACCGATAGTAACAAATATGTAGTCCCTCAAGTAGTTGCTTGCCAACATTTGAATATCTTCGGGGAATGTTGCAGAGAACATCAAGCTTTGACGTTCATTTTGGTCACGCATCGTAGAGTGACACATAATTTTATCGATGCTTTCTTTGAAGCCCATGTCCAGCATACGATCGGCTTCATCAAGCACAACAAAACGTATATCTTCGAACGTAATGTAAGCCCGCTCCACAAAGTCAAGCAATCGTCCAGGAGTCGCAATAAGTATATGGCATCCTTTTGCAACATTCTCCGATTGATATTTCGACGATGTTCCGCCATAAACAATGCTGACCTTCAAATAGCTGCCAAAGGCAAACTTACGAGCTTCTTCAAAAATCTGAATAGCCAATTCACGTGTTGGCGCCACAACCAAAGCCAACGGCCGTCCGATTGACATTTCCGCTGAGCCCGACAGCAAAGAATTTATAATTGGCAATAGAAAAGCAGCCTACAAGGATTTTATAAAAATGAAAAAAAAAAAGGAATTGAGATTTGGAATATTTAAAGTTTACCGTTTTTCCAGAACCAGTTTGGGCACACGCCATCAAATCACGCCCATCCATAATCACAGGAATCGCAGTTTTTTGAATGGGTGTCGGTTTCGTATAACCTGATTTTTTTATGTTCTCATTCACCAAATCTCGAAAACCAGCATCACTAAATGCATTAATTGCTTCCGGAGCATTACGTCCAGTTGTCTGGAATAGATTTGTATTTTTTTTTTGTTTAATTTTTTTTTACAAATTATTTTAATGTTTCAAATATCCTCCTCCTTCTTACCTTCACTGGAATGTTGTCGTACTTAGCAAAGTTTAGTCCACTCGTAATACCAGAATTGAACATTTCATTCTCGTCTTCCGTTGGCTCTGGCGGTATATAGAACTCTCTAGGCTTTTGTGGCTCACCACCTTCTTCGCCACCATCATTATCGGCATCACCGTCAAAAGCGGCCACCGCCATCACCACCATTTCGACCACCTCCTCCTCTTCCGCCTCCACGACCCCCACGACCACCCCGACCGCCACCGCGACCACCACGATTGTACCGACCTTCACCGTCGCCATCTTTTGTTATAATAAATATATGCCAATAATTCTTTACATTTACCGATTTTATAAGTTTTTTAATAAAATTTCGAATTGATGGGGATTTGCTTCTTAGAGGGCATGGAAAACAATAAAACTTTAGAGGGCAATATATAATATTGGTTATGCCGATCAATAACGTTGAAGAAAATTTCTCTTATACTTAAATTTATTGATGAATAGGTGGATTAACATGGTTGCTTCACCAATTGATATGCGCTTCACACATGCAACATACCAAATACAGTCGAAATTCTCTATAACGAATTTCAAGGGACCGAAAAAAATTTCCTTATAAAAAGAATTCCTTATAAGGAGAGCAAAAAAAAAAAAAAAAGCACTCATAATGTAGCGAAAAAGCCTTGAGGAAATTTGCTATAAATAGAAATTCATTATAGAGAGTTTCGACTGTATAAAACGAGTCCCTTACCTAGGGACAAATGTAAATTTTAAAGACAATAGGTATATGAGTAATTGTTGCCGATTTCATTCAATTTATTTATGTCTAACACCCCAGGTTCAACTCAGCGCTCGATTGTGAGAATTCCTTTTTGCTGTGTCGCCAAGTTGCATTTCCACCACACACACTAATGCCAAAGGAAATGAAAATACCTTAATTATTTTCATTAAGGCGTAGGAGTTACGACCTTTCTTTTTTTTATTAAAAATTAAATAAAAACAACTTCTTTAAAAAAAAATGATTTTAAACTTGGTTACAAGGAACTTCAAATGTTTATACAGTATTTGTTAAAAGAGTTAAAAGAATCGTTAAAATATAGGACATTTTAAAATTGCTCGAGAACAGGACACAGCACAAAAATATAGCTTTCAACTTAAAAACACAAAATCCAAGTTAAAAACGATTACTGACACATCAAAGTATGAGTTAAAAAAAATTTAAGGTCATGATAAGTCTCAGACTTGAAAAGCTCAAAGCTTTTTTTTTTTAAGAATGTTCAAAATACTTTTGAAAAAACTGTAAAAATTATGGAAACACGTCCTCTTTTTACACCGAAGTTTCGTAATACGAAAATATTACATTAGTATACTCAAAGTATGAGTTAAAAAAAATTTAAGGTCATGATAAGTCTCAGACTTGAAAAGCTCAAAGCTTTTTTTTTTTAAGAATATTCAAAATACTTTTGAAAAAACTGTAAAAATTATGGAAACACGTCCACTTTTTACACCGAAGTTTCGTAATACGAAAATATTACATTAGTATACTCAAAGTATGAGTTAAAAAAAATTTAAGGTCATGATAAGTCTCAGACTTGAAAAGCTCAAAGCTTTTTTTTTTAAGAATATTCAAAATATTTTTGAAAAAACTGTAAAAATTATGGAAACACGTCCACTTTTTACACCGAAGTTTCGTAATACGAAAATATTACATTAGTATACTCAAAGTATGAGTTAAAAAAAATTTAAGGTCATGATAAGTCTCAGACTTGAAAAGCTCAAAGCTTTTTTTTTTAAGAATATTCAAAATACTTTTGAAAAAACTGTAAAAATTATGGAAACACGTCCACTTTTTACACCGAAGTTTCGTAATACGAAAATATTACATTAGTATACTCAAAGTATGAGTTAAAAAAAATTTAAGGTCATGATAAGTCTCAGACTTGAAAAGCTCAAAGCTTTTTTTTTTTAAGAATATTCAAAATACTTTTGAAAAAACTGTAAAAATTATGGAAACACGTCCTCTTTTTACACCGAAGTTTCGTAATACGAAAATATTACATTATATAGCTAGCTTATGGTTGAGGTATCCTCACAGAAATGATGATCTTTGCGTGGAAAATAATTTCATAAAATAAGTGAAAACAATTAAAAACAATTAATAACATAAAAAAAATTAAAAAAAACAGAAATAACAAAATTATTAAAAAAAAAAGGAGACGACATCATCATCACATCACCATCGCCCCTGCTTATTTTAAGGCAACAAATTCACCGTTGTTTCGAACTTCGACGATTTGACTTCCATGTAAATCCATTACAAATCCGAATGCGATCGAAGCCTCGTCTCGATTTTTAATTCCAGATAAACGATACAAATTGATGGATTTATTTTTCACTAATTCCTCAAGTATGTAACTCTTTATTTCAAGTTCACGTGGATTTAAATCAAGCAAAGTCTTAGCTTCATAGCCGACACCAGCGGGTAAACTGCCGTTGAGGCAGAAGTTCTTATCGCCGCCACAAACGCTCATGTATTCCGTCATCATTTTATCAAACATTTCCGCATTATCCGATATAACATTTAAGGACTCAATATTTTGCAATAAGAATTGCTCATGATTCGATTGTGCTCTTTGCTGTTCATTAATTGGTATCGGCAAATGATCAAAAGCAACATTCATTGGCGCCTGTGGAACTCCTGGCAAAGGCGGCAACGGTGGTGGAAATGAGAATGCGTTTGAATTCTCCACAGAATTCGCCTGTAGATTTTCAACCGGCATTTGTCTTGATTCATTGATGCGTTGAACCGCACGACGAGGACGAGGACGACGCCGACGAGGCTGTTGTTGTTGATTTTGAACCGGTGCTATGTAATCAATATTTAAATTTTGTGACGGAGAATTGTAAACCAATCTCGTGGTGGCGGTGTATTTTCTCTAGCAATTTCGACATTTTCGACATTTTCGACATTTTCGACATTTTCAACATTTTCCAATATGGTCTCTGGTCGATTGAAGAATTCATTTGAATTTGGTATTACGTCATCATTTGCAACCGTTGCACTGTCATTATTGTCTGCAATATTTTCCACTGTTAAGGACTCCAATAGAATTTTCATGTTCTGCCATTCTTCCAGCTAAAGACATTGTTTCCCTTTGCTCGGCTATGGTTGTCAGACGCTTGTCAATAGCGTCTATATTGAGCGATGTTGTTGGCGTTTCTTTATTTGATGGCTGAAAATCGACTTTGCTCTGGGTGGTGGTTAACGGCAAAAAGGATACATCTATTGATTCAAGATGTGGTTGAATGCCGCCATCCAGGCGTGTACTTTCTTGAATTCTTTCAGGATTCACTGCCGCCTCCTGGTGCAAAGAATCTATTGAACTAAGCAAGGAAAGAAAAAAAGAATTCCCCTTTCGAATCAATAATCAGGTAGGAATAGAGGAACACTGTGCTCATGCAATAATGGTATAGGCATAAAAATTCGGTGCGAAATGACAAAGAGTAAAAAAAAAAATCGATGATTCCTTGGGCTCATAGAGGGGGCAGCGAGGTCTGCTTGGGGATAACTTGAACGATTGAACGATTGAAAGAGCTCTGCTAAAGTATGGAAAAATTGAAAGAACTCTCTAAGATTGATGGAAAACAGAACTTTAGGTGCTTTACCAACAACAAATGAGACGGAACAGTAAGGAAAAATCAAGCCTTCTTACTTAACAGGTTGGCTGATAAGTCCCCGGTCTGACACATAGATGGCGTCGCTAGTATTAAATGCATATTATTTTTATATAGTGGCAACCTTCAAATGATTCGTGTCAAAATTTGACGTCTGTAAGTCAATTAGTTTGTGAGATAGAGCGTCTTTTGTGAAGTAACTTTTGTTATTGTGAAAAAAATGGAAAAAAAGGAATTTCGTGTTTTGATAAAATACTGTTTTCTGAAGGGAAAAAATACAGTGGAAGCAAAAACTTGGCTTGATAATGAGTTTCCGGACTCTGCCCCAGGAAAATCAACAATAATTGATTGGTATGCAAAATTCAAGCGTGGTGAAATGAGCACGGAGGACGGTGAACGCAGTGGACGCCCAAAAGAGGTGGTTACCGACGAAAACATCAAAAAAATTCACAAAATGATTTTGAATGACCGTAAAATGAAGTTGATCGAGATAGCAGAGGCCTTAAAGATATCAAAGGAACGTGTTGGTCATATCATTCATCAATATTTGGATATGAAAAAGCTCTGTGCAAAATGGGTGCCGCGCGAGCTCACATTTGACCAAAAACAACAACGTGTTGATGATTCTGAGCGGTGTTTGCAGCTGTTAACTCGCAATACACCCGAGTTTTTGCGTCGATATGTGACAATGGATGAAACATGGCTCTATCACTACACTCCTGAGTCCAATCGACAGTCGGCTGAGTGGACAGCGATCGGTGAACCGTCTCCGAAGCGTGGAAAGACTCAAAAGTCCGCTGGCAAAGTAATGGCCTCTGTTTTTTGGGATGGGCATGGAATAATTTTTATCGATTATCTTGAGAAGGGAAAAACCATCAACAGTGACTATTATATGTCGTTATTGGAGCGTTTGAAGGTCGAAATCGCGGCAAAACGGCCCCATATGAAGAAGAAAAAAGTGTTGTTCCACCAAGACAACGCACCGTGCCACAAGTCATTGAGAACGATGGCAAAAATTCATGAATTAGGCTTCGAATTGCTTCCCCACCCACCGTATTCTCCAGATCTGGCCCCCAGCGACTTTTTCTTGTTCTCAGACCTCAAAAGGATGCTCGCAGGGAAAAAATTTGGCTGCAATGAAGAGGTGATCGCCGAAACTGCGGCCTATTTTGAGGCAAAACCGAAGGAGTACTACCAAAATGGTATCAAAAAATTGGAAGGTCGTTATAATCGTTGTATCGCTCTTGAAGGGAACTATGTTGAATAATAAAAACGAATTTTGACAAAAAAAAATGTGTTTTTCTTTGTTAGACCGGGGACTTATCAGCCAACCTGTTACGTAGGATACTTTGAAATGTAGACAAAAATCAGACAGCTACATATGTTCCTGTTCTGTTCCAAATTAAATCTCTTTTACCAATATTATGTTTTGAGATTGTTTAAGTGCATTACGAGTTTAGAACTTCTAAAATGAAATGGAAACTTTAACGAAAGAGCAAAAAAAAAAAAAGACTCAACGTGAAACTGTTGTGACGCAATCATAGCTATATTTATGAAAATTTTAATCTATGAAAGCTGGTTTATTTCTTTCAAAATAAACAAAGAGCTCCTTTCATTTGTGAGCTTGCGAGCTTTTGTGAAAGAGATTTTCTTTTCAAATAAATCTGGTGTTGAATTTCATCGTTTTTTTTTCCCAATTTTGCAACGAAAATGTTTCCGCACAAAATTTTTCTTATCTAAAATAGACAATTTCAAAACTGGACTTGTTCTCACATTTTTCTGTGCGAAGAAGAATTAAGCAAAAAAAAAAAAAAATATATACGAAAAAGAAGCAACAACAAGTCGGAAGCCAGTGAATCGGGGAGGAATAGGAGAAAGAGGCGTTTTTACGTGCGCGCTTGCTTTACTTACGTTTGGCGTTCAGGTAAGTCTGGAAAAGCGGAATCATCTCTTAAACCTGAATGTTGCAAAGTCGAATTTCCTAAAGCAATTCTCATTGAAGTCATCGGAGTTGGAGTTATTGGAGCGGTTCCACTTTTGCTTAACCCTGGCTCTAAGTGGCGCATAGCATCTCCGCTATATGACGAACCACTACATATCGACGGATTTCTTTGCAATGCAATTGAATTAACAGTTGCATCATTGCGGCAATTGCGAAAGAAAAGTTCTTCATCATCTTTGCAGTAGGTTAGGAAAGTTTTTGGTGCGCGGCCTGATAATGATGCCGTTATACTTGTTCTAGGTATCGCGGATGGTTCGAATGTTTCGTATGGGAAACGTAAACGCATGAATTCTTCAGGCAAATTTTTAAAACGTCTTTTGGACAACTGATAATTGTTACCGTTGTTGTCATTTTCACTTTTGGAAGACGTCGATGAGGATTGACTAGTTGATGTCCCCCCATTGGGTGAAACTGGCCGATGTTGTCGTCCACCTGTACCAGCACGTCGAGAAAGTAGTAGGTCTTTCTGCTTCCTTGCTTTGCATATCATCTGTAATAAGGCTTAGTCGTCTTTCAAATCTTGAAAGGCCGACGCGCCTTCTATCGGCCCGTTCTAGATCAATTGGTCTTATTTCATAGTCATTCGAATTTAATTCTTTCAATACATGATGTATGCCTTTTTGTTCGCAAGTTTCTTTCTGTTTAAAATAATTTAAAATCATTCTTTTTAAACCGATATTCTCTTCGAATTTTTTCGACCAATAATTCCCATTGATTTTTGTTTGTTCTTCTAAAAATTGCTCTTGTCGTTCTGCGCATAATTCCGACTCTGGATTCCGGCCAGAGAATTTAAGATTGTGTATGAATTCTTCACGCTGAGCTGCTTGGATTTCTTCAAGTGTTCTCTGTTGCTGTTGTTGTTGGTTCTCATCTGAACGATCAGTTGTAATATGGGTAGCCTGATCCGGTAACGGATTTTTTTGCTTTTTATCAGGACATGATTTTTCGTTTTCTTCCTGCTGCTGCAGCTGAGAGGCTTCATTCAAGTAATTGTTATATGCTTTGCTTACATACATATCAATGCAATACATTTCAACAAGATTGGCTGCTTTTCGCAGCTTTGGTATGCCCTCGATAAATTTCAAAACTGTTTCTTTTTCGTAATTGTCTGGTATTATTTGAGGCAATTTTATAAATTCACTTCTTTCAATAAATTTCCCATTAATGCCTGGAAAAAATAGACAAATAGTCGTAGTCGAACCATGGGCGGCTTATAATAGGAAATAAATAGGATAATTTTATTTTTATATATATTTTTAAATAAAACCCCGGGAATTTTTTCCCAAGATATTCTTCTCCACGGAAAAGGGAATTATTCTGAGCGTCAATTAATGGAAGAATCTGTCGACTTTTGATTAAAAATGTTCGAAGTTCGTGCTACCTTTACATTGCCTTTCCCCTGCCTAATGGGATAATTTTTTTTTTTTTTTTTTTCGCCGAGAAAAATTCCCCTGGAATATTTATAATCGATCTGAACATGTTTTCAGTGCTTATAAGTACAACATATCTTCAAATGGGACAGAAAATATTTTATTTTAAAATTAAATATTAAAAATAGTTCATTTCCGATTATGAGTCGCACCAAAATATTTTATTTTTTCAATAATTCTTTGCATGCATTTCACTAGCTTCTATTCTTTTGATATTGCAATATTTGAAAGCATAACCATTCCAACTGGAATAATAGTAACCTTATAGTAAGACTGAGAGAATGCTTAAAGCTTGAGAACTCAAAAGATATATACATCTTTTATACCATCTTAAAAAGTAAACATTTGCAACTTGACGCGTCCACACAAAAGAATACCTTGTACACTACTACGTCCTGTTCCATACTAGGCGACAGTCGCCAGAGACACATTTTGTTTTGAAGAAGAGAGAGGGCCGGAGAAGAGAGAGGGGTGCTGTTCTCTCTCTTCTCCGACCGTCCATCGCCATCAAAACAAAATGTGTCTCCGGCGACTGTCGCCTAGTATGGAACGGGACTATCATGTGGCAGGAAACAATTCACACAACTAACGATAAACCACGTTTTTACGAAAATGATCATCCAGCCGAATTTTAACCAATCAACTCATCGACGCTTATAAATTAAAGGTTAAGCATATATGTATGTATGCTTTCGTCAAACAGGTGGTTTAACTTATTTCATAAGATTTCTTACTTACCGCCATTTTCATCGTCTTGATTATCGTTGTCTCGATTAAAGCGTCCACCGCGACGTTGAAATCCATCTTAAAAGAAAACAGAAACAAAGTCATGAGATAAACAGTATAAAACAGTGCTCTTTAGACTGGAGCTACGTCTCGACAGACAAATTTTTCTATGATTTAAGATTTTTGTCGACCTCGTTGTTTTAAATTTAAGTTTACTTCTTCTTATCTGGCTCCAGGTTGACCTGGAGCCAAATAAGAATTAAAATTCAATTTTTCTATCTTGATAGTTTTAGCATGACCAACTTCACCTCAATTTCTGGCAATCGAGATGAATAAATATATTTAAAAGTCATTAGGAAAACATTCGGGCAATATATTTTCTCGCCATCGGGAAGAAAATTCATCAACTCGCCAGATAGAAAAACTTTAACGTCGCGAGAGAGTTGATTATTATTACTCTAAAAAAAAAAAAAAAAATCGCTTCTTACCTCCACCATTATCATCATTAAAGGAGCGACCACCACCGCGTCCTGCAATTGAAAACCATCGTTAGAATTTCATTAACAGATAAATTTAGTGTTGAATGGACTTACCACCACCGCCTCGACCACGTCCTCTTCCGCCTCCACGGCCATTTCCGAAACTTCGTCCATTTCGATCATCGTCACCATCATCGTTGGCATCGTCGTTGCCATTATTGTCGTTGGATCCCCAAAAATCGTTGGAGCCAGCATTAGCATTACTGTTCTTTTCGGCATTATTATTTCCACCAAAGCTACGTCCTGTTTCGGCCTGTCAATTAAGAATTTTTGAAATAATTTTTTGGACTTGTTATAGTGAATAGAAATTACTTACAGCTGGTACACCGTCGTCGTCACCCCAGTCAGACATATTTGTATCTGTAATGGAATCTTGATTAATTTGGGAGTTCATTGCGCTTTTCAGTCTTAAGAGGTTCATGTAGCGATCCATGGTTTTAAGTTATAAACCACAATTTGGCGCACAGAGATGCTCAAGGCCGATTTCCGGCGTTTTTGTTTTGATTACAACTATTTTTTTTTTTTTTTTTTTTTGTGAAATAACATGTGTATGTACATATGTTCGAAACTAAAAATACGGGGAAGAGCTTCGCGAAAGTGAGTAGTGAAGTTCACCAAGACGTTTCACGAGTCTCATCGCTATCAGCTGTAATTTTGTTTTTCTCATAAAAGAGTGCCTCACGCGTCAATGACGAGTTGCCGTTGAGAGCGATGGGATTGTGACCCTCAACTGGCTCCTAATCGAAATGAGAATTTCAAGATGAAATCTTTTACTGAACCTACACGAGTCTAAAAAATTAGAAACTTCCTCTTAGACGAGTCTAAGGCCTGCAAATATAGTGGAAGCAAAGCTGAAGCTGAAGCGTAAGCTGTCATGTATTTGTTGTTGCCAAAATACAACAAACACATGACAGCTTACGCTTCAGCTTTGCTTCCACTATAATTGCGGCCTAAGTGTTAACTATTTGACTGGCCAAAAATTAGACAAACTTCCCTTTGCGTTTCTGCGTCCCTCAATCGACAATAGTTCGACATTTAGACTGGTGTACGTCCAGCCATTTTCAATACAATCACATTTTATGCCTATGAGTGGATTTTCATTTTTTATTGCACTTATAGGAAATCTGTAGTTGTTCTATTTTTTCAAGGAGTAACTGCTTAAATCGACTCAAAATGTATTCTAAGATCTGCCTTCAGTCTTTCTCGGATAAATGCTCTCCATACAAGAATTCCCTCAAACCTCAAACCATCGAAAAATTTGCGCCATTGCCATCCTTCAAGGTACAGTATTCCCCGGATATAGGCCCCGTCCAAAATTCACGAAAAATATTGCTTATAGACGGGGAATGCTTATATCCGGGGAATACTGTACTAACTTCATTTGGAATTAATCTCCCTCTGCTTATAAGAACGGATTGCATGAGTGTTTGATGGCGTATTACTGGGAATACTGTACTTTCAACATGGCGACACGCTTTATGAAATGCATTTGAATTCCCGGAAACGGATTTCTACTTTTTTTTTTGAAACTCTACAATAAGTACACATAATAAATCGTGGATGCTTCTACCACCTTAAGCTTCACTTTTTACGTTTCATTTGAAATCCGAATAACCTCAAAATCGAACAAAAAAAAAAAAAAAAAAAAAGGTTGAAAGGCGAATTGAAAGCTTAAGACGCCACCGATTGAATTTAAAATTCCTTAAAAGCAAAAGCTCCCGTTTATCCCACTTAAAACTGCACAATTCCGAGATTAAATTAAAGCCGAGCTTTTCGTCTCAGCACAAGAATTCAAAAATAATACAGACCTTAAACTCCTTTTTGATGAAATTAAATAATTAAATTCGATGAGCACGTTTTGATCGACAGCCAAACTCGTTAGCAACAGCCCTACTACACTACTGTCAGCTTCTGCAAATTTTATTTTATTCTTTGCTTTTCGATGATTCCCGTTGCATTTTACCGTAACTTTTCAAATTTGACAACGGCACAGCCATAGCAACAGCCCTCAATAGTTAGAGCAGGATAGCTGTAGAGACGCATTTGAAAACAACGACAACATCAACGTCTCGTTTTTGCACACTCAAGAGCAATCAGTGTTGCCGTCTAATAGAATTCTAATAATTTTGGTAGAAATTATTCAAAATTTTTTAATTTGGTAGATTGCTAGTTTTGCTCAAGACAATGGTAGATTTGCATTATTTCCTCGTTGTTTAAAAAAAAAAAAATTAGAAAATTCAGAGAAATGCTCTTGACTCCCAGCTAGCACTGACTTACATTAAAAAGAGGAATAAATGAACATTTTAACCCTTAAATAATGTTATGCTTGCTGCAGAATTGCTACATCCAAAATCGGATGATAAAACCGTTTGGTCCCCTCAAGGAATTTCCTTTTTCTCATCTTCTATATCGTTACCACGCCAAACTAGCTTATTAAAAAGTAAAAGACGTTGGTTATAAATGTTGGTTATATAAAGTATAATGGCGTTGCTGCAGAAAAACTGGCTGAAGAAAACCGTTTATTTCTGTGAAAAGGTTATATTTGCTTTAAAAACTGTAATGTTGGTGAAATTAATTGGTTTTTTGATTGATAAAAAAAAAAAAAAAATTTACATCAAACCAATTTGTTGGTAGAATTTTGGTAGATTTTGTTGAAAAGATTTGGTAAAAAATTTCCTCGTGCTGCGGCAACAATGTTTAGAGGCATGTGTTCTGTCTGAATTGCGACTTGTGTGTGAGCACGAGCGAGAGAGAGAGCAAGAGCGAAAGAAGTACGCAAAAAAGCAAAAGACGATTTTAAGGTTAGAACTGGACGAAAATTCAGTTTGCAAGTAAACGTGCTTTCTTAAAATTATAACTCCTCTTGTTCTCGAAAAATTGTCACAATAAAACGTGTCATGTATTAAATGATATTTTAAATATTTTCTTTGTGCATTAAATATTTAAAATAGAAAATAGACGGAGGTCAGCATGGGGAACAATCGATATGAACTATTGTTTATGGACGACGATATTGGCGGAGGTGATCCATTAGATAATGTTGTTGCTAAGAGCAAAAAGCAGGTGAAGACGACATCATCAGCGCCGAATAGCAGCAATTCGAATGCCGGAACGACGAATGCCAGTAAATCTGCGAAATCGAATGCTTCCGAGAGTACAAGGACTAGTGGCCAGAATAAAAAGGGCGCGGAAAAGGATAAGGCATCAGCGACTTTGAAAAACGAAACAAGCAATAACAAGGGCAAGCCAAGTGGTGGCGATAGACAGCTAGGAAGCAAGCAAGGAGGTGGCTCCTCAACGGCAACGAACACATCCGGACCGAATAATAATACGAACAACAACAATAATAATCGTAATGTGAAACGCACTCCTGCCGCTGGTGGTGCTAGTGGAGAAGCTGGTGGTCAGCAGCAATCGCAGCAGCAGCAACGAAGCAATAATGCCAATTTGAGACAACAAAACGGTAATAATGAGACGCGCGAACAGCGCAATAATCGACGTAATGCTCGTGAAAATGGTTTCAGCACTCCTGGCAACGAATCAAATAACCAACAGCAACAACAGCCAAGACAATTCCGTGATCGTGATCAACGTGGACCTCCACGCAATCGTAATTTCGAAGGTGGAAACCGCAAAAGGGAATTCGACCGACAATCTGGATCTGACAAAACTGGTGAGTGTAAAGATCAAACAACCAATTTCGAATTGTTCTTAAATGCATGCTGGCTGGCTCGGCCATTAGCCTGAATCTCCTTACCCTTGGTAGCAGGTAGCCACCAATACTTGATAGCTCTTTTAAATTCCGCTGAATGTTTAAACTCTTGGAATGCCTTTTATTACGACCTTCTTCGTGCAACAGATTTTAATTGAATCAAAACCATGAAAGCATTAAAAATGAACCCATAGCACTCGAGCTAAAATTCAATTATTAATTGCCCATAGGGACAGGACAGGGGAGCGTATGTTAACATGAAGTTCTTGCGAACCATGATCCGCAAATATATGTATATAGACGAATAGTTCTGTTAACAGAATCAGAATCGCCTTCAATTCTTTATTTTGATACTGATCAGATATAAAACACACTTACACATGTGTAAAGTGTGTACAGTGTGGAGTTTATAAATAGCACAGTGGCATGAAAACAAAAAAAGAAAAAAGAAACAATAAAATGAAAGAGCAAATATTAAATAAAACACTCGATAAACTATGTTCAGCCCCCCACACTCAAAAAACCAATCATCATATCAGAAAGTACATTTTCCCTTTAAATTGCAGAAGAAGTTATTCATATAAAATATTAAATGCCCTTGGCAGATAAATGAATATACCTACACTCTTAAAATAATTATGCACTCGCGTTCGTATGTTCTTTCGGACGTTCGCGTTCGCTCATTCAGTCGGACGGACGGACGGACACACACATTCATTTAAAATGGCTCTTCGCTTTCAGGTGTTAAGGCTGTTGACAAACGTGATGGCGCTGGTGCACACAATTGGGGTTCGGTGAAGGAAGCTATCGATGAAGTTAATAAAAACGATTTGGACTCCAGTGCTACCGTAGGTGAAAAGTCTGAGGATTCTGGTAATGAACAAACCAATGAGCCACCGCCAACGGCCGAAGAGGAAGCCAAAGAACTGACATTGGACGAGTACAAGGCACAGATGCAACAACGCTCTAAACCAACATTTAATTTGCGTAAAGCCGGAGAAGGTGGGTTCGAGAGTCGATGCGTGTGATGATATTCCCCCCATAATCAGGAGGGGATTTTTATTGTACGCATTTTTCTAATTTTTTTTTTTTTTTTTTTTTTTTTTTTAAGGTGAGGACACAACACAATGGAAGAAGATGCACGTTTTGCATACCAACAAGAAAAAGGAAACCGAAAGTGAAGAGGAACTTGAGTTTGATCCTGCCATGTATCCGCAACGTGTTGGTCGTCAGCAACGTGTACTCGATATACAATTCAATTTCAATGATGGTCGTCGTGGCGGCGGCTGGGGTGGTCGAGGTGGTCGTGGCGGCGCTGGAGGCGGTGGTCCGGGCGGACCCCGTGGTCCAAGACCAGGAAATAATGCTCCTAATACTGGAGCCAACGAGGGCAACGCCGATCGTCCTCCACGTAGTGTTCGTGTTAATGCTGGTGGTGGCGGTGGTGGTGGTGGTGGCGGCGGCGGCGGCAGTGGTATTGGTGTTGGTGGTGGCGGCGGCGGCAGCAGCGGCGGCGGCGGTGTTGGTGTCGGCGCAGGTTCCGGTCCCGGTGGTGCTGGCGCAGGTGGTAAACGTAATTACGGTGATCGGCAACCATTCAATGCCGCACCAAAAGTCAACGATGAACGTCAGTTTCCAACATTGGCTTAAAGTGGCCTTAACGAAAGCAAAACTTCTTCAACAGACACAGTACAGAACATAATAATAGTATAGAGAACAAAAGGAAAATGAAAATGAAAATAAAAATGAAAACGTAAACGTAAAAGAAAACGAAAAATAAAAAAAGAATGAGATAAAGAGAAAGAAATGCATTACATCTTAAAAATTTTGCACGGGAGCTCAATATAAAACGCATTTCGAAATTTCCATGTATACGCCTCGGAGAAGGAAATTATTGAATGCCATCATGTCGTTCGGTGAAGTAACAACGCAACGCTATCTGCTATAGAATTTTAAGCTCGCAAGTACCTCAAACTCAACTCAAATCAACATTAATGCATATATAACACACATACAAACACGCAATTTTATTGTCTTGTTCGCATTCGTTAATGAAGAATTTTGAATTCGTATTTCTTTAACACTTTCAATTTCCAAATTCTCGCTGAGCTCCTTGTTTCGATCACCATCATCATCATCATCATATACTCCACCACATAGTTCTGCTCAAAAATAAAAAAAAACAATTTCAAAAGCTTAAATTTTGAAAAACCAGAAAAACAAACAACATTTTTCCTTCCTACCCTTATAGATTATTGGAATGTATTTTCCAAAAACAAAAAAAAAAAAAACAATACAAAAATGAAATGAATTGATATGAAATACATACATACATATATATACACATACATGAACTAACCAAACAGAATTAATTTGTTTGAAAATGAATTGAAGAATATGTTATTATTTTATGCGAAGAGAAGATAAGTCATCATCCTTTTTAATTATCATTAACCAAAACAAATAAAAAATAAAAAAAAATTTTAAAAATATTTCATCGAAACATCACTTCTCTCAATTGTTAATTAATATTTTTAAGAGTCACAAAAGAATTCAAGCACTAGGCTAGAGCCAGGAAATGTGTGAAACAAAAAGGCAAAGTATAAAAAAACAAAAACAAAAAATAACAAAATGGAGATAAAAATGAAAATCTTTGAAAAACGAAGAAAAGAGGATCAAGGAAAGAAAAAACAAAGTAGATTAAATTGAAGGAGTCCCTTATTGGCCTGCTCACTACCTCTTCAACATTCGTGATGAGAAAAAATTTCACTGTGGTGTCATTTATCATAAAAAAAAAATTAAAAAAAAAAAAAAAACTTCGTGTCTTTAGATGATGATAGGTCTCAGTTCGAAATCGTGCTTCAATAAAGTTTAAAGTAAAAAAAAATCAAAACTTTTTCATTATAATATGGTATAGGTCCACTTAGAAATTAGATTTTTTTCTTTACGTATATTCTCTCAATGCTTAGACAAACATGGATTTCTTTATTATATTAATTATGAAATATTTAAGCATTACAAGAACGAGAAGCAAATTTTAATCAATATGTATTTACTTACTTATATTCTGTATTAATTACTATTAACGCTTACAATTACAAATTGTAGACGATGATTTTTTTTTGAAAGTGTATTTTGACCCGGAGGAAGAAGTTGCAAAAGTCGTTTAAATAAAGTTTGATAAAAAAAAAAAAAATAAAGAAATAAAAAAAGACACGACTTTTAACCACAAAGGGACAAAATTATTTTCTTGTTTCGATATCTCGTTTTACATTCTCGGTCATTCGGCTTCAACTTTATTTTTGCACGTATCTAACAATATATTCCAATATTCCTAATGTTGCCATGGTTTTAAATAGATATTCCAAACAATCAAAATTATATGAAAATTTCGAGAGGGTATCATTGATTTCCATTTCGAATCTCATACACGACGCAGCGGATTGTAATTTCACCTAAGTGTCAATGTAGAATTTCGTCTTAAATGCACTCTAGCGACATCTAAATCTCAATGCAAAAATTTGAATCATGAATTTTGCACAACAGTTGAGGCTGCTGAACGCAGCGGTCAAAATGCTGCCTACAGAAGCGATGAATCTTAACTCATTGTAGGCCTTAGGCGGTAATGCATACGACCTCATATACCATCCTAGTATACTTTTGTTCGAGCGTGGCCGTTTTGTAGAGTGAACGCCTACCACCACCACATAAGTAAGCTATTGGCAGGCAGTTCGCCTACAATCTCGTATACTTTGTAAGCTATTGGCAGGCAGTTCGCCTACAATCTTCGTATACTTTGTAAGCTATTGGCAGAGGCAGTTCGCCTACAATCTCGTATACTTTGTAAGCTATTGGCAGGCAGTTCGCCTACAATCTCGTATACTTTGTAAGCTATTGGCAGGCAGTTCGCCTACAATCTCGTATACTTTGTAAGCTATTGAGCAGGCAGTTCGCCTACAATCTCGTATACTTTGTAAGCTATTGGCAGAGGCAGTTCGCCTACAATCTCGTATACTTTGTAAGCTATTGGCAGAGGCAGTTTCGCCTACAATCTTCGTATACTTTGTAAGCTATTGGCAGGCAGTTCGCCTACAATCTCGTATACTTTGTAAGCTAATGGCAGAGGCAGTTCGCCTACAATCTCGTATACTTTGTAAGCTATTGGCAGAGGCAGTTCGCCTACAATCTCGTATACTTTGTAAGCTATTGGCAGAGGCAGTTCGCCTACAATCTCGTATACTTTGTAAGCTATTGGCAGGCATTTCGCCTACAATCTCGTATACTTTGTAAGCTATTGGCAGGGCAGTTCACCTACAATCTCGTATACTTTGTAAGCTATTGGCAGAGGCAGTTCGCCTACAATTTTGTATAACTTTTACCTATTAATATTCAGGCCGCTTACAGTTTCGTATACTTTGTAGGCAGTAGGCACTGTTGGCCGCTGGGAATGCACTTACTGATGAGCCTGTGAGGGTTCTCTATAAACTCCTTGAGAAGACTCCTAATTCTTTTGTAGAAGAAAAACGTTGGTGTGAAACTTCTCTCGAGAGATTTCCAAAGGGCTTGCCAGAATCAGAAGGATTTTGATTGAAGCTTATTCAGTCACATATTTTCCGTTGTTGTTTTACAGCCCGATCATAAATATTCCCGGGAATTTTTTTCGAAGCGAATTAAAAAGAGAAAAAAACCTAACCACATGGGGAAGTATGGTTGGTAAATTCCAATTATTTCCGGACATACTGGGGGGGGGTGAGATTTCACCCATCACCCTCAGAGTTCGCACCCCAGCAACCTCCGGCACCCAGCATTGGGTGAAGTTTCTAAAATACATTTAAAAAAAAAGAATAACCTCTACCACCCTAGGTGTTTTGGCGTGCTAAATACGAATCTGAAGCCAAAATTTGCTCACGACCCTTCATTTTCCCCCTAAACTCCTCGGAACCCCCTCGCAAAGGGTCATATGTCTATATTATATATGTAATTGAAAAAGAGGTATCATGCCGCATGTTTTTTGATGTGCTTAGAACGAATCTAAAATCGCGATTAACCCACAGCCCTTATTTTTGGCTCACCACCCCTCAGGAAATCTCCGCGCCCCCCCACCGCCAAAGCGGACATTTTCGAAATCGACTTAAGACTCCGATTCTTAATTATTTCACTTTTCTACTTAAAAATATCTGACTACAATGGGTATTTCCGTAGTGGCGCACGTGACAGTCGTACGCATTTGAGAAAAAATTTCGGTGAAGTATCAATTTTTTCAACTCTTTGTCTCCCTTATCTGACAGTTCCTTAGTTAAATAATTGGTGTAAAATGTGCTGGCCAGCGAATGTGCGGTCCAGAGATATTTTTTATTAAATGCTGAGGCGCACGTTGACAAAAAACGGAACAGTTTTTTCTTCATCTACTGCACTGCAAAAATTTCCTAAATAATATGAGGTTTTTAAGGAAAATTCATGAACAATGACGAGAAAATTGCAGTTTTCGTGT
>CM035807.1:107010905-107195905 GCA_020466095.1 Chlorops oryzae
AGAGGGCCGGGGAACAGAGAGGGGTGCTGTTCTCTCTCTTCTCCGGCCGTCCCTCGCCATCAAAACAAAATGTGTCTCCGGCGACTGTCGCCTAGTATGGAACTCGACTTACATGAAGAATTAACGAGCTTTTGTTGATAAGTGTGCCTTTTGTTTTGCCTTTTCTCACAGTTTTTGTTTTTCAATATAAAAAAAAAAACATACACCGAAACAATCACATCTTCCAATTCAGTCTTTTAAAAACAAAAACAATTGATATACATACGAATCGCTGGCAACCATACGAAAGCAACAGCAAAGCAAAACGAAATTAGAAGACGCGTAACGGTTCTTAACTTAAGGCGCCTTGAATGCTCTTTTAATGGAAAAAAAACGAATTTACGCCAATTTTGAAAGGACACAGAGTTCTTGTTTGATTGTTTTTTATGTAAATGAATTAATTTTTACCTTAATAAGGTCGTTGTTAGTAACAAAATATACGAGAACACGAGCACTAGTCGAAAACTTCTCCGAATACGCGAAAGTGTGAACGGCACGACTACTGCGAACGAACTGAACGGATTTTATCGAAGTCAGTGTGACTTTTGTTCGAGAGGATGTTCAAAAAGTTCGTGGCTCTGAAGGGAAGACTTTCGATTGAAGATAGGTTAATTTATTTGTTTTTTGCGTTTCGGCCAGGAGTATTTCAAAAACAATTTTTTTCAAAACAATTGAAGAATATCTTCCTTAGCTTTGCTTTACCACCAAATTAGATCGACTTTAAATCAAATAAATGTATGGATGTGTCTGTGGTCATATGGAAGACAAGGTTAAGTCGACAAATGTGTTTTGTGAAAAACTTTTGCTTTAAACAAAACATCTTATGTGCACTTAAATTTATTTATATTCCGAAATTTCGGTTTAAATTGTGAGTAAATTGAAAAATTAAATATCAGTAAAGCGCTTAAGTGGAAAAATGCGAATATCTTGAAATAAGAATTTGCGACTTAAGCAACTCTTCCATATGGGCATAGATAATTTGTGTTATTTCTCTTTTAAAAAGGGGGTTAGTTGTGGTCAGTGGTACAGTGAGTGCGTTTTATAATCCTTGAGCAGGTTATTCTTACGATTTAAAGAAATAATAATTTGTAAAATGCGGCAATGAAAGTAAAAAATGCAGGATTTTTTCCGATTTTGAAATCGATCAGAACTGTTCAGGTTAAAAATTGAATTGAAGAAAAATTTTCTTTGACTTTTGTTTATTTCATTATGTTCATTGAGCTCAATGCTCACCACCAACAGAGTAGCCGCTCCAGCCAACGGAGGATTCACTAAGTTTGACGCACCTCGCTCAATGCTCATCTCTAGCAACAGAGCTGAACCTCGGCTAAAGTGAGCGCCTCGCGCTCACACCGAGTGGCTCTATGTCATCAGCAGTCCAGTCTCATATATTTTGGACCGTCAAACAGTAAAGCAGCCCATATTGTGACTTAAACAATATGCTAGCGACAACAGATGGCCGAAAACGCAAGCTGGCGTTCCACACCTCCATACAAGAACGTACCGTAATAAATCGTCTGAATATAAAAACATAAAAGAGCGTTTCCATATTCGTTCAAATATTAGGTCCGATAGGCGAGTGCAGGATTTCGGAAAAATCCGCACAACAGAACCAAAAACTATATTATATTCTATGCTCTGTATCAGTAGTAAATTATATTTTGAAATAAGAAAAGTATTTAAGGATTATATCTCTACTTCTCGACAAATTTCTTGTAGTTATGTATTGTATACGCGTCGATCTGTTTAGTAAAAATGTACACTACAGTCATATATCCTTGCTGATTTTGTGTGTTTTTTGTTTCCTTCACCACAGACTGTCAAGAATTTTCATAAATAGTTAAAAGCTTTTGCTATAAAATATATATAAGTATTATTACTATATAATAAAATCGTTGTTGAAAAATACCGTGAAAGTCAATTCTTTTCATTTGAAGGCCTGCAAAGAATCCTTTCCGTTTGCAATCGACGTATTTAGTGCCGTTGAAGCCAACGGTTATTGTTGAAGGCATTGTCAAGCAATGAAAATTGCAATAGGTTTCAAAGCAAGTTTTCGCAAATATTTCACGTAGTTTCCAATCGGACTCGTAACAAATATTTGAAACCGATGCAGAATGTATCGAGCCCTTATTCAGTAGGACCACAATTTTCATAATAAAATGATTTGGCATTTCATGTGCGAACGGAAGAACTTCATCACGCAGTAATTCAATCACTTGACAGTCAATTGTTTCATCCAAAACTATTTCTTCGAGACCACGATCCTCAACGGTGCAAACGCTGTAGAGAAAAATGATTTTTTTAAAAAATGATTTCTATCAAGAAATAAAATTAGTATCATACCTGACCGGAAAAAGAAATTTATCAAAAGCATCCGCTAAATCATCCCACATGGCTGTGAAGTGATTTGGTTTAACGCGGGCGACTTTCAATCCCGTGTGTAAAATAGCAATTAGACTACTGATTGCCAATTTCCAAGTGCTTGACGATAGGCACTTGTATTTCATGGCAAGCGGTATACGTAAGGTTTTTATGATTTCATGCAATATTTGCTCCTTGATGACACAATTTTCTGTTGCCGTATTTTGGTATAGCTTTACACATATGCTCATCGATTTCTCTGCGAATGGTATGAAATTCATGCTGACCACTTCCACAGAAGCATTGTTAGCAAAATGATTTGTAGTTGTTGGCTTTCCATATTTATGTTCATGTCCCATTCCACCATTGATGCCGATTCCAGCAGTATTCCTACTATGAACTGGAGGCGAGCAGCCGAATTTGCTAAAAATTAACAACTGTCGAAATATGGTTGGAACCATATCCCGCAAATTCGAATCTTCCTTTGTAGCCTCCTGAATAAAATAAAAAATAATTTATTTTTAAGCTATGATCCTTGAAATTCACTCTCGTCAAAGTGTTTTGCTTTAACTAAGCGAACTAATGTTACGCCGTCCAGTGGTTGAATTTGAATTGGCTTACTTTTTGTATCAGCTCCATACAATCAAGAACGCTTTCATGTAAAGGTGTTAACATCGAATCCGATACTGAAGACATCATATAGGGCACGGCATCTGTCTGCACTGGTATACAAACGGCATTTGTTAGGACAGTACAAAACTTCTCGAAATCAATTGGAGTGAATCTAAAATGTTATTTAGAAATCTTAGATTTTCAATTCAGTTAATTAAAAATAAATAACTAGAAACCTTTTCTTAATATTTTCAAATATAGCTGGAAATATTTGTATTAACGCCGTTAGAAAAGCTTGACTGGGTACATAGAATTCTTCTTGATTGATTTCATTGTTTATGAAGCAAATTTTTGTGCTCTTCATGCCAATTTTTAACCAAATATTCCAAGCAATCTGAAGTTTTGAAGAAGAAAAAATTTAGAAATTTATAAAAAACTTATTTTGTACTTACATCACAAATTTCCTCCTCATTCAGTTTCGCTGTCTCCTCATCTTGCATAACAGTAGTTTTCTTCGAATTATGATACATGATTTCCTGCAGGGATTTTAGAGCGCCACTCCCATACAACGTACTCCCATAGAACGGACTCCCATACGCTAAGACTTCACAGCAGGGACTGAAAATAACAGTTTCGATGTTTTTCAAAATTTTAAAAAGCAGCACCAAAAAATTTACACACAGTAAAAATTTTGATACCATTGTAATCCCCAGGCCATTCTGTATGAGATTCTTCGATGCCTTTTTTTTAAACTTTTTTCAAAAAAGTCTAATATTAAATAATAAGTAAGGACTTATAGTTTTTCAGTCAAACGATAACTTTTAAACTGAGAAAAATATTTTTTTTGTCAAAAATAAAAGTCTTTGCGAGATTAAAATTCAACCATTTATCCAATTTAATTAAAATTGGTACCTACCAATCGTAGTATCCAAGTATTTACAACTTATCGATTGGTACCAAATTTCTTTGAATTGGATAAATGGTTGAATTTTTATCTCGCAAAGACTTTTATTTTTGACAAAAAAACTATTTGTCTCAGTTTAAAAGTTATCGTTTGACTAGAAACATAAAAGTCAATATATAACAATAAAATTTTTTCAAAAAGTCAAAAACTGTCTATTTTTGTTAAACTTTTATTATAAAAGTTATAACAGTTACGGTCCCTGCTTCACAGATCTCCAAAAGACTTTAAATGTAGACTCTCATTCAGAATATAGACAAGTTGGCCAAGAGTTAGGGATGGTTTTCTTCTAGTCTAGTCTTTTTCCTAAAAATAAAGAAATTTGCTTATAAGATGGACAATCAATAAGAATCCGTGGTAAAACAACTCTGAAGCTCTTATAAAGACCAACAATGTTTAGTCGATTATGTTGGAAATACTTTTGATATAAATTAGGGTGACCAAATTGCCTTCGGTTAAATAAAGGACACCATAAATCGAAAACCAAAAATCGCGCACACACAGGTGAGCACAAATTTTAAATTAGCATAGCTTCGTCAAAATAAAAGGTAAATGAACGTTGTTTTTTATTTGCTAAGAATTGATTGGACTTTAAATCTGCATACTCATATTTTACATTTCAAACTAGTTTTATTTTTTTTTTTTTGGTTTTTCAAAAAAACTTCATTTCAATCCTGAAAAACGATTTTAAGCCCCCTTCTGTACGACCCAAAATAAAGCTCAATTCATTATCTTTGGACCTGATTACATTTCACAATAAAATTTTACACTTAGGCATCGATTTGAGGTATAAATTACAATGCTTCCCTCAAAAGTGGAGGTTTCCCCATAAAATTCATTTGCGCGACCTCTAAACGTCCTTCAAAAAATCTGAAAAAATGCTCAAAATCTTTTAGACAATTATCTTTCGAATTCCGTGTGGGCAATTTTAATATTTCCAAAAAGAAAAAATTTCGGACACCTAGACTTATTAGTAATAAGTTATATACACTGGAACGGGGTTTATTAATATCACCAGAAAAATGAGTAAAATAAAGGACAATCAAAGGCCGATTAATTACTTTCCCAAAATCACCAAAAAAAAAGGACATGTCCTTTTAAAAAAGGACGTTTGGTCACCCTA
The DNA here is from genome assembly GCA_020466095.1 of Chlorops oryzae. NCBI lineage: Eukaryota > Metazoa > Arthropoda > Insecta > Diptera > Chloropidae > Chlorops > Chlorops oryzae. Next base: position 107,016,002 of record CM035807.1, read on the forward strand.
TGGAAATATATAAATCCGCCAATATATTACTATATCAAGACGCTGACCAAACGATATGTCCGATGATGAAAAGCAAGGAAGAAATACACGACCTTCAACAAATATATATCGACCAAATTATTAATTACGCTTAATTGCCCTCGTGCTTCAGTCGCAACATTGTGTGTTAAGCTTTAAGCCAGGTCTATCGTGGAATGCATAGTGAAATATAACGGAATTCAGCTGCTTAGCAACAAGCCGAGTCATTCACAAATCCGATTTTGAAAAATGGCGGGCAGTCATATGAAAAGTTGAAATGATTGAAGACACAACACACAACAAAGCTAAATGAGTATAATTTTTTAAAACAGACTTACCAATGCTCTTTGTGGTAACTACCTTTCAATATAGAACTTCCACAATTACCTTGAAACACTTTCACGTAAATTTCTAAGGAATATACAGCTTATTTCAACTAAAACGATGCAGAATAAGGCGCGTTGGTAAAAAACAAACAAAGAACAGAGTTGCCAACTTTCGGCTTTGTTAAAACAAGCGACCAAGGCCATTCAAGAATGTTAGTCCTGTTCCATACTAGGCGACACTCGCTCGGAAACACATTGTTGTTTCGAGAATGACGAGTATGGACCGGGAACAGAGAAGGGTGCTGTCTCTCTTCTCGGCCGTCCGCCACAAAACAGAAATGTGTTGCCGCGACTGTCGGCTATGTATGCGAACTCAGACTTACATGAAGAATTGACGAGCCTTTTGTTGATAAGTGTGCCTTTTGTTTTGCCTTTTCTCACAGTTTTTGTTTTTCAATATAAAAAAAAACATACACCGAAACAATCACATCTTCCAATTCAGTCTTTTAAAAACAAAAACAATTGATATACATACGAATCGCTGGCAACCATACGAAAGCAACAGCAAAGCAAAACGAAATAGAAGACGCGTAACGGTTCTTAACTTAAGGCGCCTTGAATGCTCTTTTAATGGAAAAAAAAACGAATTTACGCCAATTTTGAAAGGACACAGAGTTCTTGTTTGATTGTTTTTTATGTAAATGAATTAATTTTTACCTTAATAAGGTCGTTGTTAGTAACAAAATATACGAGAACACGAGCACTAGTCGAAAACTTCTCCGAATACGCGAAAGTGTGAACGGCACGACTACTGCGAACGAACTGAACGGATTTTATCGAAGTCAGTGTGACTTTTGTTCGAGAGGATGTTCAAAAAGTTCGTGGCTCTGAAGGGAAGACTTTCGATTGAAGATAGGTTAATTTATTTGTTTTTTGCGTTTCGGCCAGCTGTATTTCAAATAGATATTTATGTAAATGACGATCAAAACAATTGAAGAATATCTTCGTTAGCTTTGCTTTACCACCAAATTAGATCGACTTTATGCACTAATGTATTTTAAATTAAATATTGATTTTGAGTTGTCCAAAGATTGTTTGAAGGAGATTTTGAATTGCAATATCCATTAAATAAGTTTAAGTTTAGTTTTTATATGAATATAAGTTAATTCTCAAAGTCTGTAACAATGAATTTCATAGACTAAAATAAATAAATAAATTTGATTACATTCCGAATTTTCGTTTAAAGTGATTAAATTGAAAATTTAAATGTTGAAAGCAGAATTTTCGACTTAAGTGACTGTTCCATGGTTGTGAGTGCTTTTTATAATCGTAGTGCAGGTTATTCTTGCGATTTAGAGAAATATTTTATAAAATTAATTGAAATGAACAGTTTTCCAAAAATTCTCAGGCTATTGTATGAAGTAAATCTTTTGACTTTTGTTTTAAAATGGAGTTTATTTAATGTCGCTCACGCATTGTATAATAGGATTATATCTCTACTTCTCTACATAAGCGTAGTCTACAAATTTCTTGTAAATTTATGTATGTATTGTATAATATTGCATGTGTAGAGCGTCTAAAACGCGTCGAACAATTTAGTAAAAACGTACACTACAGTCAAATATCCTTGCTTATTTTGTGTGTTTTTTTAAATGTTTCCTTCACTAAGACTATGTCAAAAATTTTCATAAATAGTTTAAAAGCTTATGTTATAAAATATATATGTATTATTACTATACAATAAAATTATTGTTGAAAAATGCCGTGAAATTCAATGCATTTTGTTTGAAGGATTCGCTGAAATTATTAAGGTACAAAGAAGTTCTATTAACACATCACTTTTGACTGTTAACATTAACACATAAATGTATATATTTATAAGGGGATATATATATATATATATTCATAAGAAATACTGTTAAACATATATGAAAACATAATTTTTTTTTTCGATTTTTTTTGCATTATTAACTTTATTCTTGACCATTAGATTGTACTGTGCTTGTCGTTGTAATCGGTGCTGTTAACTTATTGCCTGGTGTTGAATCGACGTAATTATTGACACAAATTGGAGGCTGCAATAGATCTGTATACTGAAGTAATGCCTCACGCAAAGACCTTGAAACTTCTGGCGATGTCGTTGTCGTGCAATCAACCAGATACGGATACAGACCAATCAACTGATCCCATGCTGGTTTTTTTACTGGAATTTTATGACAATTTTATATTGAGAACGAAAAATGATTTTTTCTTTAAAGATATAATATCTTGCAATATATTTGCAGGTTGCAGAGCAAGGGGTTAAAAGATCGTTTCAACACTCATAGTAAACCTTATTTTTTCCTGTTCTTGTGTAATCTCGAATTAAATACATTTTGCTAGATTGTGATAGAGATGCTTGTGATTCAATATATCTAAACACTTTTAAAAATATGAGCATTGATTTTCTTTGAACTCAGCACATTATTTGTCAAGAATTCTTGACGACTAATTTGGTTAGAAAACTAATAACCTCTAATATTTGAATGAACACATCATTTGTTAGATCTCGTGACGTTTAATATTGAAATCTTACTTGTTGTGATATAAGTCAGTATTTACGAAATGGTCTGACAAATTATTATTCTACCTATTGTACATAGATAAGAACAATTCAAATGCTATCGACTTTAAGTCATTTTATTGGTCGTAAAATAGTAAAAAATTGCTCTATTGAGTGCTTAAAATTTTACTGAAATTGAAATTAGGAATTTTTAAGGCAAGAATGACAATTTCTTTGATAAAATTCGGAACTGTATGAAAGTCCAGTTATGAAAATCTTATCGCGAATAAATAAGGGTCTAAATTGACTTATTTTTTGCAGCTTGATCTTTCAAAGTCGATCGGACTTGATTTTTAGGAACTTCATAGTGGTCTTACTTAAAGTCGAAATAGGATCAAAATGCCGTTATCGACTTCCGCTTACATAATATTTTCGAATGAACAGAATGTTGAGAATTATTTTGCTGCATATGTCAAAATTAAATTGCTTAGCTTTTCATAAAGAAATCAACATATTTTTTTCAAGACTCGAATAATTATTTGAATTCCATGCAAATGAGATTCAGTAGGACCGCCTATAAAATTATGTTTACTATCTGTAGAAGGAAACTTTATCACGCAGTAAAATCTGACAGCGGCATAACTATTTTTGAAGACATATTCAAGTGCAAAATACTCATTTGTTAGATGATATAACCATATTTTTATTATTAATTTATTTCTCAGAAATAAAATTGACAGTTACAACGAAGAAGAAATTTCTCGTCATCGCTATCAGTAATACGAATGATTTGAGTTTAAGGACTTTCATGTATTAAAATATCTTACTCTGCTTGCAACTTCTCTCTACTGCACTTGTTTTCATCGTTAATACTTTTAGTTTCATCTATTTCGTTTAGAACCAATTTTCATGTGCCGATATTTATGGTATGCTGAAACATTGTCATTCGATTTCTTTGCGAAGTAGAAATTCATGCGTAACTCACGGAAGCTTTTCGCATGACTTTAGTAGTTCGAAATGGCTTACATATTATGATCATGTATCACACGCTCATGAGTCGACTTCCAATTATTCCCTCACTAATTATCGTGCGACTCGACGCGAATTCTGACGTAATTTCGAACTCATTTAGGCTTGGTCATACGTCAAATAATTTCTTGAGCCTCTCAATGAAGTTAGAAAATATTTTACAGATTTCTCGACTCTAAAATAATTTACTTGATACTGGATCAATTATCTAAACATTTTTAATATACTAGCATAATGTTAATTTTCTTTTTGAAATGAACAACTCCATTTTAAAGAATTAATGATTACTGTTTACAAAAACATTAAGGAATTTAATTCTTGAAGGTAACGAGATATAACATTTTTATATTAATATTATGAATAAATTTCCAAAGCGTTAACTATAGGATACAATATTAAATCGCATAACTAATTCACATGGATAAAAAGTGATTTCAAAGAGCATTTAATCAAATTGTATTAGATTTTAAAGTATTGCTTATTTTAAGGCGTGCTTTTTTCATGGAAATCACTAAAGTTGCGATGGCTTTTAAAACGAATGAAATTTCTGATAAACGGAACCTGTAATGAAACATGTTATGAAAAACATATCGCGGAATAAAATAATCTTTAAACTCCTACCTTGGCAAGGGACATTTTCCGCTTTGTCTTTCATCATCGTTGAAACGTTTTAGAACTTCTTGGAATCTATGTAGAAGTGCAGTTACAGCAAGGCGGCCTGCAAAGTCCTTTCCATTTCCGCTCGACGTATTTATTATTGCCGATGAAGCCGACGATGTTAGACACATTCGATTATTGTTGCAGGCATCGTCAAGCAATGAAAATTGCAATAGCGTTTCAAAGCAAGTTTTCGCAAATATTTCACGTAGTTTCCAATCGGACTCGTAACAAATATTTGAATCCGATGCAGAATGTATCGAGCCCTTATTCAGTAGGACCACAATTTGCATTATAAAATTATGTGGCATTTCATGTGCGAACGGAAGAACTTCATCACGCAGTAATTCAATCACTTGACAGTCAATTGTTTCATCCAAAACTATTTCTTCGAGACCACGATCCTCAACGGTGCAAACGCTGTAGAGAAAAATGATTTTTTTTTTAATGATTTCTATCAAGAAATAAAATTAGTATCATACCTGACCGGAAAAAGAAATTTATCAAAAGCATCCGCTAAATCATCCCACATGGCTGTGAAGTGATTTGGTTTAACGCGGGCGACTTTCAATCCCGTGTGTAAAATAGCAATTAGACTACTGATTGCCAATTTCCAAGTGCTTGACGATAGGCACTTGTATTTCATGGCAAGCGGTATACGTAAGGTTTTTATGATTTCATGCAATATTTGCTCCTTGATGACACAATTTTCTGTTGCCGTATTTTGGTATAGCTTTACACATATGCTCATCGATTTCTCTGCGAATGGTATGAAATTCATGCTGACCACTTCCACAGAAGCATTGTTAGCAAAATGATTTGTAGTTGTTGGCTTTCCATATTTATGTTCATGTCCCATTCCACCACCATTGATGCCGATTCCAGCAGTATTCCTACTATGAACTGGAGGCGAGCAGCCGAATTTGCTAAAAATTAACAACTGTCGAAATATGGTTGGAACCATATCCCGCAAATTCGAATCTTCCTTTGTAGCCTCCTGAATAAAATAAAAAATAATTTATTTTTAAGCTATGATCCTTGAAATTCACTCTCGTCAAAGTGTTTTGCTTTAACTAAGCGAACTAATGTTACGCCGTCCAGTGGTTGAATTTGAATTGGCTTACTTTTTGTATCAGCTCCATACAATCAAGAACGCTTTCATGTAAAGGTGTTAACATCGAATCCGATACTGAAGACATCATATAGGGCACGGCATCTGTCTGCACTGGTATACAAACGGCATTTGTTAGGACAGTACAAAACTTCTCGAAATCAATTGGAGTGAATCTAAAATGTTATTTAGAAATCTTAGATTTTCAATTCAGTTAATTAAAAAATAAATAACTAGAAACCTTTTCTTAATATTTTCAAATATAGCTGGAAATATTTGTATTAACGCCGTTAGAAAAGCTTGACTGGGTACATAGAATTCTTCTTGATTGATTTCGTTGTTTTTAAAGCAAATTTTTGTGCTCTCCATGCCAATATTTAACCAAATATTCCAAGCAATCTGAAGTTTTGAAGAAGAAAAACTTTGAAGAAAATTACAAAAAAAAAAAAAAACAAATTGTATTTCGCACTGACATTCCAAATTTCCTGTTCTTTTAGTTTCGCTGTCTCCTCATCTTGCATAGCAGTAGTTTTCTCCGAATTATGATACATGATTTCCTGTAGGGATTTCAGAGCGGCTAGAGAAACTTCATCATTCTTGCTTAAGGCAGCATTTTGTATAAATTCCAAAATTAGTGACCATGCACGTTCAAAGTCTCCAAGCATTTCAAGCAATTCACGTTTGGTGTTAAAAACCTGAGCACAAAAAAAAAAAAAAAAAAACAAATAAAAAAGTTAATTAGAAAAAGTCTTAAAGGAATTTCCTCGTGAGAACGTACTCTGCAAACACCAGACAATGTGAGCACTTGTGTTTCTGCCCATTGCTTTTGAGCTGTATTCCGTGAATGATGAATTAATATATTCCCGCTTGAATCAACTTTCTCATTGCTAGCCGAACTCGAGAGAGCTCGCACATTATCGAGCAAAGGAAAGAGAACTTGCCAGACAAGTGCTTGCCAAGTGGGCGGATTCAATAAACTCCCATGTGCTGAGATCGTTGAGAAAAGGGTTTGGCCGGCTGATTTTCGCACTGCCGGTCGTAAATCCACACACAGTTCACCTTAACCAATATATCATTGTTATTTCTTAGTACGGCAGAATATGAAGAACCGGCTTACCCAACTTTGCATATAGGCACATCCATAATTTATCAAATTGAGGCATTTTCACCGTGCCTGGAAAATCGGGTAGTATTCCAGTATCATCTACTTGTGCTGACATAAGTTTGTCTTGGTTTTGATTAAAAAAATCGGAAATATTCCACTGTATGTAAAGAAAAAATTTTAATGAAGAGAATCAAATGAAGTTAAATCATATGAAAACTTTACCATTAATCCTATTGCAGTCAATGAAATATTAAGTTCTTGTGTCTGAGATCCAAATTTCGCTGCTGTACTTATGGAAAGCGGCAGACAGCGATAAGGCATAATAGTTAGAAAATCTGTTATAACGAGTTGTAGACATTGAAAGGCGGTGCGGATAAGAGGTTCACTGGAAAAAAAAAAAAAAAAAAAAACGTTATATTTAGTTGGGAAAATACTAAAATCTATGAAAAGCGAAAATGAATATGGTTCTGCACTAGAATCGCTCAAGTCATTCAACAAAATTGACATAGGCCCAAAAATAAAACCCCTCAAAATTTTAGACATAAGGCCAAAATAGAAGAAAGAAAATGAATTATAAAAAAATTTGAAATTAACAAGTCCCAAAAATTATATGACACCATCCTGTAGCCTTCATTCAATACTCGACATAAAATACATATTGTAATGAAATTTTGTGAAAAATTTTGGAGACTTAACGCATCATGACATAAGGCCTACAAAAAACAATTAATTGAAAATTGGCTCTCAAATAATTAAACGAGTAAATGTAAAACTTTGACATATTTACGCAAAAGGGTTTCCCAATTTCACTAAATTTCCTTACGTCAATTTTTCTATTAATTTAATATGTCCATCTCGATTGGAACTTGCGAAGCATCTGTCGGTATACAAATAGAAAAACTCAAAACACTGTAGAAATTTTCTACATGGAGAAAGTCTTTCAATGTTTTAGCATTGTGCATAGGGGGCTTCGCCTCGCTTCCTCGAATATCCACACCACCAGCTTTCTGCAATGGTATATTTTAACAATTCAACCTATTCCATCATTAAGATGATAATCTACGATTGATCATCGCAACGAGTTAGACACATTGATTCCTTCAAGCTCTTCGTGATAAAAATCAAGTTTTAATCAAGAAAACTTCCGTCTGCTCTGACGTCTAAGGTTAAACCACTCTTTTATTCCTCGTGTCAGTCAGATGTCTCATCTACAGTCTAGATTAATGAAAATCAATGACCCGCACGTGCATCAAAACTATAAATCCAAAATGACATAAGAGCCTCAAAAATAGGGTTATTTATCGCTCATAGCACATAAGGCACAATATCGTCATGTAAGCGGTTTCTGGCCTTGTAGCATTTTCTTAATTGAGGCCTTGGAAAGAATAAGACCAAATTTTTTCTGTACATAAAACCCAAATTGTGCCTTAGTCTATTATGCCATAAGAACCAATTTTGTACTGATTCTTTTGGCTAATATATTTTTATTTAGTGAGTTATTATTTTAGTTGGGAACAATACTACTAATCTATGTATGTATAATAAAAATCTCATATTTTCAACTGGATAATCTCTTTGACAGGAAACGAGTATTTACCAGTTGTTTATTCTTTCGCTTTTTTCTTATTCTTGTATATAAATATATTATTTCTCACCCGTGATGTTCATTTACAGCGCCAATAATTTCGATAATGGCAGGCCATCCAAATGATAGAATTTCTCCAGCACCATTTAAAATTTGTAGTACACAATCCAATTGCCGTTGACGTACATCAGCATGCATAACCGTTGACAGCTCTGAGAGCGGATTTAGTAACATCGTTTGCAAGACCTTTTGATGAAATTGAAAAGTAATTTCTAGAAATGTTTATTTGGAAAATTCATATATCAAACCATATTCTCTCTTAGAGGTTCGCTGTGTTTATACTGAAGCGCGGATTTAACCAAATACGTGATCGCTTCAACTCCCCATTCTCGCATTCGTATATGACGGTGTTGACAAACTTCCAATAAATGATTGGTAAGTGGCCGCCAAAGTACTTCAATGCGTGACATATTGACTAAGCCGGTTTCAAGTAATTTTGCGACAGCGAATAACGATGGTTCCTAAAATTGAAAAAAAACAAAAATTTATAAATTTATTCCAATATGCTTGGAGCTGATTTCATACCCTATTGGCATACGCCAATTCCATAGCCTCATGTGACAGTTTGCATAATGCATCGATCAAATGATGTAAGGCTACATCATCAAGATACTGGCTGGACTCGAAGAGTTGACTCAGCATTTGCGAGAGTACAGGAAGATCCGCCATAACAGCAGTTTGAATGCCAACATTTGCTTCCACAGCTGGTTTAGGGAAGGCCTTTATACAGGAAAAAAAAAAAAATATATATATATAATAAATAAATTTAATATAAAATTTAAAATATGGAAAGAGAAGGACTAGAGAGTTTATGCTGTGAGATGATTAAAAAATTTCTTCCATTTAAAAATCTGCCTTTCATACCTGTAAGCTACCGCCTGTCGATGGTTTCAATCCCAATATCCATACCAAGTGCTGAAGTGTTTGCAGTACAATATGCCATGACGTGCCAAGAATACTTCCATTACTGTGTGCCAAAAATAATATCGCACGCATGCATTGAAGATTTTTAGTGGTTAACATGACAGGTGCCTGCATAACACTATGCGGTAGAGAAGCACTTGGTAATGGTGTTCCCACAGCAACGATCTGCTGACGAAAGTCTCCATCGGCGCATGTATTCATGAATTGACTATTCAAATCCTGGCTACTAGTTCTTGTTTGACAACGTAAATCACCGTCCGTTGCAGTGTTATTGGCAAATATAGACAATGCATAATGCGGTGGAAATGATGCACGACAAATTGCTAGAATGAAGGCATCACGCGGTTGCAACAGATCTAGCATTCCGCATAGAGCGGCAAAACTTTGCATCGCTTTAAGTATATTATCCGTTGTCCCCTCATCGATCGATGCATCAATCATGGGTACAAAAGCTGACAATAATCCAGACCAGCTGGAATTGATCAATTGTAGGCACAAAGGTCGATACTCTTCTTCGGTTATAATCGCTGAATTCGGCATCGGGTGCTGCAAGAGAGACTATTAGCGAAAAAAGAAAACAATCTGAAATATGAGAAAAATTTGAACAAACCAAGTCGGGTGTACGTTGAATAACGCCGCCAATAGATCTCGTTATGTCCAAAAGTATGGCGTATGCAACTGATATACCATAGCTGTCAGGTATATTTGGTGCCTCCAGTTTGTCCAACATTTCCAAACTGCAGGTAGTAAAAAAAATTTCGGAATTATTAAATAATTTTTCCATTTAATTTTTTCGGAGTTAATAAAAAAAAAAAAAAAATAGGGATTTTTATTTAGTTTAATGTATTAGATTTATCTCTAAGAAGTTAAACTTTTTGATAACTCTGGAAATATTTGGCTTAGGATTGAACGATGCTAGAAGTTTATCATATTTTTAGACAATTGAATTTTTCGTCTGTTTTTAATTAAAAGTCTTAATCTTAAACTTAATAACTTTTTTATCTATCGATAGCATTTTGCAGCATTGACCAATGAAGTTAAAAACCCCCTTTTCCTCAAGATAACTTAAATTTAATAATCAAAAGCATGTAGTATGACTGTTGATCATTCATATTCTGGGGATTTCAAAATAATACTCTACTTAGACACTAAAACCGTTTCATCCTAAATAATTTTTGCTGCTTTTAAACCAAGCAACGATAGATAAAACTTACTAGACAGCTTTTGAGATACCAGGTGCAAATGTAACCACCAATGGTAAATAAGCTCCACGGAACATGAAACCACATTGACTGGCACTCGATAGCGATGTCGATGATGTATTTTGATTTCCAGCATTTTGTTGGCCATTGAGAACTGAAAGTGTACAGCGTTGTTTTAAGGAACAATAATTGAAACAATAAATAATGCAACTCACTCGCAGATGCATTTATGAGTGAATATCGAACAAATGATCCCAGTGCATTTATCATATCCTGCACGATGTTTGTGGCATGATTTTTTAAGTCGTATGATTTGCAGAAAAATGCAATGAGAGTTGCTTTTGTTGCCAGTTTATGTATAACTTCCAGTGCAAGTGCACGTTGCCAATGAGGCTTATCAGGATCAAGGAATTTGATGATTAACGAAAGAAATATTTCACATTCAGTTACCTGAAAGTAAAGCGCATTTATTAATGATATTGGTATAAAAAAAAAAAAAAAAACTAAGGCCTTACCAAAATGGTGTGATACTTTTGAATTAAGATAGCAACCAAACGTAAAAGACGCATGCTTATCGGAAAATAAGGCTTATCATTTGGAATTGATGTAGCGCTGCCATTGCTGCTCGGTGGTGGAACTTGGCGATGCTTGACATTGGGAGAGAAAAGTTTTATGACCAGAGCACAGACGCGTTCCTTCAGCAGCAAGCGAAAGTCGTTGTTCTATAATTGGAGTAAAATTTTTTTTTTTTTTTATAAGAATGCCATAGTTTAAGGTTTTCTAAACAAATTTACGACAATAACCTCATGAAAGATGGCGCTGAAATTAGTCAATACAGCTTCAAGTAATTCCAAACCGAATGTCCTTGTCATTTCTGTCATTCCAATAAGCCAGTATGGTTGATCAGCGTTAACCAATTGAACGAGATCCTGTATGAAGAACGTTAAATGAATTTTCAATTCAAAATTTAAATTCTATTTAAATGCAATAATTACCTGAAATAGGAAAAACGCATCCGACGCAAAAGGCTGCATTTCTGTATTGGAACTGTTGCTTCCACTGGTTGGATCAATGTCTGTAACATCACTGCTGCTGAGCTCTCTAAGCGACTTGGGTTGCTTGCTCTGATCCAAATTGGCGACGGAATCCTTCTCTAAGTAGACCCGTTCAAATACCAAAGATACAAGCTGCCTAATTGTTGCTCCGGCTGCATTGACTATAGTGGAATTCTTCGTGTAATGCAATCGAAAACATAAGACCAAGGCCTTGGCCAATGTCTCGCCACTGACTATAGTATTTGTTGTCAAGAGTAAAGTTACAGTCTGCAAGACTTTGACTTCTTCTACATTATGTTCCATAAGCATCCAAAGAGCATCGGTTATGTATCGAGCACCTTTTTGGTCGACGACCTGAAAAACAATCAACCTCAAAGACCGTCAACTTGAAAATCAATCCCACTGACCTGCTGTGTTATCAGGCGCTGCATCATGCCCAGACAGAACTGAATAGAATAAAGAACAGAGTTAACGTAATCAGACACAGATGCAGATGCTATGAATCACCTTTATGATTTTTAAATCCTTCGACTCGCATCCTTGCACGAGTGGGTATAGAATTTGATTAACAGTATAGTAAACAGAGGTTTGTTGATTATTGCCGGCATTCAATTTCGATATGGCTTCTTCACATGCCTGTGAAAGATCAGAATTAATTAAAATTACGAAATGCACAAACAGCGCTTGCAGTCTATCGTCTTTTGGTGACGTTTGCTTAACTGCATGCGTCATAGTGCTCTGATAAACGAGAACCACCTTGCTACTTACTTCAAGATCGAGACGTAAATCGATTCTATATTTACCTCCTTGATTTGCGGGTGCTTCTTCTTCGTCTCCAGCGATAGTGTCTTGAAATCGGCCTGAAGAGCCTCGACGAATTTCTGTATTTCCGCACTTCCCCCTCCGCCCACAAAAGACATTTTTATTTTACCTGTTTTCGATGTCCCTACGCAGAATAGTTTTAGATTAAAATTTAGAGGGAAATCCTCTAAGCTGGCAGCACTGTTCACAAGCTAAAAAAAAGTTATTTAATAGAGCTGGTAAGCTATCGATGCCATTATCGATAAATTGCCTACTCATTGGGAGCCAAACAAAATCAGAGTTATAGACTTTTCATACATAGTGCTAAATCACGTGATTTAGCAAAATCCTTCAAAGCTAAATCGCAACTGTTCACACGAAGTCGAAGTTATTTAAGTTGACAGCTATCTGATGACAAATAGAAGAAGAAGAAGAACACTGTTTGTTTGATTTTCACTATATGAGTGCCAATATCAATTTTGTCAATTGCTTTTTACAATTTTATGTAATAGGCTTTCCACACATAGGCTAAATCACGTGATTTAGCATTCATTCTGATTTAGAGCTAAATCACGTAATTTACCAATACAAAAAATGTCAAACTAAATCACGCTATCTGGCGTGATTTTAGATATATTATATATATAATAACAAAGCCTTAGAGTGTTCTTCAAAATCCTTACAAATCGTATCTCTTGGAGTATTGTTACTACTCAGCAAATTTTTTGCCAAGCCCAAATAAAAAGCATATACCTATTTTACTAAACATTGTCTTCTTCCGTTTTGATTAAGAATTCCATTTCTTCCCATTGGCCGTCAATGCCAATGCCGTATCCGATTCATCATTGTTGGATTTTACACTAGCTTCTTGGACTTGTTTTTCACGATCATCAGCACTTTCCACAATCGGGATTTGTTTGCTGAGGCGACAAATCGCATTAAAATCAGAATTGCTGTTGAGGAAAATGATTTGTTCGACATCATCTGGATTTTTTTCAAGTACCGATCTTTTTTCGGACAATAAGCGTCGTGCCTTAGAAAATACTCTTTCTGAAGGTGCTGATATTGCAGGTGTTGCGAAAACCAAGCAACTAAGTGCCACAAAGTCGGAAAACTTTAACTTTGTAACGTTGCCACGCCTACTTTTTGTGCTACGCCCTCTCAAACGTGTTTTCACTCTCAAAAGGTGCTTAACCCCCATACATTTCTTGGGAAATCATAGAAGGAGTTGCCCTAGGGCTTTGAAATCTGGCATGGACGTTTCTATCTCTAGATCTAAGAGATTCCCAAAAAATTTTTGAAATCGAACCACCCCAACCCCCTCAAACAGCAAACGGGTTTTTCGAAAATACACAATTTTGAACCCACGGAACCCACATTCGGAATATAGCTTAATGTTGTGTCTCAAAGTCGGAAAATTTTAACTTCGCAACGCTGCCACGCCTACTTTTTTTGCTACGCCCTCTCAAAGTCCTACATCAGATATTCGTGACGTAAGAGCAGACCCGCATCAGAACCAGACAACGTGCCTAGCTAAGACACAAAATTTATTGTCTTAGCTAGGTATGTTGGTTTTGATGCGGGTCTCCGCTATGCGAGTTGGTGTTTGAACACTGTTCTTACGTCACGAATATCAGATAGAGGACTTTGAGTGGGCGTAGCACAAAAATTAGGCATGGCAGCGTCACGAAGTAAATTTTTTCCGACTTCGGGGCACAACATGAAGCTATGTTCACAATATGGGTACCGTGGGTTCAAAATTTTGGATTTTAGAAAAACCCGTTTTCTGTTTGAGGGGGTTGGGGTGGTTCGATTTCAAAATTTTTTTTGGAATCTCTTAGATCTAGAGAAAGAAACGTCCATGCCAAATTTCAAAGCCTAGAGCAACTCCTTCTATGATTTTCCAAAAAATGTATGGAGTTAAGCACTCAGCGAAAGAAATAAATCAAAGACTTAAGACGCGAACGTCAAAACAGATGGTCAAAAGTTTGTGTACTCGCTAAGCCTAGTTCAGACCCCAACTGGCATAGCGAATACACGAACCTTTGTTGTTTTTTTATGTTTGCATTAAAAATAAAAGTTGAAAAATAACACTTAATTTAGCCGGAATAAATAAAAGTCCGAAATAGATATGTTTTTTGGCCCTAAAATAAAAATCACTTTCTAACAGTTATATTATGATTTTTTTTTTAAACCTATTTTTGACTCTTAAAGTTGGCCAGCTTATAGTAAAAGTTAGGAAATAATTGTTTGAAATTAAGTTTTTCAACTTAATAACCGTTAGGGTCCCTGATAAAAAACAGACAATCGAAAATTCACCGAAAAACAAAAGTCACAACCAAAAGAAAAATCCGAAATTAAAAAAAAATTTTTTTAAATTAAAAATTTTTAAAAGGTTTAAAAATTTTTTTGAATCCTGGGAATTTCTTTGTTAAAAGGGCTGAAAGCTATAAACCCGTTTCAAAACAAAAAGCTTTGGAAAATCAACAATGCATTAACGCTAAGGTTTTAAATCCCCCTTTCCCCCTACCAATTACCTATTGGGGACCTCGGTTGACCCACAAAATTTGGGGCGAAAAATTTTTAAATAAAATAAAATTAAAATTTGGGAAAATTTTTATTTTAAAACAATCCGAAAAAAAAAAATTTAATTAAAAAATTTAAAAAAAATGGGAAAAATTTGGCCAGCGGGTTTTTAAAAAATCTCGTCGGGACCACACTTTAAAACCAGGTATGAAAAAATTTAAAAATCAATTATTAATCAGTGAAAGGAATTTCAAAAAAAAAAACTTTTTTAAATTTGACTGCCTTTTTTTATATAAGGGGACTTTTTTAATTTTTTAAATGGGTTTTTTTTTTGTTTATCCCGGGGGTTCGATTGGGGAAGGGAAAGGGTAAATGTTTCCGAGTAAACAAATTGGGTTTCAGCAAAATTGAAACGCCGGATTTCAAATGAAATTTGAAATTTTCTAAAATTTAATTTTTACCTGGGTAAACCCGAAAACAAAAAAACCCCAATCCAAACCGATTGGCCTAAGGGAATTAAATACATACCATTTAAGGGGCCTTTGGCGAACGAAAATTAAGGGTATTTTCAGATTTTTTTTTTTTTTTTTTTGTTTAAAAAAAAAAAAGGGTTCATTTGCAATTATTTTTTTTATTGCAATGAAAAAATTTTTTGTATTTTTTTGTTTTTTTTCTTTTTAAAAAATCGCAAAGGGCCTTTTTTAAAAAGTCCCCTCCCAAACGATTTTAAAATAAAAAAAAAAAAAAAAAAAAAT
This sequence comes from Chlorops oryzae, assembly GCA_020466095.1. Taxonomy (NCBI): domain Eukaryota; kingdom Metazoa; phylum Arthropoda; class Insecta; order Diptera; family Chloropidae; genus Chlorops; species Chlorops oryzae. The sequence goes on from CM035807.1 coordinate 107,031,698, forward strand.
TTTATTTTTAATAGAATAATTGGCATCTGAACTTTTACAAAAAAAAAAAATCAAAAAATTGAAAAATCGTATTTTTAATTTAACACATCAAAAAAACGCCCTTTTTTGACCATTTTTTTTTTAATGGAAAAATATGAAGTTCTTGAAATAAAACTTTAGCTGTAGCTCACCCGATAGCCATTGATGTTGTGAATAGATAAAAATTTCAGATCGTTTTTTTGTTTTCATGTACGCCATTTAAAAAAAAAAAAAAAACCGTTCAAAGTTGCTTTGATCAAGCGCGCTGCCTGCTGTCTCCACCTACTAAAAATGGCTGTAGCAAAAAAATATTGTCAATATCTTCACGAAACTTTGCCAGCATATTCTTAGAAGTCTATTCTTCCTAAATATATTTAAAAAAAAAAAAAATCGATTTTCAAAAAATTCTAGACCAGACCAGTCCCCTTAACTGCTCTAAGTATTTGACTTCACTGTTGTCATTTCTCTGGGTGTAGAAGTCCAACGATTGTTCAAATCAATTGCCCGGAAGATTCGCATGCCATCGAAAATGTCACAATTTTGTTTATCTCATAATTATATACATACCATAAATATATGTATAATAGATTTCCGTTAATGGTTTGCACACATTCAATCCATTTCTATTCGCAGTCAACCAAATGCAATGGCTAATGAGTTTTGGACGCTCGATTATTTTGCAATAAACAATAAGAGTAAAAGTATGTGACCTCCTTTTTTTTTTTTTTTTTTTGGAACACTAAAGTTTGAACAATTAACTGACCATTAGTAGCGTAGAAGTTCCTCCTTCTATGAAATTTCAATTAGTCTAGTTTCTCAATAGCTGAGCAGCTTGAGCGTCTCCATCAGACGCTTAATTGCATACTTAGCTTGGTTTCAACAAATAATAAAACTATTGCCGGTCTTTTGATTAAAATCTTCCATAGCGAAATGTTGCAAAACTCGTTGAGATAAAAAAAAAAAAAATAAATAAATTACAGTGGAATTTTTCATGAAAGTAAAATTAATTCGGGAAAAGTTGAAACGCGACAATTTTATTCGAAGGGCCTCAAGCATGTTAGACATCAGCTCGGTTCAGAGTCTTAACACTAGTGGAACGTATTTTGAAAGGCTAAAGACCATGTCCGCTTGACCAGCGAAATGTTAATATCGCATTCAATTAATCACGCACTTAGGCCAGCTTAAATGTTATATATCCAGGGCCGTACCATGAGGGTTTCTAAGGCACCAAAAAAAACAATAGCTTAGAAAAAATTATTTTTGAGTTTCTCAGGAGATCTCAATGCACTTTTTTTTCATGGCCTTTCGCCTTCTTTTGTAATATTAATAGATTATATTAATTTTTGAAAAAATGTTTTTGTTTTTAGGGGGTATTGAAGGGAGTATTTCAAGCAGACAATGCATCATCCGATTTGAACAAATTGTCCTTCAAATTAAAATAAAATTAATCCCTCTAAGGCCCGTTTGCTACTGTTCTGATTAAAGTTTTCGTTCCGAAAAACAAAAAAAATTTGTATGAAAATTTTGACATTTTGAGAGGATATCGTAACGAAAAACTTTAACCGGAACAGTAGCAAATGGCCTAAGACTTTTAGTCAAATAGCTTTAAGATCGGCCCAGAATTTTATATTTAAAGTCGATTCCTTTCCAAACAAAATGATATACATACATTTTGTGCCCGGATCCCATTGTCTGCGCAATAGGTTAGGGTTAGTTTTAAGGGGCCGCCCACCAAAAAGGTGGCGGACTTAGACCAAGGAAGGTCCGTTGTGATACCCGCGGGCTCAGAAATCTATTTTAAAAAAATGGGCAATGATTTTTGTCGCAATCAATTGGCCGATGGTGCGAACGCAATTTTTGGACTCTGATGCAGTGCTGGGGTCTTTGTTTTTTTATTGGAATTTCTAAAAAAAAAAAAAAAAATATTAGGGGTATTCACAAAGGCGTATTAAAAACGTTGGAAAGTCGGAAAATTTGGAAAAAAAAATTTTTTTGTATCTTGCACAACTTTTTGAGCAGATAAATTTTTCCGATTTTCCGACTTTACTATTTTCCAGCGCCTTCGTGAATATCCCTATTATTTATTACAAATTTTTTAAATTATGTGAACAAAAATAAAAAAACTTCTTAAAACAAAACAAAATAAATTCCTCAAAATTCTGAGGTTAAATCTTATTCGACAGTCGAATCAACATCGATTAACCGACGTACTTTTTAATATCGATATCTCTTTGAAAAAAAATTTGTTGAAAAAAAAAAACAGTTGATTTCAACGATATATTGGTCGATCGATATTTTTTACGCGATGTCAACAGTCCAACCATCGTAGAAAATCCCAATTCCCACATTTTACACTACGCGAAAGTAAAAATTCCCTTATCCCACTTGATCAAAATTTTTGACTAAAATTCCCACAAAAAGTGAAAATCAGGCCCGTAGAGAGAAATTTGGGGCCCGGGGGATTTTTTCCGGGGTCCTCACAGAAAAATCCCCTTGCCAATTGTTGGCCCCTTTCAGAAAGCGTGGGCCCGGGGAAAGGGGGATTTCCACCCCCCTCTCTCTACAGGCCTGTTCCCACAAGTTCCCAGCACTGCTCGGATGCTGACAAGTGGAATCATCTTGAACGATTTTTGTCCCAAATGTTACCAGAGATCTTTTCGACAATATTCTCCTAATACTCTTTTCTTGACAAAGGGACGCTCCGCTATAGAAAGGGGCGCCTCAATAACGGCATCAATTCAGGTAAGATAGTGGTGATATTTTGTTTTTCTTCAATATTTTAATTTCGAAGGTCCCTCGTAAGGAAAACTGGCCTGATTTTGGGGATAACCGGCACATCCTTAGTCAGCATTTTTTTGCTAATTTATCACAATGCGAGCTACCTTTAAGTTCGGCCCTGAATACGTCTGAACTATGTACTATGTATGTATGTATCTACATATGGCTGAAGTCTAAAGTAACTGCTCTAAAAAAAAATGAGTGAAAGCATTTTGCATTCTATATGCTTGTGTGATTCTGTGCGGCCATTTAATAGATATTAAATTTTTTTTTTTTATGGCCCGAGCTACTTTTGCCAACAAATAACTTTTCCGCGCATACCACACAAACTGTGCAAGTTAATTCAACAATGCAAAGTACGTTAATAAAGTTATTAGAAACTTTTGTTGCCATTGCCTAAAACGCATGCAACACTTGAGAACGGGCACGTTGCGTCGCGTCGCGTCGCGGTGGGGTGGAGTGGAGTGGAGTCGGATATAGAACAGTCATTAAAAGCGAAAATATCATGTATGAATGAATATGTACATCGGTCAGTTGTGATGCTATCATCTGCCTAACATCTCACTAGTCCAAGCTCCATTAAAGCCTGCACTGGATCCGACATCAGCTCTCGGGTGGAATTTAGTTCAGGAGAGGAAAAAAAAAAATAAAAATCGTGTCATTAAATCATTTTAGTTGCTGTTTTAAATTATTATTATTTTATTTTATTTTTATTTTTATTTTTATTGTTGGTTAGCTAAAAATGCATTGCAGATCAGTTTGACAACGAAAGTGGATGAGTTCGGACGCGTTTCTAATAAGTTAAGTCCGATCGATAACTCTTCGTGTTACGATCAATAAAATACCGAGCTATAGAATTCACAATAAGTGCAAAAGGTGCCGCCGCAGACGCTGGTGATCGAGTTTTCTAAAAGTCATTGCATATATTTGCAAAGGAAATATCGAAAACTTGTTAAATCTCAGTTGCAATTTTACAAAATTAACGTGAAAAAATATATATATACAATAAGTATAATTAAAAATGGGTCGGCACTGTCAGTGGAAACATCGCGGGAACAGTCATTTCACTCTAAATGTTGATTTACAATATCGCATTATTGCCGTCATCTTAATTGGATTAACGTTATTATCGGAGGGAAGCTCTGAGCATGGTGATTTCGGTAAGATCAAGAAAATTGAAGGTAACAAAGTAACAAGTTATCCGTTATCGGTTCGAGTTTTTAAGGGTCCACTTCAGAAGGTTATGACGATCTATCTTATAACAGTCCAAACTGAACCTCGAAGCTCGTTTAAAACAGACACGAATTATATAAGAAAAAAAAAGTCCAGAAAATAAGTCAAGTCAAGGGAATTCCCTAACTAAATAAATTTTAAAAAGATTACGGCTAGAAAATATATTTCTCTTTAAAATCTCAAAAAGATATTGAATTTTTCAATCCATGCTAAGCCGCATGAAATCTTATATGATGGAATTAAACCAAAAATTTCGTATGTCGCACAGTGGGATCACTTCACACATTCGAGTGCAAAAACTATAAGGAGTGCCCGTGGAACGATGCGAAAAAAAAAAACAGTGCAACACTGATTGCATATTATTTTCATGGTTCAGAACCATTTGCGTTGGGTTGAAAATTTTCGTGCATACCCAAAGGGTGATTTTGCGTTTTTTCTTCTTCAGATTTTTGGTTAAAAAAAATTGTTCAACTTTGAAGCGGCAAAACGGTATCGAGTAGTGCTGGGATGCAGTTTGTGTATATGAATACAATGTTTAGTTATAGTCTTTCTATATTTGCATCAAAAAATTTTGAAAAAATGTTTATTGCCTTGGGAGCTATAGGCCATACAAAATAAAATATGATAGGTGAAAAAAAAAACACGTCAAGTTTGAGGGAATTTTGCAATTTGCACCTACTAGATAGAGTTCTTCCGGGTCGGTTTGCACTAAAACTATTTAAAATGAGTTCAGAGCTATAAATTATGATAGATAGGAAATTAAAATATTGAACAGATTACGAGATATAGCCATAAGTAAGTGAGTAATTTAATTCTCGGCCCCACTTTTTAAAGTCTATTTAAAAAAAAAAGTAGAAGTGACTTGACAAAACTGAGTATGAGGCATTGTTATACTCAACGAGCACTTTCAAATAAACAGTCGTCAAATTTTTCTTTACAAAAATCGTGTGGCACTGTACCTATTATCCAAAAATACTTCATCATTGCGCTTGTGAATTTCGGTGATCGAAAAATATGGTGGCTTGCACTCGTAATCCCACTGTACGTTGCGACGGTATGCCATAGCTCGAGGATGACCCTAATTGAAAATGGTCGTTATCCATGTTTAATCATATTTTACTCTATTCTAAGTCTGACTATATTGAGGCACCAGGTCTATGGCCGATTCTTCTCGAATAGTTTAACATGGGAAACACGATCGGATAGTCTTCGGATAGATAAACCTAGCAAAACCTCATTTCGACTTTTCTACTTGAACTTCAAGTCGGACTTTGTATTTTTAATTATATAAATCTTTTTTTTTTTTTTCTCACATACGATCGAAATATGATTTTAAATACTGCTTCATAATTTCATTCAAAGCTATTACGAATTTTGGACGTACATATGTATATGTATGTACATACAAGCATTCGTGCGTAAATAATAGGAGGAAAAAAACATTTTCTGACAATGACTGAGTTTCCGTATTTTTAATATTTGGATATCGATCTGAAAGCCAAATTTTAGAAAAAGAATAACATACTAGCCCAGTAGAAAAATTCATCGTCAGGTTGAATGTAACTATGACAGTTGTAGACAAACTGGCAGAATGATATTGTCATTGTGAGATTCGTAAAAATCACTGATAACTCCTTGTATAGATCATGATACAAGAAAACAAGATAGCGCCACTTCAGTACCGCTATTTTGAGGCTCTCTTTGAGAGACGAAAATTGAGTTTGTGACGTCACTGAGCGAGAAATTGTTGTTGTTTGCCATGCTATTCAAAAAAGTAAAAAGCCGGTTTAACATGGGAAACAACAACAACGAATCGCGATTTTGAGTTTGTGACGTTTCCTCTCTCAAGTGGCGCTATCTTGCTTTCTTGTATCATGGTATAGATATTGTTTTACGAGAGCCAGTAGCGTAGCGAGGGGGGAGGGTCGAAAGGGGCAGATCATATTTCAATTTTTATGAATGTATTTTTATTGAGGGCGATTGGAGGGGGCGGCATTTCCTGCATGTGCCCCCATTGTGCTCTGGGCGCCGAAATGTCTCGCTACGCGACTGACGAGAGCAGAACTCTCTTTCTGGGGTTCGCCTAAAATCTTTCGAAAATGTCTCCTAAGCGTGAAATTTAGTGGTCCCAAGTAGAGAAAATCTTATCATTTTAAAGTCGAACCAACCCATGAGAGTGAAGAAATTTAACAGCTGTGTTCTACGATGATATATCATTCGAACAGTCATGCATGACACTGTCACCTGTATGTCATCTATAATATTACCACCGATGTTTCGAAAGAAACTAGCGGAATAATGAGCTACTGGGAAGAGGAATTATGAGCAAAGAAAATCGAAATCCTATTTCGATCAATTCGGTCGAAGCTTTGATTTGGTTGGCTTCTGAATATATATACCTACATAATATATACAGGATGTCCAGACAGTTTTATGCATAATTTTGATATTCTATACCTCATGTCAGGTACTATGTTTTTGATTCTTGGATCACTTGCCTAAAATGTACCGTTCTTGAGTTATAGCACTTTAAAAAAGGATGATTTTCGTAGGAATTTTTAAATATTAGGGGTATTCACAAAGCCGTCGGAAAATAAGAAAGTCGGAAAATCGAAATCGGAAAATTTTATAAGTTTAAAATTTTTTTTAGAAGTCAAACGTTTCCGATTTTCCGATTTCCAACATTTTTAACACGCCTCTGTGAATACCCTTCTATACAAAATGGATCATCTTTAAAAAAGGCAATAACTGAACAAAGGTACGCATATCAAAATTATACATAAGTGGGGCTCATGAAGCTTCGCACAATTGTGGGAAATGAGAAATTTGTTTACACAACTGTCAAAATTTATATGAAAATTTACGATGGGAAAAGTTGCGAAGGCATTTGCGAAGCTGCATGAATACCACTATAAACTTGCCTGAACACCCAGTTTATTTGATCCAACTGAGAGTTGATTTAAGCGGATATTAATTTTGAGCAAACGAATTGGTTTTTTTTTTTTTTGCTATAGAGAAGATCATTCTTTCGGGAACTTATTCGAATCGGCCAACAACGGAAGATAGTCAAGCACCGCAAGGACGTTCGTATGCGCCGCGAGAATATTATGATGCGGGAACGCAATGCTCTGTTGGCACGGAGTGCACACCACTCCACGAATGCACGACGATGATTTACGAAGTAGCAAAAACGTGCTTTTTCGGCGACAAATCGCTGTTCTGCGGCGGCGGCGAAGAGATGCCCTATGTCTGCTGTCCGAGCAGTCCGCTCGAGAAGAACCAGGTTTGCGGTAAAAGCGCTTGTCCAAGGACATTTTTATAAAGGCCTAGGCACTTATCCGTTTATTGCGCGTATTGGCTTTAAACGTGAGTAGAGGGGGAGAAAAACCATTTTTTTTTTTCAAAAATTCAATAATTTTCCATTAATTTTAAAACCGAGCAGATGTTAATACCGGAGCCTTTGCTTATCCTTGTGCCGGTTCAATTATTGCGCGTCGTGTGATTTTAACAGCTGCGCATTGTGCGCTCGCCAAAGCCGAGGGACATCGACTGTGAGTGACGTCGAAGAGAAGAAAAAAATGTGCAAAAAAAAAAAAAAAAAATTATTTTTCCCCACCAACAGCTCCTCAGTGCGGGTGGGCGAATACGACACCACAACGGATCCTGACTGTGCCAGCAGTGGATTCTGTGCGCCGCGCTCTGTCAATCATGCCATCAGTCATGTCATCGTCCATCCCGATTATAAGCACGGCCAGTATCATCACGACATTGCGTTGCTCGTTCTCAAAACGCCGCTCAATTATTCGGGTAAGTGAATTGCGTCCACAATTATCATTAATTATAATTAAGACGCCGATTGAGCGAGCGAAAACGATTCAATGTCTTTTGATTCGCTCGATTGAATTTAATTATGGACGACATTCGGTGAATTTTACTGCAACTTATTATTATACCCGACACACTCTGTGTCGAGGGTATATTGCGTTTGTTAGGTTGTGTGTAACACCCAGAACCAGTCGAGGTAGACCATACAAAATGTATATAGAAATGATCAGCGTCACCAGGAGATTCGATGTAGTCCGTCTATCTGTCTGTATACAGTTTTCTTATCGAAGGAGTAAAACTATCTTGACAAAATTTGTTATGTGTACTCACGGGGACATGAGTAAGAACAAGTTCGAGAATGGACCCGATCGGACCATTTTTAGGGGTACCTCCAGTACTAGGGTCTGTTACGAAAATCACAAAAACTGCTCTAAAATTGAAGTTTTTCATGATATTTTGATGAAATTTGATATTTGAACATGTTTAAAGGCAAGTAATACGATTTCAAAAAATTGTAAAAGTGGGCGTGGCATAAGGGCGTTTTTCAAAAATTGTCTCCTACTCCCGAAATACCAATGGGACTTGAACAAAAATTGGCACGTATACTTCCTTGATAGCCAGTAACGTCCTTCCCAAAAAATTTTTCGATCGGACCATTATTAAGGGCACCTCTAGTACTAGGGTCTGTCACAAAAATCCCAAAAATGCCTCAAAATCAGACTTTATTGAAATATTTCAATGAAACTTAGAATTTGAGCGTATATATAAGGGTCCGATTAGAATTCCAAAAAATTTTGAAAAGTGGGCGTGGCAAAAGGGCGGTTTTCATTTAGAAATTTAACAAAAGTCGGTATATGGGGCTCCTTATGCCCTTAAACACGTCTTGATATTAAAAATTATGTGTCTGTGTCGGGTATTCTATTGTCAGGCTCGCCTGACTATAACACCCTTACTTGTTTTAATATGGATTTTATTGATGTCTTTGAAAGAAATTTTTATTAAAATATTAAAGGCCTTATAGTTGGGTGAGCGATCAAAGCCTTATGAATAGAGCTCGGAATTTGAATATTTTGAATTTTTTTTCAATTATTTGAATTGATTGAATATTTTTAATTTTTTTTTGCATTTAACTGTGCTTTTTGAATATTTTCGTCACTGAAGAAGGCTTTTTTTTTTTTTTTTTAAATTTACAATTCAACATTTTAATAGGCATACTAAATCGAACTAATTTTTTCAAAATGCCTAAAGAGGGGAAACTTATTCAAAAGTGGCTTCGTGCCATAAGCAACAAGTTTTTGGTCGTTGTTGAAGACTACATATATTGAACGATAAAGCGTACAAATCGGAGGTACGTTGATAGCATTAACTGCAAACTAGCTACATGAAATTAAAAGCTTTCATATACAATATATGTACATATCTAGATGTCCTATGCATAGCTGAACTGTGAAAAAAGTCCCTTATCGAACAGCACCTTTCAACTAAAAATCATTCAAACAAACATTTGATTAAAAAAAAAATCCTAAAACCAGTGAACCGTTGGGTTAGTTCCAAATTTTATTATCGAGGTTTGTTACTGGAATAGCTTTTTTCGCTTTTCTATAGGAAACTGGGTGGTTTGCAGCTAATTTTAGGAGCTAACCCAGTCGAGATACCCCAGTAAGTATCTATGTATAACACCTAGATGTTGGGCTCTGAGAATTATCCTTAGAAAAATTGGCCGATTATGACGAATACGGAAGCCGAATCTTCGGTCGGACACTAGTGCATATAGACGAGCGTAGGGGGTTCAAATGCAGAATATAGTTTGACTATAACAAGTTTATAGTAGGTGGCGAAAATGGACATGATCCGGTAACTACCACGCCTACAAATGGTAGTTCTTTTCGATTTATTACGGAATAAAAGACTGGGAAGCCGCGTATACCATAGCCGGACCGACCTTAGCTCTCTTACTTGGTTTTTTTTTTCGCTTGTTTCGAAAAATTGTTCAACTTTTCGAATATTTTGGAATTTTTGACATTTGAATTTTTTGCATTTTATTTTTTGAATATTTTTTGAATATTTTTGAATATTTTTTGAATATTTTTTGAATATTTTTTTGAATATTTTTTATATTTTTTTGAATTTTTTTTTTCATTTTTTTACATATGCAAAATCCGAGCTCTACTTATGAAATAGAATTTAGAAAAGGAAAAAGGCTTTAGTGATGTTATGAGAAAAAATGGTTCCAGAGATAGGGATTTCTATATGAGACATCCCCTTAACCTAGCCTAACCTAACCTTAACCTGTTGCATGTTGAAATTGATTAAAGTTTACCCTTTGATCCTAAAATGCCTCTCCTTACAAAACCGAATCTTCCTTTGTCCTGTCTAAGTCTGGCCTTTATTTTCGGACAAACAATCCAGTTTACTACCTCCATTTTGGCAAGACCTTAACTGCTAGTGTCCTGCGGGAAGTGCCACTTATTGCCCAAGTACTTCTTAAGAAAGTAAGTGGTGATTCTGTTTTTTTTACTTATTGTGTCAAGGGGGTCCAAACGAAAGAAAGGGCCTTGATCCTTATAATGTATAGAAAAGTTCGATATGATTGTAGCGAAGATTTTTTTTTTTTACTGTGGTGAGTGATCGCAATAAGTTTCCATTGTACTAACACCTGTGTAAGTTGATTTCCTTTCCTAAGGCTTTTTATGAATTTGAGTTATACAGAACTTCTCCAAAACTCTCTAAACTTCTTCTTGCCCCCCCAAATGTTTTTTTTCGGTTAATGTCTTATAATATACCACAATATACTCACTGTGGGATATATAAGCGCCACCAAAGCACTCTTTCTCTCGCTACGCCCTTGCACTGAAGTCACAATTTACCGGCTTTGTTCCCCAAACAGTTTGAAGAGCATTGGTACTTCTGATTTGTTTCCTTTTTTTTTTTTCATTATCTCATTGAGAGAGGAAATCACCATTGAAACTTGAAGAAACGAAAATCACAAGCGTTAAAAGAAGAAGAAAATAAGATTGAAGCCAAAGCCGAAGCCGAAAGCGAAGGAATTCACATCCATACCATATCACTTAATTCAAAGAATATAATCATAATAATAAACGCGTACAAACGTGAGACATTAAAATCCCATCAATAGCTTCTGCCAGGGCGCGTAAACATTGTTATCGCTTCCTTTCTGGCCACGTTGACCACGTTGGCCACAGCAATTGCTGTTTATGGCTTTATAAAGAGAGCGAGATGGCTAGTTGAGGAGAAGAGACCAGATGTGCTGTATTGACGCGCAGCGGTGTAGGTTCGAATCCATTGATGGCCTACAATGTATGGTGAAGACTTATAATCAATGACCGAACTGAAATCAATTCTTTCTTCTTGGTTCGAACACTCAATAATCATCGGAGCAACGCGAAATTATTCGCAGAATTACGAATATCCTTCTCAATTCGTATGGACTATCGATATGGACAACAATTTAAGTACGGCCAATTTTTTATTACAAAGTCGTTGATTACACTTTAATATTTTACACAATAATAGATTACTCTTTTTGTCCATAAGAATTTGAAATATGTTCGGTCATTTATAAAAAAAAAAAGGCGGATAATTGTTACTTAGAGTAGCACGTTAAGGATTCCATATACTTGAGAAACAACAAATATTATCCTTTTTTTTTTTTTTTGTTAAATTTTTTTTCCCAGTGTACGTAAAAAGGGGGAGTGAAAATAACTCGTTAAATGTGTATGGTTTGTATTTTTCGTACGTTCAATCGATAATCTGTAGCACGTACCACTTTGTAGGAAGTGGGTCTGCCGTGTGGAAACTAAGTTTATTAGGTGGTAACATTCTCACGTTTGCACAGGGGCGATTTCCTTCATTCACATAGGAATGTCTTATTTTTTTTTTTTTTTTGAATGTATAATTTCGCCAAATTTAAAAAAAAAAAGTGCTAAATTTGAAATCTTTGCAATCTCCCCGCCGCATTTAGTTGCAACACAGCCGATCTGTGTGCAGAAATCGCGTGCGAACTTGGTGGTCGGGAAGCGAGCCACCATTGCTGGCTGGGGTAAAATGTCGACGTTGAGTACGCGTCAAGCGGAAATGTCACACTTGGATGTGCCCCTGATGAATTGGGATCTGTGTTTACGAAATTACGGATCGACAGGTGCTTTGGAATCGCCCAATTCCATTGAGGGGCAATGGATGTGTGCCGGTGGCGAAGGCAAAGACGTTTGCCAGGGCTTCGGAGGAGCACCGTTGTTCATACAAGAGAACGGAGTCTTCTCGCAGGTATGTTAATGGAAAAATTATTTAAAAAAAAAATAAATAATAATCCTCTCCATGAAATTAATTCTACAATTCTCCAACAGATCGGAATAATGTCCTTTGGATCCGACAATTGCGGCGGTCTTCGAATACCCAGTGTTTACACATCTGTTGCGCATTTCGCTGAGTGGATACACGACAATACGCCACCCGAATGAAAATAGAAAGCAATCACTTTGTACATGGCATTTTAAGTATATTGTAAAAAATAAAATAGAAATCCTGTTTTTAAGCCTCAAATCTACACTAGATGGAATCAGAGTGGAGACTGCTATTTGAATGACTGTAGAAATCAGTATGCCAATCTTTAGGGACGATCGTCACGTCTAGAATCAGTTAAGCTTAACTTAATTATCCGTGTTTCGGTATTAGAGCTTATCAGGGTTGTCATAGAATCCGATAGCTGTCGGAATTGGAATTTAAATCGAATTAATTTTCATATACTATATCTGATAGACAGCCGGATAAAAAAGGTTTCTGTGCAACTAAGAACCGATAATGATTCCGATTCAAAACCAAAAACGACAAAATTTGTAAATTCAGTATGAAATTTTGATCGGTTTTAATTCCAATTCCGGTAGCTATCGGATTCTGTGACACCCCTGTAGAATATTTCTAGCCCAAGCAATTCATACCAGAATAGAGAGGGCAATAATTTGATTTGTTCGAAAACTGTAAATCGTATTGGGGATCGAATAAATCAAGTCATAGCAGTTCTGTGGGTTAGCTGGTTAGGGTGACTGCCACCAAGGGTGACACACTTAGGCCACACTTAGGAAATTGAAAAACAAAGAAGAACAGAAACAGAAAGAATGACACAACTAACATCCACGTCCGAGCTGCGAGTTGAACCCAGAGCGTCTCGCATCGTAAATTGGCATTGGAGGCACTCAATATTTTAATGCTTGGGTGAAAGTGAAGAGAATGCGCTAACGTAGACCAAGAGACAAAATTTGTGGTCCTTGATAGGCAAAGATTTCTTAAGAAGCTTTACTCGTCCCCAATTGAATCCAACTACAATGCAAAAATATTTTGCGTGTTGCAACTGAATTATTGGGTAGGCACCTCAATTTTGCTCCTAATAGGTTATTAGTCAAGACAGATCAGAATTATAAAAATCTTTGAGAAAAAGTTATGGCAAGACGATCTAATTTGTCTCAGGCTTATGCTGGATCAAAAATACAAACAATAAAATCAATTGAGAAATAATTAAGACTTAAGAGGACCAGGGCCCGATTCAGGTTTTTTGCCGATGTGGCCAAAAATAACATTTGCGGCCCCCCAAATGGAAGCCATGGAGTATCTGGTTTCATGCCAGAAGCGCTATTTATTCTCAGTACTGTTACTTGGAAAGTATCGGTTAACCAGCTATAACGATTACGGCGATAATTTCAAACATATAAATCACCGTAATTTCATCGATAAGGCATTGAAATTGCCGGCCTTTACAATGCCGCTCTGGGTTTTTTTTTTTGCGGCTTACCTTCCCCGAAATCGAGGCCTGAAAGGTAGGTATGTAAAATAAAAAATAGGATACTCTTTCTTCAAAGGCAAAGAACATAATTTGGCCATTTCACTTGAGACTTCTTGAATTTTCCACTGGGACCTAGATAAAATTTCGCAAATATACTGAAGAACAACACCTATAACCAGAAATCACTTCTAAATCCTATGTATATACATAAGAAAATTTCAAAAAATTCACATAGGTATCGAAAATGCGGCGAAAAGCGACTCTGGAAAAAAAAACTCCCGATTAAATTACTTCGCTCTTGACATAGAACCTGTCGGACGAACTGCGAGCAATATGGCAGACCTTTCATTGATATCGAAAGCTAAAAATATCTTTCTCAATTGTGAAAAGTTATTCTATCATTGGAAACAAAAATAATTTAATTGAATTAATTGATCTCTTTGACTTCTTCACACAATCCAAACCGGTTCTTTGCTGCTTTTATTTTTTTTTTGGCGACAAGACAGATCTCATCAACCAATTGCTCCGATTATTACCATACGAGTAAGGAAAGCTCCCCTCTGAAAGCTCTGCTAGAGAATATTTAAAAATTTAATTCGAAAAGAATTCAATCACGTGATTACACAATTTATACCTATAAAAATATAAGGAAACATTCGAATATTTTTCTGTGACACAAATTTTTAGAAACAAAATTCGAAAGCCCGGTCAAAATTCGGTCCATGTCCTGAAATTTCATTTCCAAAAAATTAAAAAAAAATTTTTTTTTTTTAAACTAAAAACAATTTAACTCGATTACTCTATACTGAGCTCGCAAGTGAGTCGTCTCTTCGGACCATCAAATTTTATTTGCCTCATAAAGGCAAGAGTTTCAGGTTCACTCTGGCACTTCGCTCCTTCGATTCCTTTACAAAGTATGCTTTTAATTGGCAAACTATGTTTGGACCATGTTTGAAAGATTCGAAAGGGAATTCTTTTCGATTCGATCGCATGTCGTAAGCATAATTTCTTGTGGGCCTCCTCCTGTCCTCTCCTCTCCTCTCCTCGCATTGTCAATTCTTTTAGAAGCTGTCGTAATTGCCAGCAGCAATTGGCAATTTAAGTTCAGCCCCAAACAGCTGTTCGGTCGATCATTAAACAAAGTCAGAGACGCTACAGACGCTTCGACGGCAATTGGTAATAAAAAAAAATAAAAAAAATAAAAAAATAAAAAAAAAAATCAATTTGAAAATGTTTGTAGATCGCATATCCGATCAGCTGGGACTTCGGCTTTATGCATTTTCTATCGCGTGCAAACGTGCACTCCAAGTTACTTACTCTCATTAAGTAAATAGTTGCTAATGTGTCTTACCGCTCGCTGTGACTCATGCGCGATTGTTACATTGTACGGCTCTTTGCATTCATTAAAATCTTTACACTCGGCGATCAGTTGACAGTTACGAAAGATCTTAATTGACAGAAGTCAGACCCCCTTCAATTAGATTGTTTCCAGCTAAGTTCGGCTTTCGCTCGTTTATTAACAGTCAATTGGGAAATTCTGTCTCGCTTTGCCGGACAATTGCTTGCGTGGAGCGTGGAGCGTGCAGCTACCTTCAATCGATTCAGTCACTCACTCATTCGTTCATTCATTGATTCGTTCGTTCGCTCATACGTTCGAACGTTCGTTCGTTCGTTCATTCATTCATTCTTCGTTCATTCATTCATTCATTCGACTACGTAAGAAGTTCGCTCTTGACTTAGGTGCGACGAAGCATCGTCGTTATTACCATCATTATCGTCAATACAAAACGAGATCACATTTCGTTTGGGATCTCGAATAGAATCGCCAGACTGGCAGTCTTCCATTGAACGCGTTCGGCGAACTATCATCAGAAATGAAATTCGATTGGAAAGTCAAACGGACTCGATCGCATTGAAAAATTATATAACATAGTCGCGAAAATATTATAAGACCGTTTCACACGCGTTTCAATAAATTTAAGCCAATAAAATCGAAAAAAAGAATTCACCAATAAAAAATCAAATAAAATAGAGGTAGCTTAAAGTTCAATTAAATCCTCCGAAAAATTAATAAAAGCGATACGAAAGGATTTGAAAAAGGATTACGAGAAGAGGCAACAATATGCAAAGCATATACATCCCCGCAATAATATTATTGATCATTAAAGTCTACGCATCGAGTTCGACGTTGGACTTGTAATTATCCTTGACGAAATAAATCCTTTCAAACTTGAAAGGTACAATAAACTATCGGAAGGTCGTAAAAGGACATCCGGAATTGTTATAAAAAACGTAAAGCTGATTGAATCAAACATAAAATAGTATCCCAAATAGATGAAATTTTTATTATGGGAATTCATTCGAACCCTCGAAGGAGTGAACTCTGAGAACTTCTTTGCGTTAACTGTCAAAATACATGGAAGCTTGACGGCTGTTTAAAAAGTTCTCAAAGTTTACTAAGTTCGAGGTCTGAATGAATACCAATATTGATTTCAATTTGAAAAGCTTAGTCTGCGATCTTGATTTTTCATGTGAACTACATATCTCCAAATATTAAGGGTGTTTCCTTAATCGTGTATTTCGTGCCTTCGATTTTAAATAAATTTTTAGAGGTTTTTCTTATGTGCTCACTGCGAAAAATCAATTAATTTTTTTCTATGTTTCGATAGAACAACCTATTGAGAATATCGTACATCCTCTTCTTAAGAGACACAACTCAAAATTTTTAATTTTTCAGAAAACGCAAAAAACAAAATGCGTCTCAGTGTCAATCAAAGCAAGAAGAAAGGCATTGACGGGTTTTTTTTCCGGCTTTTTATAATAACAAAACACGGAATAGAATTTTTCGATAAGGTAGAGAGGTGAACTATGATCAAGTTCCATATGTTAACTCAAAATTGACGATTTTCGAGTTGTGTCACCTTAGAAGAGGGTGTGCGATATGCTGTGAAAAAATTCGACCGAAATTTGTTGAATGAAAAAAGATTGCAGCTCATAATCACCCTAAGCGAATTGTCCTGATCTTGAAATTTTAATTGCTTTTTTCTCAAAACATAATTTTCTACAAATTCCGTTGTCTTTCAAACAAAACTATGCTTTGAAATTTTATATATCGTTACCTTAATGTAAAAAGGCCCTAACTAAAAAATTTAGGATTTTACAGGAGAGAGAAAAAATTAACTAAAGCCAAATAAAAAACCAAAAAATATTACAATTTTGGGGCACAGCAGTAAGCTCTATTCCAAAGTTCAACTCAGTGGGTCCAAAATTGTGAGATTAGCCACCACAATAGAAGTCAGTTAGGGCTTCTTTTTTAAATGATTGTATATCCGTTATTTTTGATCTCAGAACCTAAATTTTTTTTTATCATGGTCTATTTGGGGGCAGTATATCGAAATATGCAAAAAAGTGAAATTCTGAAAAAATGTTACTTGGGGCCTTTCTACATTAAGGTAACGATATATACTTCTTCTCATTAATAGTTGTCGTCCGTATCGGATTTACTGGAGCATTCCACGTACGGGACAAATAATATTCATGATATTTTTAATTTTTAAATGTTTAATTGGATGAAAATATTATTTGAATGTACTCATATTAAGATACTTAACAGGATATAAGGTTCCCTTTCGAAAATTTTTGAGTAATTTTATAACGTTTTTTTCTGTTTGTACGGGACAAAAGTATCATTTTTTGTGGAATGCTCATACAGAGGATTTTTCGAAAATGCTTTTATATATTTTTTTAAACAATTTTGTACAAGAAAAACAATTTGTAACTTTTTTCTGCAGTCCGCCATTTTTTTTTTTTATTTCAATGAAATGAATAAGTATCAATAAGGACGATAACGATAGACCCTACTAGTTTCTCATTTCTCAGCGCTTGCGCGTGAAAACGTAAGTACTTTATAAAGGGCTAGAGGTAGGAGTGTGGTCACAAAAATATGCATTAACTTTTGACCTACTCGAGAGCACTCATTTTTTTATTCACCGACATTTTTCTAAAAGATTGTAGAATTGAAATTTGAATTTTCTAAGAAAAACGATTTTTTAATTTTTATTTAAAAATATTTTTTATGGAAAAAACAATATTTTCCAAAAATTTTGATGTAATGAACGTTGAGTTTCGATAAAAAAAAATCATTACCGAAAACTTTGACGGCTTATAACTAACGGAAGAACTTTTTTTTTCAATAAATAAGTTTGAAAGGATTTTTTTTTACCTCCAAGGCTATCGAATGCGGTATCAATCACTGAAATCTGAGACTATCGAATAAAAGTGGCCCACTTAAGAAATTTTTAACCCATTTCCTGGTGACTAAATTTTTTGTGTGACTATTTTAATTTGAAAAAATATATAAAAAATTTAAAAAAAAATTAGAAAAAAGTAGTTTTTGTACAAATAAAATCATAAAAAAAATTAAAATTAAAATTAATAAAATTAAAATTAAAAGAGGTAAATTACATGAGCTCACAGAATAACCCCTCAAGGGTTTCCCCGTTTCGTTTCAATCGAACTGCTTTGTTCTCAAACAAACAAATCGAAAGATTCTTTAACTAATATTCGATACGAAGCATAAAAAAGAATAAAATTCAAAATCAATAATGAAAATTGTAGTTTTCCTTCCATAATCTTCTGCTGCCGTGTCCAAGAAACCCGATGAAAGTGTCAAAGCGTCAGATGTCAGGAGCAGAATAAAAATTCAAATTGCCGTCGTGACTTCTAACAAAGGCGGAATCCCCCCGTAACAGAATACTCTGTGTAAAAAACATGTGCCACCATTAATATTAAAAAATAAAAATAAAGAAATAAAAAAAAATCCAAAGTGTTTCCCCAGTGTGTGTGTGTTTTATGGCAATTAATTCACAGAGCCATTCACTCGAATGTAAGCAACAATGTAAGATGCACCCAATGTGCTCATATGGATACTGCGGTATCGTTGGAAAAACTGCCCTCAGCAAAAGGACGAGATCACTATTTCTTTTGCTCGCAGTCTGGTGTGCTCTGCACTTTTTCAGTGCAATTATACCAGTTGCTACGACAAACGGTGAAAAATATCGAGCCTTTGTGCAACGGTCCTGGCCAACGCATATTTTCGAATGCGGTAGCATCGATATACGCAACGATTGCAATAGTTTTCACATCCTCGATAATTGTACTGTTATAAAGGGCTTTCTAACGATCGTCCTTCTGCCAAAGGACAAGGAAGGCAGCAATGATCCGGTCACGTGTAATTGGGCTGACATACAATTCCCGTCGCTTCTTGAAATTACCGACTACATTATTATGTTCGACGTCAAAGGTCTGACGAACATACGGAGAATGTTTCCTAATTTAACTGTGATACGAGGTCGAAGGCTATTTCTTAACTATGCTGTCGGTATAACAGAAATGCCCGATCTAGAAACGGTAAGCAACGATGTTCAAATAAATGGCTCCCTATTATTAATCATTTCTGGGGGTTATTGAAGTTTTGGATTCATTGCGAAACAGTGAAAGTTAGTGAGAAATTTAGTTCAGAAGAACCGGTGGGAAGGCCACAAATATATATGTTTTGTATGGACTTGTTAACTGCTCAAAAACATATCAATTATAAATAGATTGGCCCGAGAACTTTATAATATAGTTGGTAGTTTATTATAAATATTTCGGAGCTTGAATTATGAGCGGGAAAATTCTTTATTTAGCACAAATTTTTCTTTCAAGTCCACATGACTAAGTAGCGCCCTTTCCAGCAGACCGTATCAATACTAACCGGCCATTGCCTATTCGGCAGACTAGCAACAAGGCTAGGTGTCTCAAATAATAATTTTTTCCAAAGCTGTCGCTCGGAGGAAGAGGAGTAATCCATCCTTCACCTCATGGGTCGATTCCCGACCCTAGCTAGAAGAAGATTATCCCTATTAGGGTATTTCTTTTTCACCGGCCACACCGGACTGTCCGAAATTAGAGTTACAGACATTGCACGGTTCATAAGAAAGTCTAATTGTAGTAAGGGGCAAGTCGTGTCTTCTTGTGGTTTTACAATGGGCCAACTTAATGTGCCTACGTCAGCTAGCTGCTTCTACACCTACCTACCTACATATCTATCTACCTATTTATCTACCTACCTATCTACCTACCTATCTACCTACCTATCTACCTACCTATCTACCTACCTATCTACCTACCTATCTACCTACTTTACCTACCTACCTACTCCTACCTACCTACTTACCTACTTACCTACTTACCTACCTACCTAACTACCTATCTACCTATATATCTACCTATTTATCTACCTATTTATATACCTACCTATCTACCTACCTAGATATATATGACCAAAGTTTCGAGTTTCTAAAGAGTTGTGGGGAACTAATTGCCATAGACAGGGTGATTCTCTACCCTAATATTTTCTAAAGCTTCCCCTTCACTTTCTACTCAATCGAAGTAAATATTTTGTAAATAGATTTTTGTGGAATATTGGGAATTTCCAAAATATAAATAAGGTCCCGGTAATCCGAAAAACGTTTACAGGTCAAAGCCGGACTGTCGAGATTTTCGGATTATAGAGTACTGCTAAGTACATAAAGTATAGTACAGAGTTTTTTAAAGATAGTAACTTGCAGTTTGACAAATAACAAATCCGATGATAAGTTTCTATATAGCTTGGTGTATTTAAAGGGTTACTGGATTACCGTCTATCTACTGTACATATCCTTAAAATTAGTTTCTACCTGGAGTCCTTTAACTTAGTATGAGAGATGACATGAAATAAGGAGTTTGATTAGATATCCAACTTTTATGAAATTTTATTTACCTTTTAGATTGAATTCAGATCATTAGTGGCCATTCAACGGGGACATGTATTTATTGGCTCCTCACCCAAACTGTGTCAATTAGAAAAGGTCAGTTCGATGGGATTCCTTGAGATCAGTGTAAAATATATTAAAATTTAATCGTATTTTTCAGATCAATTGGGATCGCTTAACAATATCACCGGGTCAAAATCATATATTTCCCGTAGCACCAGAGCTTTGTAAACAACAAGCAATTTGCAGCGGTTGTCCACACAGCTACTGTTGGTCAAATATGGTATGCCAGAAATTGGATAATGACAACGTCTTGACTCCGATGCAGTAAGTGCCATTGTAGCCAATTGAAAATTTTAAGTTTTAACCACGAAGTGTCTTAGCAATACACAAGAGTGTCATGAAGAGTGCCTTGGTGGCTGCTTTAATACAACCAACGCAGGATGTGCGGTTTGCAGAGGACTAACCGATCATGGTATCTGTGTAGCAGAGTGTCCATCAGATAAGTTCGTAATTGAAGACAGTACATATCTTTTAGATAGGAAAATAAGCATTGATTTCTCGTCATCGCAACAGGTTCCTGCACGAGCATTCACAAAGGTGTTATACGCTTGAGGAGTGCGTTCACGGAATGCGACTAATCGCTTACGAAGGCCTATGTTTGTCTCACTGTCCAAGCGGCCTTATTTCCGATGTAAATATTTCATATTATCATGGCTCATTATTAAAAATTAGACTCGATGAAAATTTTTTAAAATTTCATTTAAATACGTATTTGGTTCAACAGACTTCCAGAGCAAAACAATATCCAATGTTCATATTCAGTCACTTCTTGATTAATTCGACTTAAAGGCCATAAGAGCCCATGCCTTTGGTTTAATGGTATGAATATTATGTGGTTTTAGATTTGTAGGCTTCCTATTGTCCTCTGGCAATTTAATCTTCTTGCGTTTTGAAGTGTCCCGGCCTATCCGTAAATTCTGTCGGTTGCCTCATCTGAGGTCCAAATTTATTGTATCCATCCAACGCTGTTTCTCATCTGTTGATACTCTAGTTGCCTGCAACCTTCTATTTGTAGTGTGCAGCCCTTTTTTTTTGCCAAACTAGCCTTATTTGCTTTCAGGACCGAACAGAGATGTTGGCTTCGAGTTGGGAACTAAGTAAATACATAATTAACACTTATTTATTGAACTGTGACAGGCCGTCTAAAATAACACAAACCGTCCCAACTCACTCGAGCCCTCTTTTCTGTTCTAACAAAATTCAAGTAGGGAGCCTGATTATAGGATCCTGTTCTTCTCTGAGAACAAACAAATAAGATTTTCTCTCAATGAGTAAATAAATTTCCTTGAATTATCATTACCAGGCATCCTTTTTCAAAGCGTTATTATTGTAACTGAACGACCAGTTTTTAGGATTGAGCAAATTTTTATTTTCCCTCATGTTGGGATTCTTTAAAAACTTACAAATTTACCTCTACTCCAGCAAAATGGATCGTGTACGCATTGCGCTCCGAATGATACATGTGTGAAAGTGTGTCAGCCCGAACCGTACAATGAGGGCATGGTAGTAATTTATACCCTTTCGGAGGCCGAAAATCTTTCTAGCTGTGATGTTATCAACGGAACACTTATAATAACCTTGAGAAACAAAATTGACGAAATTGATTTGGCAAATAAACTGAGCAGATTGCGTGAAATAAAAGGCCATTTAAAAATATCCCGGTAAGTAAGGTACTAAAATCTATATATATTTAGGTACATACATACCTCTTTATACCAACCGAATATTCCAAAAAAAAAAAAAGTTAATTGGAAAATTGAAAAATCTTTCTCACTTTATAGCTCACCATATTTAACGTCTCTGAATTTTCTGAAAAATCTACAAAAAATTGGCGGAAGTCCTACAGATAGTGGTCATTACAGCTTTATTTTATATAATAATAAAAAACTGAAAGATCTTTGGGAGCCTGATCATTTGGAGCTGGAACGCGGCGGAATGTACGTTCATTTCAATAATAGACTTTGTAATCAAAAGTTAATGGAATTCCGCGAAAAGGTCATTCACGACCGTGATGGGGACTCGTTGCAAAACAACGATCAGGAGGCACTCTGCGATCCTTTGAAGCTCTCATTGGACGTACTGGTAAGGGAACTAACTAATAAACAATTCAACATTCAAATAAATATTATTCCAAATTAAATTGAAAGCAAACAATTTTCAGGTTGTCTCGCATTGTGAAATACTCTTTTCCTGGCATAAAGAACAAACGGCAGAAGAAATCGAAATTCTATATCGTCCAATGCTCGATACGGAAGAGCTAAACGACGAAATGGACCTCGAAACGCCCGTTTGTCAACGCATCAATTGGCATCGTGGGTTGATCTTTGCTAGCGATCTAAATGACAATGGTACACATTATAGCTACATGGTCGATGGACTTACACAAAATACAAAATATGCTTGCATGGTAAAAACATTTGGATCAAATTACAAACATAATGCCCGTAGCGATTTATTGTACAGAACAACGAACGCAGACATACCACCTCCACCTATAATAAATGTCATTAAGAAAACCGACAGTTCGATGACTTTTGACCTGAAGAATCCGAATGGAACCGCACACTATCAGATTGATTATTATGTCCTCGAAGTGCATAAAAAACCAGATGATCTTGATTATCTTGATAAGAGGAACTATTGCTTAGATCAGCCGTATCTGAGCAAGAACAAATTGACCGAAGCCTTTTCCGACAGTATATTTGAGGAGGACTATGATGATTGCTGTGCACGCGTCGAGGACGATAACGAGGATGAGCGCTTCGTTGGCAATATGCGTTCAGAGTTCAGTTGCTCATTGGATCGCAAGGAATATTGCTTGGTGGATAGATCAACAGCTACGGGCAGGGAAAATCGTGTCATTGATTTACGCTTAAATGGCAACGAATCTAGATATGAGCTACATCATCTAGAGAAGATTTTGCCTGTATGTGCTTATGGTTAAGGCTTGCAATGAGGTTCGGTTGCAGCTCTTTCGGTATACACAGTGAGCGAACAAACTATACGGCCGCCGGGGACTTGGTTGGCGATCTTCAGGGTTGTCAAATGCCCAATGGCAACGAGTATCGCGTGTACTTTACAGAACCACAGCGACCGAATGGTGCTATAGTCTCGTATGTTGTACACTTTCGTATGAATGTGCCCAATACTGAGCGCTTCCATGGAGCACTCCTTGGATGTGTAACCCGGTCAGAGCATCTGAAAGCGAACAACATATTTGTGCGTCACATAAATGCCACGTTCAATCAAGTGGCAGTTCGTGCACACTCCTTGGCTGGGGATATTATGAGTTCTTGGGTAAATATGACAAAATGCGACGGTTCCGACGGTTCGAAATCGACAAAATTGAATGACCTTGGCCGAATAAAGTCACTGGTGAAAAAACGTGCCGGACATGGTGTGAATTTGTTTTTGGTATGCTTTATTCTGGGCGGAGCGGGAACGATTATTTGGGTATTCTACAAGCATCGATATTGGCGAAGAATTCCGGAGCTTGGGCGATTTTTACCATCCATTCGTGCGAGGAGCATTGTACATTCCTTGGTGAGCCGCTGCGAAGGCCCAATGGCCGAAGATCGGCAGATCCTAGTCGATCATTTCGAAAGTGTTCGTTTCCAGAATCTCAACGATGATGACAGTCCCAACGACATGCCATATTCTAGACTAAGCCAATGAGATTAAAGGTCGGGAAGCAAAAATTTGCTAGGAACGAATTAGTGAAGCCAAAAATTACGTGATATATTTAATATGTTATTTACAAGCGACAAATCGAAATAAAAAATTCTTTCTCGATGCGTATTTAGCTTTAGACCGGTTACCTCTCTAAATGGGTTTTTTTTAAACAAATGATTGAATGTAGATATTACTCGAAAAAGGATCAAAAATGATATTAAATATGAGTCTCCAAAAAGAGTCTCGGCTAGGATTCCGTTTTCTTCTGACGAAAGTATCATTTCCGATCAGAAAACGAGCGCATATTCGTTTATTTAAATCAGAATGAGTATTCGAAAAAGAGTCACAGTTAATCAAGAAGTTTAACGGCATATATCCTAGAATACTGTACATTGAACTTGTAAGCATTTTGTGGGAAGTTTATTGAGAAAAAATGGAAGAAAATCATAATTTTGGAGCTTTCATTGGGAAATTCCGTAAAAAAATATCCCAACAGGGCTCTGAAATCAATTAAAAACGCGGGAAAATCGAATGATACGTCTACTAAAATTTTCCCCTGTATAACACTAGCTTACAAATAAATAATTGTTATGTTTTTTAAAACCTACAAATGCGCTTTTCGTATGAACTTTGGCCGTCTAAACACGAAGAAAATATTTCGAAAAATCCTTTTGGAAACGTTTTTATATTAATTTTTTTAAATGGAGTTTTGTACATTTTTCGATCAGCACTCGACAATACATCATCCGATTTGCACAGATCATCCCTCAAATTAAAAGAAAATGATGCCCTATACGAACTTTTCCTTCAAAGTTTAAATATCGGTCAAGAAAATAAGATTCTGTAGAACTCTATACCTTAAAAAGATGTATACTTTTGGAGAGAATTCATGAAATTTTTCTTTATTATACCTTTTCCGAAGGATCAGGGTATATTAAGTTTGAGCGATCTATGTAACATACGAAGATCGCGATAGATATACCGATATATAATCTTATCAGGGTGACAAGAGTTCGATCGTAGCCACTGTCTTGGGTCGTCTGGGATCTAGTGGTTCAGACACTTTTCGACTAAGATGAAATCTAGAAATTTGCATGACTTGAACAGTAAATCCGAAAAACTGACATACAAATTTTTTTCGTAAGCCCTTCTTGGGTCGTGGGAAGTGGTTCAGAATTTTCAAAATCACGATTTAACGTGCTATCGGAAATTTTTGTACTAAATCACATGAATTTTGTAGTAATGTCAAAATATTTTAGGCTGAGGAAAAGGTATGTGTGCAATCGGCTTAGCCGATGTAAACTTCTTTACTTTAATTTTAAATATTAATTTTAAATATTATAATACCCTTCCATGTTTTTCCTTGTTATACCCGACACACTCTGTGTCGCGGGTATATTGAGTTTGTGTGGTTGTGTGTAACACCCAGAATCAGTCGAGATAGACCATACAAAATGTATATAGAAATGATCAGCGTCACAGGAGATTCGATTTAGACTTGTACGTCTGTCTGTCCGTCTGTCTGTCTGTATGCAGTTATCTTATCGAAGGAGTTGAGCTATCTTGACAAAATTTGGTATGCGTGCTCACGGCGAAATGAGTAAGAACAAGTTCGAGAATGGACCCGATCGGACTATTTTTAGGGGTACCTCCAGTACTAGGGTCTGTTACGTAAATCACAAAAACTGCTCTAAAATCGAAGATATGCAAGATATTTTGATGAAATTTGATATTTGAACATGTTTAAAGGCAAGTAATATGATTTTCAAAATTTTAAAAAGTGGGCGTGGCAAAATGTCGTTTTTTGAAAATGGTCTCCTACACCCGAAATTCAAATGGGACTCGAACGAAAGTTGGCACTTATGCTTTCTTTTTAGCCATAAACATCCTCTCCAAAAATTTCTTTGATAGGTCCATTATTAAGGGTACCTCCAGTACTAGGGTCTATCACAAAAATCTCAAAATTGCCCCAAAATCGAACTTTTTCGCAATATTTCCATGAAACATAGAATTTGAGCGCATATTTAAGCTTCCGATTAGAATTCCAAAAAAAAAAAATGGAAAAGTGGGCGTGGCAAAGGGGCGGTTTTCTTAAAGAAATTTAACAAAAGTCGGCATATGGGGACCTTTATAGCCTTAAACACCTCTTGATATTAAAAATTATTTGAGCATGTGAGTCTGTCTCGGGTATTTTATTGTCAGGCTCGCCTTACTATAACATCCTTACTCGTTTATATTTTTTGCACTAGACTGTAATTATCAAAATTCTAACAACAAATCATTTTTTAAACAACACCGTGCATCGATTAAATCGTTTTTCGATATCAGATCAGATGCGAACGAGACCTTTTACAATAGCCGATAGTTGAACGTCAATTCTCATTTCTGAAAAAAATTATCTACCTACATTATACACCTACGTATAATCGTTACGGAAAAATTGAACGTTACTTCTACTCCGAATGAATAACACATGACTTTTGAAATAGTAAAAATGGCGGCCAACTCCTAACAAACTCTATAAGAAGTAAAGGTTAGTAATACGAATATTCGCAGAATACAATTTCACCACTTCAGATGTAGTGCAGAAGTAGTGGCATTTCCAGATGGGTAGTTATTAACAAAAATGCCCAAAACAAAATTGTGTTAGATTGCCCAGTATAACGTGTGGCTGTTGTTGACTTTGGTGAATTGAATAGTACACTGTGGTGGATTACCTACTACAGCGTCCCAGCGGGAAATTACCTCCCGCATGACAAGGTCATCAGTGATATCATCGATGACATATAGGTGACAGTTTCATGCATGACACCTTGGGCGACATGTCATCGTGGAGGGGTGTTGCTCATGCGCTTGAATCTCACATGATGAGTGCTCGACTCAGATTCCGAAAATCGCGGGTTCAATCTCTGGCTGAGGCGAACAAAAATTTTTAAAATAGATTTTAAAATATTTCCGAAATAATCAAAGAAAGGCAATGAAGAGAATTTTCAGCTGATTTCTATAAATGAACAATTTAGAGAGAAAAGAGTAATGGGCTGCTCTCAAATGCTTTTTTCGCCATCGCATCCCCTAGCATGACATGTCACCGGTGAATTCACTGTCCAACTCCTGTACAAATGTCATACAAAATGTGCTATGAAATCGGATGCGTTCCGTCTCTAAAGTCACCCTGACATCATCGATGGTGTCAGTGGGTATTTCCCGCTGGGGTTGGTCAGACTGTAAAACTTGTATATGCCTCAGAGAACAGTGTGGGTCGGTATAAGCTAACACGTAAAAGCTCATTCTAAGAAACGCGGTGTATTTTCAATAATGGATGAAACCTACAATTCTTTCGGACATTGGCAGCTAGTAAGAAAGCTCGGCTCTGGAGCATATAGAGAAGTTCTTTTGTGGGTAAATCGACGCCTAAAAATGCAAATAGGTAATGTATGAAAACCGTAACGAAAATAAAAAGCTTAAAAAAAATTCAGTTTTTTATTGCTTGTGACGTCAGTGCATGCTAAAAGTTTTCTTTTACCAAAAAAAAAAAAAATATAGCCAACTTAAAAATAAGCAATCTTAAAGTGTGTTAATTTGAATATTCTACTAATGGTACTTTTAAAGCATAATTTAGCATCATTTTCCAAGGCAAAAAGAAGGGCTGTAAATTACTAATTATTAATTAGATTAATTAGGTCTTGCCGGCTCAGGAAGGAAATCGGCCCCTTTTCAAAATTTTATATCTCGAAAACTAATTAAGAAAGAAAGATGAAACAAAAAGAGACTTTTAAGTAGTTAATAAATCATAAAACATCTAAAAAAAAATTTTAATTTTACACTGAAAAAAATTTTCTCAAAAAATATAATACATTTTTTTTTTCCCCGCGCCACTTTCTGGAAAAATAACTTTGAAATTGTGAGGTGAAAACAAAACCAAAAGAAAATAACTTAAGAGCACTACCTTTATGACTCACTCTCCTCAAGTTCAATAAAAATTTATCGCGAAAGCATCATCCAATCTAATCGATTAAAGGTCTAACTTCAAAAATTTCATGCGAATATTCGTTTAAAATAAATTTTTAATTTTCTATTTGAAAAAATCGTCTCGAAGGGTCGCAATTATTGAACTCAATTTTTCATATGTTTTGAAATATCTAAATATTTCATCATTGATTGAAATGGAATTACGTCAAGCTATTACTTTTTGCCATTTTCGGATATCGAATAAACATAAACAATTTTAGGAAATCTTCGATAAGCGCGAAGAGCCTTATCAACAATTTCGCCAGCAGAGAGAGAGAGAGAAAAATGAGAGAAGAAAACATTAAACAAATTCAAGTGCCAGAGCAATCATGCTATTTGGAGAGTCTCCAAACAGTGCTGAGAATACACTGTGTCACATTTTTGAGTTCGTAGAATGTAAACCAAAATTTTACTGCAGATTCTGAAAGTGCTCGGTGAATGTCAGATTGTGGTTTAGTCAGATTGTCTCATTTTTTTTTCTTTTTTTTTTTGTCTCAGGTATTCACTTTTCATTTCAAAACGTTGATAGCTCGAGGAATTGTTTTTCAGAAATTAATTTCCGTCTTGCTTACACAGAAAGACTTTTGTGCGTAAATACTTACAACCAATTTTTTTATCAATATAACAAATTCGTTGTTAAAACTCAGCCTATCACACGCTTTGTTATATTAACAAATCGTTTAATTGGGACAATTACTGGAAGTATTAACACTCAATACACATTTTCAAACAACGATTAGTTATATCAACAACCAAAAGTATTAACACTTAATGAAATATTTCAACAAACGATTTGTAATATCAACAAACAAAGGTATTAATAAAAATCAACCAATTATTTTAAATAAATAAATAAATAAAAAAGGAAAAAATGCCATATCTACATATTCCATAATAAAAATTTGAGTCTGCAAAGTCAGTTTACGGAAAATAATTATACATTATAACATCATAAACATATGGTAGCTAATTTTTGATTATATTGTCTCTTCTTGTATGTAAGTCCGCATAAAGCTAATGAGAATTTAAGAAAAATATTTATATGCACTTTCAAAAATTTGAAAACAACATTTTTGTCAATATACAAAAATTTCAAGCAAATGTTTTGTTATGTGTTAATTCTTTGGTATTTAATACAACAAAGAATTAACCAAATTTTTGTTCAAAATTTAATATTACGAACTTTTCCCGAATTTCGTGATTTGTTTGAAATTTTTAATTGGGACAATTAAAAACCCGATGAAACGAGTTTAACAAACGCCATTAATTGGAATTTTTCGTAGCCAGGTTTTCTGTGTAGTCTTGAAACTAAGTTTGCTCATTAGATTGAATACCATCAATGTTTGAGTCACTTAATACTTATATGATGATATATACAGGGTGTCCAGGGAATATTATGCATAATTTTAACATGCGATACCTCAAGTCAAGGGCTATGTTTTCTGACCTTGCACCACTTGCCAAAAAGGAACCGTTATTGAGTTATGGCACTTTAAAGTAAGATGCATATTTGAATGAATTTTAAATATTCTACAAAATACATTTACCCACATTTTCAAATTATATCTTTGAATTTCTTTGAAAAATCGATCGAAAATTCCTCTGTGTTCAGCAGCATAAGATTTTCAAACGCAGAGTAAGCATATAGCATACTTCTACGTTTGGGGGAGAGCTGAAGACCTGGTCTATAATGGTGGAAATTCAAAGTCTTCAACATTTAAAACAAAAATTATCCGCTGATTTTCTGACAGCGTCCCTGCTTAGATTAGGAGTCTTTTGGCGCGGCGACACCTAGTTTGATAGTGAGTGGGTTGTTTTTCTCCCCTACCGGCGACACTTTTTGTCATTAAAAGACATTTTAACCTATGTAGACGCGAAGGAGACACGGAAAGATAATTTCAAAAATTTTCGGGCGTCTTTCTCCCGAGTCTCTCCCGCAGCGGGAATCATTTATGATTTATGGACTTTAGCCTTTAGCCGTTAACTCAATTATGGGTTATGCCGCGTTTTCAATAGTGCAGGAATTTCTGCAAAATTTAACACATACAAATATATGGAACCAATTACAATCAAAAGCACAAAATCAGCAATTGATGCACATCAAGCTGATCTTCCATATGGCGCCTGACGAAACTCATTCATCTCATTCATTATTTGGATTCATTGTTTCGATTTTCCAGTGACCAAAAGTCTAAAAAGAAATAATACTCTCGACCCAAATGAGGAGCATAAGTTAAAACAGGGTTGGCAGCAAGAATTTCAGTTTTCACGCGGATTGAATATATCGCCCTTTATAGAGCATGGCATTTACTTGAACGATGCGAAATTTCTTAAATATCTAAATGACTCGCATCCGTGGCATCCATTGCCATTATAGTCATGAAATACTGCAACGGCGGTGACTTACGTTCGCATTTGGACAAAATCGAAAATATCAACGGATTGCAGGAGTATGAAATACGGCAAATTTTGCATTCTTTGTCTGAGGCGGTTAAATTTATACACAACTATTGTAACACAAAACATCAACACCTGAAACCCGATAAAATTGCCATTCATATCCTCGAAAATGGAGAACGCAGATATAAGGTAATTATTTAAAAAAAAAAAACCTGTCTACAATATAAATGTACAAAAGTGACTGATATATTAAAATAATCTATTTAAATTATGTATCAGAAAATAAAGAAAGATTTCATGAAATCTGATGAGCCCCAAAAAAATCACTCAAAATTTGATTCTTCTGCGCATGTACACCTGTGACGTTGCGTTAAAAGTATTCTGATTGGTTGAAATTATTGAAAATTTTTGACAGATGAAAATGTTCAACACAAAAAATTTAAATTAAAGAATTTATGTGTTTACAGCGTTGCCACTGACGTTCGAAAAACATATTACCAATTTGAAACTTTCACCAAAACCTGGCTTTTACATACTTCCATCGTCTTTAAGATATGAGATTCTTGTAAAGTGACCACTTAAAAAACCAAAACACCATCTATAAAACTTGAATTAAAAGTAAAACTGGAAAATTTTGACAGAAAATTTTTTTTAAAAATTAATTTGCAACTTTGTGGCATCACTAACAAAAACGTCACAAGTGCTCGGATAAAAGTAAAATCTGCGCATGTCGTAATCTTATATTCTATCATTCTTGCTTACCCCTTTCTCAGCGGCCAAAATGCTGCTTACAGAAGCGATGAACCGCCACACATTTCGTAGGCGGTATGTATACGACCTCATATACTATCCTGTTATACTTTTGTTCGATCGTGACCGTTTTGTAGAGTGAACGCCTACCAACACCACATAAAGTCAGCTTTTGGCGGACAGTTCGTCTACAAATCCCGTATACTTTGTAACATACTATTAATATTCAGATCGCTTACAGTCTCGTATACTTTGTTATCTATTGATAGGCAGTTCGTCTACAATCTCGTATACTTTGTGGCTATAATATTCAGGTCGCTTACAGTCTCGTATACTTTGTAATCTATTGGTAGGCAGTTCGTCTACAATCTCGTATACTTTGTGGCTATTAATATTCAGGTCGCTTACAGTCTCGTATACTTTGTAATCTATTGGTAGGCAGTTCGTCTACAAATCTCGTATACTTTTTGCTATTAATATTCAGGTCGCTTACAGTCTCGTATACTTTGTAGGCGGTAGGCACTGTTCGCCGCTGTGTTCAAAAGACTTCTCTTTTTATTTTTATAATTTTTTCGTTTTCTTTTTGTTTACTTTTGCCTTACGATTTTTCATTGAATTTCAGCTGACGGATTTTGGATTCGCACACCATACCAACGATAGAACAATGTTGGAGAGTGTTTTTGGAACTAGCAATTATTGTGCACCGGAAATTTTCGATACAATTGAGTGTACGAAAACAGTGGACTATTGGTCGATGGGCGTTATAGCCTTTGAGATGCTTTGCGGATATCTTCCCTTCATACCGCATCAAAGAATGCAGAATGTTATCGACTCAATAAAAACCAAGCCTTCGAATTGTATTGCCATCTCCGAGAACTATGGAAATTCTCAAAATAAATTTGAATTTCATGAGAAAATATTCGATGAAAATCATGTTAGCACAATATTCCGTGATAAAATCGAGCATTGGCTACGTTTGGTATTAGACAAAAACTTCCGCACACGCGGAACAGTGTTAGCTGGTCCTAACGAAAATCCGGATCTATCGGACGGACGTATACATAAAGTCCATGAACTTGTAAATGAATTGTTCGACACGCGAGTCCTTAGAACCTTCAATTTAGGCTCCCTATCGTTCCATGACTTCGAAATAAAATCGCAATCGAATTTAAAGGATTTTAAAATCGATGTTTGCAAACAGACGAATATATCGATGGAACGATTACATATTATATTACCCATCGGACATCCATTGAAACGGAATACTGCTGCTGCTGTGGAAAATCCGATTGATTTCTTCGTTGAAGATTGGCAAAAGACCAATAAAATTATGATTTATCTCATTGATTCGGGCATTTGTGGACAAATTGCAATGTCAGATCCAAAAATTTCAGCCACAATAAAAAAATTAATAAATATACAAGACACTGATGGAATTGTACCCTTGTGGCTTTTTCAGAAATTTGCCTTCGATACGCATTTTCTGTTAGACCATGGATCAATTCATCTTTCGACAACGCTTCTCGGTGTTAAAGAATACGCGATTTATGTTGAAAATTATATACACTCTTTTAAAGAAATAATCGCCAAAGTCAAACGCGAGGCAATGCTATTAATTAGGCAAATTCGAAAATATAAATGCATGATTTCCGGGGCTATTGTTCAACTGAAAGCATTGCCAAGAGAAAAAAATTATATATCCAATTTGGGTTAGCGTGGAAAAAAAATCTTAAGAAATTTCAAAAGCGAAGCCAAAAGATTCAAAATGATATTTTATCGGATCTGCTAGTGCGAAACGATTCAAAATACCGACCCATTCAACAGCAGTCAAATAGAAAAATGTTTGATGAAATTCTCTCCAAAGATATATTCGGACTGTAAGTAACGCGCATAATAAGAACAATTAAAATTTAAAGAAAATAACGAATTTATTTTATTTTAGTAATCCATACCGTGAGCATTTAATGGCAAAGCATCAAGGCATAAAAATTGAAGATCTTTCGAACAAAGTTCCTATCTGCAAATATTGCAGCGATTCTATTGAACGATTTATCGACAAAAGAAGCGATATTCTTGAAAGAGTTCAACGTAAATATTTGCTGGAAATATTAAGAATTCATCAAGAATATTTCAACGTAATTGACATTGCGTATGAATTGCAGAAATATTTGGCGCAATTGCATCAAAATATTCAAGAAGAAATAAGGAAATTCCAACAAGCTTTTATCGATTATATTTAATTTCAAATACTTCTCGTTGACAAATGCCCACACTAGAATTAAAAAAAAAAAAAATTGAAGCCGCTCAAGCCAAAAAAGGTAAGCAATTTCGAACAAAACAATTTTTGATATGTACTCCAATAACTGTTTTTTTTTTCAAAATTCGTTTCAGCGCGCAAAAACAATCCGCATTTAAAAGGCGGTCATAAACATACCTAGTTTTAAGTGTTATAGATTTGGCTATTTTTAAGTTATGAGTATGCCTCGGAATTGGAATATGTAAAAAATGAAAAAAAAAAATTCAAAAAATATTTAAAAAAATTCAAAAAAAAAAATGCAAACAATTCAAAATATTCAAAAAATATTCAAACAAATTCAAACAATAATACAAAAAATACAAAATATTCAAAAAATTCACAGTCAAAATTTCCAAATTAGTTCGATTTAGTATGCCTGTTATATGCTTGCCGTGGCTCTGGGATAGCGTAGGGGATGCGTGCTATGCTCTTGATCCCAGGATCCGAGGTTCGATTCCCGGCACAGGCGAAAATGAGTGTAATGTTCCAAGCCTAGCACTGGTTTTTCAAAAATCGCATGTTAGGGGCACACTACATAATAAAGACAATACACTCACACAAACACAAGAAAACCTCCTTGGTATCACAATGGGCCGATTAACGGCCTAAGTGGCAGCCACTTCAACCTACCTACCTTATATGCTTGCCACACGTAGATCGAAATTGGGCAATTTCAGAACAAAATTTAAATTACCTCAATTTCAAATGTCAAATTTGTTCTAAAATTTTTTTAAATTGAGCATTTTCGATCTACATGTGGCAGGCATATTAAAATGTTGAATTGTCAAATTAAAAAAAAAAAAAATCCTACTTCAGTGAATAAAATATTCAAAAAGTTAAACAGTTAAATTCAAATAATTCAAAAAAATTCAAAATATTCAAAATCCGCGCTCTAGTTATGAGAGTTAATCGATTTGCTTTTGATTAATTCAATTTATTTTGATTTTTGTTAATTGAATTGAATTAGTTTTTAATTCAAACGTAACGGATTTTTATATGAATAATTTTAGGTTTCGGTAAACAATATATTTTGCTAATTAGGTTCGAGTCTCACTATTGATTTTTGTTGTATTAGCTTAATATTAGTTTCTTTGGTTAATAAGGACAAATTCCGATTTTTCCAGTTTTCTAAGACACCTGGCTCCTCATGGAGCTCGCTAGTTGGGTTCGAATCTTTGCGGGAATACTCTTCATATACTGGGAAAAGGTTCGTGACTTCGGTTATATTTAGCAAAGACAACTCCAAACCGTCAGATTTCCAAATTATTTGGCTACAAATAGCCAGCTTTCCAAATTATTTGGCTACAAATAGCCAGCTTTCCAGATTGCTTGGCTACTAAAAGGGAAAAATGGCGGGGAAAAAATAATATCACCGTCGACAGCACTGGCTATAAATGTGCTGCCAGTTAATTTTGTGGTCGACTCACACAAATATTCAGGTATGGCAGCACACAGACGCTTGGTTAACGGACAGCGAAGGAAGAATCAAAAGAGACAAGATCATAAAATAAAAATTCTTGTATATGGTACAGTAACGCGAAATTTTCGATTAAATTATTCAGTTCTTCTTAAAAAAAACAAATCGCATCAGTGCAAATGTCTGGAAAAGTTCGAACAAAATCGCGCGCTTCAAACAAAATTTAAATTCGAGTGCAACAACAAAAACGACGCGAAAGGTAGTGTGAAAACATAAGCTAACTTAAGGGTTGTTCGAACGAAGGATCCACAAGAAAATCTATGCTTTGATGACTCCTGCGCACACGGATTCGCCATTGCGCCGTTCGGGCCGAGATAATGCGCAAAATCAATTGCCGCAACACAACGACGATGAAGAGGAACGTAGGGAAGCGCGTCGCAGAACGCTCAACAACTCGATCGCATCGGAAGACGCAAGTATCGTCGAGCAGAGCGAGACTCTTAAGAAATGCCTCGCAATATTTCATGAAAACAAGTTGAGTCGCGATAATGCGTGGTCACTTTCATTGATCGACACCGTTTCAACATTATTGGCGCGACATCACAAATCACTAAATAACTTTACGGTATGAATGGGATTTAGAAAAGCCATCATGGCAACATTTTTTTATATTTTGTTTTGTTGCTTTTTTTAGGTTGCTGGATCATCTCTGGAGGCTTCGTCGAAAGTATATGGCTTGCGCGTCGACTCCGTGCACACAGATGTCCTGCGAATGTCAGCAGGATTGAATGCACGAAAGTTTCGTGGTAATGGCGTGGAGGATGAAGATGATGATGATGGTGTTGCTACTGGTGGGGAAGGCGGCGCCGATCCGAACAGTTCTGCCAACACTGGTGCCGATCCGGAGAATGCAGCCGAGAATGCACAGAAGAAACGGAAAGCGAAGCGAACTCGCAAAGCTGTCGCGACTGTTACGAAGAACAAGGAAACCTTGAACGCCCGCCCCGATACAGTTCCATTGCAGGATCCCGTTTTTGGCAAGCTGAACAGTGTTGTCGGTTCAATAAACGCTTCGAATCGTTTGATGAACAACATTCTCCATTCAGTCGATGCTGAGCTACGCCTGCGTATGACGCATACATTTTGGGATTCAAGTAATTTGAATGAAGACTGTGATTATACGGTTCCAGTGCCATTGGACAATATACCTGATAAGGATATGCTGCCTTGTGAACGGCTGTGCAAGATTGAACGATATGAAAATCA
Organism: Chlorops oryzae; assembly: GCA_020466095.1. Lineage (NCBI taxonomy): Eukaryota > Metazoa > Arthropoda > Insecta > Diptera > Chloropidae > Chlorops > Chlorops oryzae. Next base: position 107,068,012 of record CM035807.1, read on the forward strand.
ACTACTTAGGCCTATGATGAGCGGCTATGAAATTTCGGACACGCCCGATCGTAGCGGTCAAGACAAGGAGCCGATGGACTTTACATCTTTAGCAAACAATGCGAATGCGATTAATGGAAATAATGAAGGTGAAGGTGACGATGTATTGCCCGAAATCGAAAGACAAAGAGGCGTCGGAGGGGACGTTTCAATGGCATTCGATATGAATGCTGAATGTGAACCGTTGCCAATGCTAAATTCATATGCGCCAATAATTGCTGTGGACGAACAAGACTATGATGATTTCACTGCCGAGGAACATAATGCGATAGGTAATTGCCGTGGGCTGCGCAGGTCTGCCGTTGTCATCGAAGATATGCGTCCAGTCGATTCTGTATCAAATCTGGAATACTCTTACCGTCCGGTTGAAAAAATCTCACAATTTTGGGCTGGCCCGTCCCATTGGAGATTTCGACGTACGAGGAATCGGATATCGGCGCTTGGTCAAACTCGTAATAGCCAGCAGATCGAACCGGTTGGTCGTACACTGAATCCGAGAAATCGAAAAGTGAATGCGCTGCAATCTAAGAAACGTGTGAGAGTTCAATTCTCTGCGCCAATTCACGATGCACAATTCGTAAAGATCGATGCGAAATTCAAAGCACGCAAAGCGAATTTCCAAAAGAAATGGGATCAACGCAAATTACGTTTGCCAACGGATCTTCAATTGCAAGCCGATACGTTGGTAAACTTTCGTTTCTTTGCTCCTGCATTAACTGCATTTAATGTCGGTCATAATATCGAAGAGGATGACGACGATGTCGGGATTTTAACGCCACAGCTAGACGATGAGGATTTCAATGCAGACGTTGGACATAATATGGGTACTGATAACGATATCTTTGGAGCAGATATCGCCATTCAAAATGACAACGATCCGAATGACATGAACGCTGCAGATGCGGAAAGAATATCCAGCTTTACGGAAGACAATCATATGAACGCCACAAATAATCCAGCAAACGATACGGTCTTGGAAATCGCAACCGATTTCGAGGGTGCACCTCGTCAGGTGAGAACGACTTCACACCGAAAATGAATATCTTTTTGCATATCGTTAGCTTCGGATAGAAAGGGCGTAACTCATTTTTTTTTAAAAACGAGATTTTTGCATTTTCTGATGGTCGACTCTCAAATACATCCCCTCCAAAAAAATTGACGACCTTTGATTGAAAATACGAAGTTATCGTTACTTTTAAAAAAGCCCTAACTCATAGCGAACAATTTTGCGAAAGAAAAAAAGCCCTAACTCACAAAAAGACGTTCAACTACGCCAGTGATGGCGAGACCTATAAATTAACATTCATAACTGTGCGTGTGCATTAGGGTGATGATTTTTTTTTGAAACTCTTTTCCTGTATCATAGTACGATGAACTTTTATTAAAGACTTCATAAAATAATAATTTTAAGGTTATTTTGTAAAAAATGTCACGCATCAAGTCATTTGAAAAATTTAATTTTTGATTTTTTTCCAAATTTTTGATGTTACTGTAAGCAGAGTAGCTCCTAGAGGGGTCAAATGTAAGACCAACTACCATTATTTTTTTTATTCCCAACAATTTATCCAAAAATACCTTCCCCCTATCTCCACTCCTTAAGGGGGCTCCAATACAAAAGTAATTTTTTTATGAATTTTTCCCCCACTGTCCTAACTAGCCCCAGAGTGCCCCTAGAGGAGTCAAATGTTTGACCGACCCCCATTAATTTTGCCTCATTAACATTTTTTCCCAACATACTGACCCCCTATCTCCCCTCAATAGGGGGTCACCCATACAAAATTACCTTAATTTTATCACAATTTCAGACAAAATGCCTGTCACTACAGTCAAACCCCTCCTAGGGGGCTGATATATATGACCGACCCCCATTATTTTTTACCCCAAGTATTTTCTTTAAACATACTACCCTCTATCTCCCCTCCTTAGGGGGGTCCCCATACAAAAATAGGCTTAAATTAAAGAAAAATGCCTCACGAACTTCAATCTATAATATAGATGCCGTAGGAACAAGAACGAGCATGTTCAGTATGTATATTCGAAAAATTTACACAAGTACCTTTTTAAACGAGCCTAATATGAAGAATATTGGATTCGTTTTTGGTATGTTTTAATAATATGTTATAATTATTATTTTTTTTTAAACTGAATTTTGGGTTCCATCCCCTAACTGGCCAAATAATGACCTAGTAGAAAAAAAATAAATTTTCTACTCAAATGCCGCAATCCTCAATCTATGACGAGTTTTTTTGAGACTAAAACCATTAAAATCGGTTAGTGGTTTCTATTCATAAAATTAATTCAAAACAAATATTTTTTGGAACGCATTATTCACTGTTTTCACGTTCCTTTCTTAAGTCTTTGCATGTCTCTCTTGGTCGGTATGCATGCAAAGACTCAAGACACGAACGTGAAAACAGTGAATAATGTGTTCAAAAAAATATTTGTTTTGAATTAATTTTATCAATAGAAACCACTAACCGATATTATTGGTTACAGTATAGTGCTGGATCGCATCTTATAATTTTATTTTATATTTTAAACTTTGCGTACAAAACCTAACTCCACGTTTTTGAACGAAAATTGATATCAAAAAGCCCTAACTCAGAAAACTGCTCGAAACACAGAAAAAATAAAAATTCAAGCCTAAAACAAATTTCGTGCGTAGTATTTAATTGACTTTGCGTTTAAACTTTTTTTAAATATCTAACCTTTGCGATTTTATGAAGTTTTTTTCCTTCTCCTGTAAAGTAGCAAAATAATGAGTTACGCCCTTTCTATCCGAAGCTATCGATATATTTTTTTTATTATTCTATTATTATTAATTCCATTTCTAATTTGGTCTTCACTCTATGGCAGGTTACCAAAATTATCGTGCCTTTTGCAAAGCGTGCGAAAGTAATCGATATGAAAACTCTTAAACGCACGTGTTCGCATCTGATATCAACACAGCTGAAGCAATCTGCTGTGGCAGAGCAAGATATTCCGCAGCATCCGGTACAAAAAACGGAAAAATATAGTCCTGGAGTAGGAAGTTTCAAAGAGGTCTTCAGCCGGCTACCACCTCTACTGACACCGACCATGGCCGAGGGTCTAACGCCGTCGATTGCACTTTACTCAGTTTTGCATTTAGCAAATGATTGCAACTATCGATTAATACCGCGAGACGATCTGAGCGATTTTTATATAAGACAAGTCTTAGATGAATGATATATATATATTAGGTGTAATTAGATATATTTTTGTGGGCTTGTAAACGGTTTAATTGAATGTGCAATTTATGCTTGAACATTTTGCATTCATTGCTACTCATATGAGCATATCAGCGGCCTGTTGTTACATGCTTCAACTAAATTTATTTTTTATTCACTTGGGTATAAAATCGTTTAATAATATATATATATTTTTTTTTTTTTGTTTCTTTTAAGTATATTTAACTTTAAAACTCCTTTAGTTTTACACAACATAATCTTAATTCAGCTTACTTTTACGAACTAAAAACAGATTTTTATTTCAATATACAGTATTGTTTTAATTGATGACACGTAATAAATACAAACTTCATTGCTTTAATTTCACTCATATGATTTATCATCTCATCGTTTTCCATTTTTAAAAGATTATTTTATATATTTTCTCATTTGTTTTTTTATTTATTTTTTTAATTTTTTTATTTATTTTTTTTATTGTTTTTTATTTATTTTTTTATGTTTTTTATTTATTTTTTTTTTTTGTTGGTATTTTTCTATAAATTATTATTTTTTTTCTTAAATAAGAATACGAGTTGGATCGCTCCAAATGTATTTATTAACGAGCCATTTTATCTACAGGGAAAATTTAGATCTTTAGGAAGATCCCGAAATCCTCCACTGAGGATTCGTTTAAATCAATCATGCCCAACGACCATGAATGCATTTTTCGCAATTGTTTTTAATTTCGATCAATCCGAATTGTTTAGATAATTTTTCGGGATTTGTTATTGCATTGCTGAGACTCGAATTCGAGTCGCGAAAAGGGTTTCAATATCGAAAATAATCACAAATTCGGCCCAACTCAAAAATTTCGCATTTCTCGAACAATCATCGAATCTTTCGAAATTTGTAAAAAATTATTAGGCCTATTCACGAGACCTCGGTATTGTTGCAAAAGTGTAAAAATTTAGTTAAGCTTGCAACAACAAGTTGTATTGAAAAATCTTCCACTTTTGCCACGATACCACGGTCTCGGAATAGGCCTATTATTTTTTTTTTTCAGAATTTATTATTCTTAAGACTACTGCATCAATTAATAAAAGTGATAATATTCTAGGTGTAAGTTTTTCTGCAAAAAAAACCAGGGACCCGAAATAATAATTATTACAATTTCAGATTTTAAAAAATTTGCCTTTATTTCAAAGAAAATTATTTAAAATCTTTGTATAACTTTTACAAATTCAAAAAATTCAATAAGTCTTTTCATAACTATTTCTTTCCAATTTTTGGTTTTTACGTTTCTTAATAACTTTTATTTTTCATGAGAAGTTTTTACGTCTTTGAAAATTTTTATTGTTTGATTTTTATTCGCTTCAATTGTAACAAACTAACAAACTTTGTAAAGGAATCTTACAATTTAAATATGACTCAGTTCCCGATTTCCGATTGATCTGAAACTTTGCACATATGTTTGGTTTGGATGACAATGCATGAATATCCCAACTAGCAAAATAGGTCGAAAATTAGTAATTTCTTACATATTTTAGGTCAGAATATTTCGTTGACCTAACCTAAATTTGGCATAATTTCGTCTGTACGACGTCGATTCGTCGTAAGTGGGTAATAGAATGGAAGTCGATTGGCGGTAATAATAGGGCATAATAATTACCTTATCTTATTTCCTGACGACGTAAACTATTTTTCTTCAAACATAAAACTTCGAAGGCAACTAGAAAAAAATTTTCCCCTTATAAAAGTTTTGAAAAGACGTAAAAAATATTTCTCAAAAATAAAACTTATCTTTCAATTAATAAAATTTTTTCTCATTCATAATAGTTATATGGAAATTTAAAAATATAAAAATTTTTGATAATAATTATGAAATATTTTAATTATTTTAGTCACAAAATAATTATTATGTTAAGACTTTTTTCGATAATACTTATAAAAGTCAGGTCCCTGAAAAAAACTGTAGTGAAACATAAAAAAAATTTATTAAAAAAATTTTGAATTGTGCCGGTTTTGTGATATGTGTGCAATATGTACTTAAAGTCCGGAATTCAACTTGCATTTATTCTTAAGGAAGAAAGTAAAACTCACATAAATGAAGACAGCACATAACGCTGTTTTCAAACTTCTTACATTTTCAACTTTGGACACACTCCCACAGACCGTTCTTAAAAAGCAATGACGCATTTTAAAATCGTTGGCCACATTTTGGCTAAAGTAATTAATCAGCCTTTTTTTTTTGTTCTTTTGTATTACGTCCTATGGGAATGTGTGACATTTAAATCCTCTTTCCACTTAATAATAATTTTAAAAACAAAATCGTACTTCAACAATCATTTAAATGCATCCATGCATAATAAAATTGAAATAAAATTTCTTAAAGATTTGTGGGCATAAACGAAATGCTCCAAGCGGAAACAAGAACTTAACGCAAACAAAAGTTCAAAATCCAAAAAAAAAGCAATATTTTAATACTATTTATGAAACAAATGCTTGGGTTAAAACTTTAAACGCTCTAAGCAAAATGAAAAAAAAAAAAAAAAAAAGGATTGCGGTTTATGAAAAGCATCATACGGAAAGGGTGAAAGAAAAACTTTGTATATATTTATTGGGACTCTCAAAAGAGTTGAAAGTTTGAAAGGTGCTATGGAATTTTGATTGGCTTTTTTTGAAATAAATTTTTACCCCCTTATTCATAAAGGGTATTCACAAAGGCATAATAAAGTTTTAATGTGGCAATAATGTGACGTCTTCAAAAATACAGTGTGAGCAAACCTTCATCAGAACGGCCGCATTAAAAAATCAATTGTTTGTTAAATTCCAAAACAAAAGTATGCTTTTGAATTTGTCGATTGATTTTCAAAAATTTTAAAAATGTCAAAATTGCCATTAGAAAGTGATACGCTCTTTAGACTCTTAATTTTGCCACACCGTATTAAATTTAATTTGTATTTAAAACAATAAAATCAAATTTTCTCAATCGTGTTAAAGTATTAAATTAAGACGGTGGCAATATTAAGACACTATTAATATAGCCTTTGTGAATACCTTTATAATCGAAAGTTGAAAAAAAACTTTGTATATATTTTGGGACTCTCAAAAGTGTTGAAAGTTTGAAAGGTGCTATGGACTTTTAATTGGCTTTTTAGAATAAATGTTTAACCCCCTTAAATCTAATCTAATCTTTAAATTTAAAACTTGTTTAAATGTCAAATTTCCATACAGAAACTGAATTTAACAATGTTTTAAATTTACAATTTTATTATAAATAATGGGGTTATTTCGATTTTTAACAATAGGGGTTTTCCCTTATAAATGAAGAGATTGAAAAAGCGGAAAAATGTACCAATTTTTCATACAAAATTTCGTTAATTCATTTTTTAGCCTCTTTGATTTTGGAGTTTTCGAGGTTTCCTAGACACATACACACGTTTAAGGGAAGACTCCTAACAATTTTTTTAAATTTTTCAGAAGGGAGTGGCTAATTTCAAACCACACAATATATACATATTAGGTGTAGTAAAAATTAATCCATTATTTTTGCATTAAATTGAGGGCTTTATTTAAATTAGTTTTTAATATCCGATTTAGGTCAAATAATGCGAACGTTTTGTTCCGATAACTTGTTGCCATTTTAAAGGTAATTTCATTTATGTCTCTAAATAGAAGCCCTCGTTCCTATTAGCAAAAAATTGAGACAGTTGAATTTCAGAAAGCTCTTAAGCGAATGTTAACAAAAATTTTTTAGGGTTCGCCATGGACAGGAACAGATGGTAATCAATGGCCAGGTCCGGACTATAAGGTGGATGCAGAAGAATCCTCCCAACCAAACTTCCCGAAGTTTCTGGCGAAGTCACTATCGATGTGGGCCTGGCGTTGTCCGATGGAACACAATTCCTCTCCTATTGGCCAAAGCTGCCGCTTATGGCGATTGCTTCCTTCAGACGGTCCAATTGTTGTCAAGTAAGTTTCCGAGTTTAAGAGTTGCCGTATGGAGCAGCTCATAGTAGATAATTCCCTGCCAAACCCACCAAACACACAGCAAAGACCTTCCTAACGTCAATCCTGGCTTTGGCCACCGTTTCCGCCGGTTCACCGTGTTTCGACCTCGACAGTTTTCGCTTGACGTTTTCGTAAGTAGACCCACTTTTCATCACCAGTCACTAACCGCTTCAGAAATGGGTCGATTTTGTTGCAGTTCAGCAGCGATTCGCAGATGGAAAATTCGGTCTATGAGGTTTTTTTGCGTTAACTCGTGTGGCACCCATACATCGAGCTTCTTTGTGTATCCAGCCTTATTCAAATGATTCCAAACGGTTTTTTGTGCAATCTTTAGCTCTTTTGCAATCGAAACAATGCTAACTTGACGGTCGGACTCGATAATTTCCATGATTTTATCGACATTTTCGACAATTGGCCTTCCAGTGCGTGGTGCATCCTTGACATCGAAGTTACCGGAACGGAATCGACGAAACCAAAATTGCGCATGAGTGGCTGTTACAGTATCAGGTCCATAAACGCTATTCACATTTTCAGCCGCCTGGCTTGCGTTTTCTCCCTTATCGAAGAAAAACTGTAAAATGTAGCGAATTTTCTCTTTGATGATGTCCATCTTTGACAAGCTCTCAAACAAAACTGAATCAATCAATCAAAAAAGTGTCAAAAAAGCTTTTTTAGTAGGAACTGTCATCTTTCTAATGCCCCCTAGCGGAACACGATCGGACTTATACAACGCGAGATGCAGATAAATAACGCCATCTATTGGAAAAATAATGGATTTCTTTTTACTACACCTAATATATATAGCATTCAGCCCGATTTTGAATATTCCCGGGAACAAATTCCCGGGGAATTTACTTTTCTCAAGAGTAAAATTCTTCTTTTTTAAATATTTGGCGGATGAAATTTAATGGGAAATCGGTATTTGACCCATACCCATAATTTTCCTTTCCCTATCTATTTGAAAAAGGAGAATTTTAGTCTCTAGAAAAGTAAATTCCCCGGGAATATTCAGAATCGGGCTGTATTTCTGTATGAAATTTTAGCGTAAAAAAAATTTTTGGTTTAGGGGCTCGCCCCAGTTCTGTCAGAAATGAAACAGAAATGACAAAATTTCCTTCCATATTAAAAAGAAATTTAGCTTCAGAAAATAATTCTCGGATTCATTTCTGAAGCGTTTTTTTATATGAAGTTTTTCATTTCTGACAGAACTGAGGCGAGCCCCTTAAAATGAAAGTATACTCAAAATTTCATACAAAAATAACCCTGTATATATATTATATAGGTTTATTGTTGTTTTTCAATGTTACTTTGCTTATGTTTTGCACATCACTGTAATTCTTTTACAGTCGAAACTCCCTTTAACCAAGTCTTCATAGCGAATTTTCTCAAGGCAGTTTTCGCTAAATTTTTAGTCCCTTTTATCCTCCTTATAATGAATTCTCTCTATAACGAATTTTCTATTCCGGGTCCCTTGATTTTCCTAATAGAGAGTTTCGAATGTATATACAGTGCTATGCAAAACAAAAGCAACAAGCAATATAATTGAAATCCAACAATAAAAAATAAAAAAAATTAAAGATGCAGTTTTGTTCATTGAAGTGTCAGCTTAAAATATGTACAAAAAGATAACCATAAGAATACATAACAGAGAAATGTGGAATTAAAACACAGAAAAACCCCTTGTTCAAAACCTAAGCAGCTCCAGTACAAATTTTAAGCGCTTTTTTTCTTTGAAAATTTAAAAGAAATATCAAAAGGGAAAATTTCGCGAGTTTTTTTAAAATTTTATTTTGAATATTTGTTAGCACTTCAAAATTTGTAAAAAGGAGAACAGTTAAAACACAGCAGACCTATTTAAAAATTATATATACAGGGTGTCCCAAAAACGTTTGTAAAAAATCAAACCATCGATAGGTCGAGTTAAGAGAAATTTTTTTGTTTTCAGACAAAACTCTCTTAGTGGTACCGTTTACGAGCTATAGCACTTCAAAAACAGTTTACTTTTTTGTATGAAATTTTTGCGTTAAAAAAACATTGTTTGTTTAAAATGAAAGTATACTAGAACTTTCATACAAAAATAATCATTTTCTGAAGTGCTATAGCTCGTAAACGGTACCACTAAGAGAGTTTTGTATGAAAACAAAAAAAGTTTCTCTTGACTCGACCTATCGATGGTTTGATTTTTTACAAACGTTTTTGGGACACCCTGTATATAGAATTAGAATAAGAATTACCCACACAAATAGTAGCCATGTTAAGAGATGTCAGATGACTCTGACAAGTTTAAATTTGTACCTACATGATTCCCTTCACATGATGAAATAATTGTTTATTCTATTAACTAATTTTTGTGATAAAATTCACATCATCATTAAGAAAATGTAATCGAGAAACGAAATGTTACAATTCTAGTGCCTTTTTAGAATAATATACAATGTTGTTAAAAAATAAATTTTAAAATTTTTACATAAAAATATAAAAGTTTATATTATTGAATCGGCATATCGAATGCAAAATAACTGCTGGAAGTGAATTGCAGATAGGAGCAAAACCTAGAGATATTATGTAAATATGTATTGTAAATTAAGAAAAGGGGAAGTCCCCTTATTTATTTAAATAAAATCCATATCAGCCTCTTATGCAACTACATTATTTTTTATATTCTCTCAATATTTTCCCAGTAGTCAGCCGAGCTAACCCCCTAAACTAGCGATTTCACTAGCCACTACTGGTGGCGAGGTCCGGTCCCTTTTCTATCCACAACAATGTTGATGTCATTTCCGGGGACGGGTCGTCATTTCATACGCTATTTCAGTACATTTATTATACTACCTTAAAGCAAAAGTGCTAGGGATTAGGGCAGTTAAGTAAGCCAGAATAGGATTGTTATATTTCAAAAGAAAAAGGACTTTAATAAAGAATAATTGAAATTGAATTCGATGGCATTTTTGGTTGTGGTCTTCGCTTAGACGTCCATCCCCAGCACACAACACGACTATTTTGACGACTATTAAAAACGCCAGCGACTCGGGCTGCAGTGGTAGCGCTTACGCCCCACATTCCGTTGGTTCAATTCTCCGGCGGACATCATTGTTTTTTTTTTTTTTTTGAATTATTAGTTCAAAATTTTAACTTCAATTAAATCCTAAGAGGAATTAGGTAGGTAGGTAGGTAGGTAGGTTGAAATGGCCCGTACTGCACGAAACTGCCCAAAACTGCCCAAATTTTTTAAAACTGGACAAATTTCGGCAGTTTTGTGCAGTACAGGAATAGGCCTATTATGTAGGGTTCCTCTAGCTGTTGATAGGAACCTTTGAAAAATCTTGTACGCGAATTTCTGAAACAATTCTGTTCCCGTACTGCACGAGACTGCTCAAAATTGCCCAACTTTGCCCAATTTTCATACAGTTAAAAAAAAAAAAATTGGGCAGTTTCGAGCAGACCTAGTATTGGAGACGACCGACAAAGGCAAGTTTTGCTTGTGAATTTTTGTTGCCTTTCAATTTTTAGAATTTTTCAAATTTTATCATTCTTCAAAATTTTTTCGCCTGCGACAGGAATTGAACTTGAGCCCTTAGGATTGCTAAGCGGATAAATCATCCTTTACGCCACGGAGCCATTTGATTTATGCGCAGAAAATATATTAGATTAATATTTCAGCAGAATGGAGAAGAGGCGGAGAGAGCCTGTCTATTATTCTATCTATTTGTGACCAGTAAAATGGCTAGTCACCAAAGACTAGTACAATGGGACGTCGCTTATTTCGAGGCCGACCTACTGACTATAGGTTTTTTTTATCATCTAAGCTTACAAAGCGTTTTTCTTATCAATAAAAAAATTTTCAGAGAGAGCGATATTCCTCTATAAAAGATCAAGTCTGATGATTTAATTTTCAGTTTACTTTGGGCGTTCATTTAACATTTTCTCAAAAAAAAAAAATGAATTATTTTTTTGCAATATTTTTCATATTTTATATAAAAATATTTGATACACACAGTGAAAAAATTTGTTCAATCAAATATCCGTCCACTGGGGTAAAGAGACCGACGTTTCAAAATTACTTCGGGTCAGCGACATTAGAAATTCCATATTCCGATTCCGACAGAATTGATCTCATAGAAGGTGAAAAAATCACTGGACACTGTACAACGGGATTTCAGTAAATATAAATATATATATATATATAATATACAAGTTCAAAGGCTATTGGATTTTTTTCAGGCCATTGAATAAAAATGATAGATATCGCTACCGCAGCGAACCTGAGATTCAGCAGCGTTTTTTATACGATTCATTCACTGTGGATTTTAGATGTACAGATGGAAAAATTTCTATTTTTACCATAAATGGACAAAGATATCTTGATTTAGACTATGTTGAGTGCAAAGATTTCAAGTGGGATGTTGTGGAAGTTTTATATTCATTCGACATGTGCTCTTCCAATGCGAGTTCTTACTTACTAGTAGCTAATATGGAGAGTTCAACAATAAATATGGCGGCGGTTTGCTTTAATCTTAAAAACATGTTTATGGAGTCCATACGCTACACAATCTCTGGAAATTCTAAACCTTTCCGAAATCCAATAAATGTAAGTAGAATTTTTATTTTAATATACAATTTCAATAATTTCAAAGAAATAAAATCAAAAACAAAAATCATTAAAATCATAGGGAAATATCCCGCATCCACTAGAATTGGAGTCCTTAATAACTGGAGTTAAGATAGAAAATATCGTTGGCTTAGCGGAAAAGTACACTGCAAAGTAAGGTTTAAGGGAAACATTTCAATGGCAGGAAGCCATGCACCTACACTGTATATTTGTTTTGCTCAATTTTAAGGCAACCCTTCCATTCGTATGGACTGCTACAAGAAGCCATGTATGAACGTGATTTTATTATTCAGAATGAAGTCTATGGAGATTTTTTGCAAGGACTCGGAGAATTCTCAAAGGTCTTCTGGTGGATTAATTTGTTGCACGGAAACTGGAAACGTTTTACAGCCGCTTTAAACAGACAGTCGAAATTTACAACATACGATGCATTCACAGGCATATCTGGTGGGATAAAGGAACCACAATTTAAAACATGCCTAAACAATAGCGTTTATGAATCAAAAGATCCAACAGTATGCAAAATGCATCTACAATCCTTTTCATGAAATGATATCACTTCATATATTTTCCAAAATCGTTTTAGTTTTTCCAGCACAACGAGCTATTGCCAGCATATATCTGGACCTATTTAAAAGGACGCCACAGCTCAGAGGAGTTCGTAGTCATTGGCTATAACTCACCGTTTTACCAGGTTAATTCTTAATTTGCTCATATTTTTACTTTCCGTATTTTATTTTAATTTTATTATTTTTTTCTTTTGTTTAAAGTTTTTTGATCCCAAGGAAATTGTCTTTTGCAAGGACATTTGCGGTGATATCCCATGGTTGCAAAATGTAAGCGGTCACCTTTTCATATTCGGCTCTAGGTGTTGTTTTCTGTTGCACCCCGGAAGATGTACGTAATTCTGGAATCATAAATGGATTCCCAAGCGAATTTAATACCTCACCACCGCCGACAACTACGACTACTACAACTACAACTACAACTGCAGAAATATTCGCGGAAAATGATGTCGATGAGTATTCAACAACTACGGAAACGATGTATGACGATTTCGGAAACTATTAACGAAAAATAACTAAAATGATTAAGGGTGGTAGTTACCGAAAAAGTTTAACCGAGGTTTAATCTTAATCCTTCGAAGTAAAAGTGGTAGTTACCGGGTCAACTTAAACTGTTCTTAAAAGATTCGATATTCGAATAGGGGCTGCCACATTAAAGATTTTTTTTTTCAAAAACAGCTATTTTAAGCTGATTTCGAAAACTTTTTATCAGAGAAAATATTGCGTTTGTTCATCCGAGTGTAACATCCACCCCTAATAGAGCCAAATCATGCGAAAATGTAAAGAAATTATCAGCGTTACCAGGAGATTCGGTTTAGCCATATCGTCTGTCTGTCTGTCTATCCTTATGTATACATTTTTCTCGTCGAAGGATTTGATATATCTCGACGAAATGAGGTTTGAATATGCAGGGAAGTATGCGTAAAACAAGTTCGAGAATGGGCTAGATGGGGCTATTTTTTCGGGTTCCTCTAGTGCAAAGGTCTGTTTTAAAAATAGTAAAAACTGCTATTAAACCATATTTTTGAAATCTTTTGATGAAATTTGAAATGTAAGTTTTTTAAGACTCCCAATGCTCTTTTATAAATTTGGGAAAGAGGGCGTGACCAAAGAGCAGCTTTGCAAAAATATCTTACACCCACAGTTCATAAAGAATGGGACGAAAATCATTATGTCACTTCTATTATGCCCATAACCTACAATGTACAAACATTTTTGTGGACGTGGTCTAAAGGCCACTTTTGCAAAAATTTTGCTATTGTTATTTAAAGGTATGTATAAATAATGTGTCGGGTATTGCAATGTCAGATTCGTTTTTATTTTTTTATTTCTATGCTCTGTTCGAATTTTCGAAATTTTCACGTTTTAAATTTAAGACTACTACGACGTGGTATTAAACTAGGTTTAAACGATTTGGTAACTACGAAAACTTAAGCGAAAGCTAAGAACTCCCTTAAACTGCTCTGGTAACTACCACCCTAAAAGCTCGATAAGAAAATATCCCCTTTTTCCCTATTAAAATGGATAATTATTTCAATGTATTAATCTATTCGAATGGTTATTGATTTAGGAAATGTGTCATCTGAAGGAATTCATCAGAAGAGTCCGGCACTTTTTTTTTTGGTTTGATTCAAGCGATTTTTGAAATAGTTTATTTTTGGATTTTGAGTGGAAATTTCGTTCGTCTCGATTTGGTCTTTGACGGTGTCTGTTAATTAATTAACTATTAGCATCAACATTTTATTATTATCAGTCTATTGTTTACTCCCTCGGGGAAGCCTAAGATCCCTTTAAGGCGGTTCCTCAGATGGCCTATTGGGGGAAGCCTGTCAGGTATGGGTGCTAGGAGGCAAATTGAATACCTTTCGCGGACCGCAGAGGCTGAGAAGACAATCTCATAAAAAAATAAATAATAATCCTGTTCCATCCACCTAGTTAATGGGATCCAGTCCCAGGCGTCGGATTTTGGAGCAAGCGGCTCTCAATGTGACTCCATAATTTGCGCTTTAATGATGGTATGTCCAGATAAAATGCAAAAATGGAATGTAGCCATAAACGGTCTGAAAATCTGAAGAATTTTTCTGTTCATTATATAATAAAGCATGGATTCAAAAACGTTGGGTATTCAGTCTCAAAATGGTAACTTTTATAGAGCAAATCCACATGCCCATGCATATATAGGGTGAGCATGCGCATCAGAAGACTTGAGACGCGAAAACAGTTATAAAAATCTTACGTAATAAATGGACAGCCCCTAATTAGAAAAACCTTAGCACATATACATAGATGATCTCAGTACTAATATCCAGTAAAAATGTAAGGAAAATGGTAGAAAAACAAATCACGGGTGCGGAAAGTGTCCTTGACCTGCATACATTTCTTGGGAAAGGATAGAAGGAGTTTCTCTAGAGCAATGAAATTTCGCATGGACGTTTCATTGCAAATATCTATGGTATGAAATTTAAAAAAATTTTAGAAATCAAACCACCCCAACCCCCATAAAAAGGGGTAGACCCAAATTTCACAAATTTGGACTCACGGTACTCAAATTCGGAACATAGATTACTGTTGTGCCCCAAAGTTGGAAAAGGTTAACTTCGTAACGCTGCCATGCCTACTTTTTATGCCACGCCCAAAAAAATGAGAAAACATTTTCTAAAATGTTCCCTATATCACCAGTACCCACCCCAATCCAAAACTCCTTTATTGTCAATAATTGAATAGCAGTGGCATGTCCAGAGAAAGAGTGCTTTGATAGTACTTATATTTTCCACAGTGGTATATTGAACAATTATAAGATATTAACCCAAAAATTTTTGGGGGGGCTAGAGGAAGTTTAGATAGTTATGGACCAAAAACCAAAAAAATCCGAAAAATTCATGGCGTCCGATTTGGATGAAAATTTATATATAGAATAAGTGAAAAATGCTAAGAATTTTGGCGTCAAAATTTTTCAAAAAACTGATTACAAATAGTCTAGTTTGGGTCTAGTTACAAACTGGTCCAAAAAGGACCAGTTAAAAAAATTTTAGTGTTAAAATTCTTGGAATTTTTCACTTTTTTTATATATAAATTTTCATCCAAATCGGACGCCATGAATTTTTCGGATTTTTTTGGTTTTTGGTCCATAACTCTCTAAACTTCCTCTAGCAAAAAAATTTTTGGGTTAATATCTTATAATTGTTTAATATACCACTGTGGAAAATATAAGCACTATCAAAGCACTCTTTCTCTGGACACGCCACTGTTGACTAGTGTAAAGACTGCTGCAATTAGAATCTTTTTGATTTGCATTGCGAAGAAAAACAGAACATTTTTGCTATTTTCCACTAAAAAAAAAACAAACAAAAAATACGCAGAAAAAGCGCCTAAAAACACCTCTGCTAAAAACAGATATGATGGTCACCGTACCCATATACATGACGAATGAACCGATTAATCATTGGTCTTCTTGAATTTATTTATATTTGATAATTATTAATTAAGTTGAATAAATTTTATAGCTGCACAATAGTTGAAGAATGATTGGATACGGATTTTCTTCAGATTTCATTGGCCGAAACATCGAGGCCATTCTGAAAGTATTAAAAAATCAAGACCAACCGAGAATATAATCAGACCGTAGCTCGAATGATTGATCTGTTTTTAAGTAATAGATATGGAAGTACCTACCTTATGATCTGCTAAGGGCAGTCAGGAAATTAAAAGCTTCCTTAATTTAGGACATCGTTGTCGATCGGATCGCTTGCAACGCTGCGTCCCCAACGCAACCGTCCACTTATTCCACGATCACCAGCATCAATGCCAAAAGCAAACATTACTACCAATGCGAACGTGTAGAATAATTGTCCTCCGAAATTCATTTTCCTATAAAATTCCTTTTTCAATCTGTTCAGAAAAAAACCTCTGCCGAATCGAAATGAGCGCTGAATTTATTTCCAAGTGGCTAACAACTCCCAAGAATCCCAGCTTTATATTCAATTCATGAAGAACAGTGGAGTAGTCGAAAAGGTTTTAAGAGGGTGTTTAAGAGACCAATTACATGTTAAGATATTGACAAAAATCGCAATATTTTATGACACCTTCACTGGATTTTGCCAGACAGGCAAGGAAAGGTGAAAATATTATAATTGAGAGAACTCATTAATTAATAGTTCACGGTATGTTAAGACCTTAATTAGGCCATGATACTATATACTATATATATACAGGGTGTCCCGCTTAAGAGCGAAACTATTCAGGGAGGTGATAGGGGAGGTCAGAACTGACAGAAAATCGTAATTGGGTCGCAAATGCATCCCTGAGGAGTTATAGGGTTTAAAGTTTTTAGTTTTAGTAAGTCGAGAGAACCAACTCTCCCACAATAATGGTTCGTCATAGAAAAAAAACTTAAATGCAGTTTGAAAGTCAATTGTATGTGCTTTTAGGAAAAATTAAATTGATGTTACAAATTTGACCCATTGAGTGAAAAATAGACGGTCAAAATGAAAAATTCTGAAAAAACTTTCAATTTTTTTTTTTTACTTTGGAAGCCATTTTGGTATGAAAAGTGTCCAATTAACACCCAAATTTTTTTATTTTATTCAAAATACTGATCGATTTCCTTTTATTTGGTACCCCATAAGTCTAATAAATTTTTTGAAAATAAGATGAGAAAATTACATTTTCCACTTAATTATGGTAGTTTTACTGTATCAAATCTAATATTTCGACTTCATTGATAGCAGTCGGATAGATGTTCATTTAGATATTTAATTTTCTCATCTTATTTTCAAAAAATTTATTAGACATATGGGGTACCAAATTAAAGGAAATCGATCCAGCATTTTGAATAAAATAAAAAAATTGGGTGTTAATTGGACACTTTTCATACCAAAATGGCTTCCAAAGTAAAAAAAATTGAACGTTTTTTCAGAATTTTTCACTTTGACCGATTATTTTTCATTCAATGGGTCAAATTTTTACCATCAATTTAATTTTGCCTAAAGGCACATACAATTGGCTTTCAAACTGCATTTAAGTTTTTTTTCTACGACGAACCATTATTGTGGGAGAGTTATTTTTCTCGACTTAGTGCCAAAAAACTTTAAGACCGCATAACTCTTCAGGGGTGCATTTGGGACCCCCACCCCCCTCACATATGATTTTTTGTTCATTTTGGAGCCCCCTACCACCCATATTAAGGAATGTACTTCCCAACGGGACACCCTGTATATAAATATATATATAATGTAGAATATAATAGTATTTTAATAACTATGAAAATTAATGGAACGAAGTTTGGAAAAATGACCTTTATGGTCGATGCGCTGTCAGATGATACACCTATTATATAATTTAATTGGATGAAATTCCTTTAGATCCCTCGCTGAATTAAAATAAATTTGATCAATTAAATTTGAAGACTCAGTTCAAAAAATTTGGAGACTTTCAATCATCGTTGACTTTTCTACGATTTGAAATAAAACGTCATTTATTTACATTTAAAAGTATAATACATTAGGCATGTTTGAATGTGTAGGTAGAATATTGTATACAGCTAGGATGCTTTTATTTTTCAATAGTTTTTTTTTTTTGTCCACTTTCAAAGATGGCTAAAGAAGTACATTCATATATAGGTATGTATGTGTGTTTTAGTATATCTCTAAGGTATTTTTGGAACAATTTAAACGAGCCCGACGCATGAGCAATCACTGAACGAATTTTGTTTCACTACTCTGCAGATTCAAATCATATCAAATCAATTATGTATGTATGTATGTTTGTATAACTTTATAAGTACTACATTTGAGCTCTTCCAAACAGTTTAGCACTGATTATCAAATTAATTTTAGTTCACCTAAAAGGTTCGTAAAAATAGTTTCATATGTCCCATACACAAATATATATATTTATACATATATATAAATATTTATATATGTATGTTTATTCTTTCTAGTTGAAATGTCGTTCTTTACCCCAATTCCAGCTGTACTTTTCATATCCCTTCTATCCGTTTTATATGATATACATAATTACGTATATTGACAACGAAAACCAAAAAAAAAAAAAAAAAAAAAATTAACTAACAGATCAAATTCAATATATGTATGTATTAGAGATACAATATTTTTCACCTAAAAACTATGAATATTATTATAATTCCATTAATTTTCGGGGGCCATGCTTCCATAACATTTGTTTAGCTTACATACAAGTCAAATGTTTGATAAGATTTCATTTCGCAATAACAATTTTTAAAACGCTTAATTCGTTCGTTCGAAAACTTTTTAAAGTTCTCCCTAGAAGAATCTGACGCCTGAATTTCCAATAGCCCAGGTTCTTCCGCCCCACAACGATTCCAGCAATAATTCAACACATTCATACGTACGGAAGCAGTTCCAATCAATTGCGCGATTGGCCATTGAAATGGATTCTATAGTGGTATTCAAGCAACAGTGCAAACGCAGTGTGCAATATTTGCACTTGTCAATTTGCGTACAAAAAAAACAGTGCAAATATTGCACACTGCGATTTGCACTGTTGCTTGAATACCACTTATATGTTTGCATATGTTGAACATTTGCGCGAAATTCATGTGCAAAAATTCCTGCGACATTGGAATTCAGACATGACTTTTTTTTTACCCTTATATATATGTACATGACGAATGAATCGAATAAATATTTTTCCGCTTGAATTGATTTACTTTTGATAATTTTGATAGCTTTTTTAATTAAGTTGAATAAAATTTATAGCTGCGCAGTAGTGAAGGAGCATTGAATGGATTCTCATTGCGATAAAAATTTTTCGAAACATGCATGTATTAGTGTATGTACTCGTATATGGATATATATATATATATTTATTTGTATGTACATATATCAATTTTCTAGATCTAAAAATTGTTAAAGTTTATGGATTAAAATGTTTTTTTGTTTTCGGTTTCCTCTCAAAAATCATTTTTAGTACATTCGTAGACGCCTTTAATTTTCATTTCATTTGCTGCTCGGTAGGTATATATCCGGTAATTGAGTGTATTTCAGTTTTGGTTAAGATTCAGTTAATGCCTCGATAGCCTCTGTCAATTGGAGTGCGGATAGTGCGATTTGAAGCATCTTAATTCTTGGTTGCTGTGTCCGAAACTTCCGGGTTATTCTGAAATTATCGATAAATAATGCATTTTAGTTGAAGTTCGAAGGACCCAAAGGACTGTGGTATTTACCTTTTGATCAGCAACAGCGGTTAAGATCCATGGTGGGATGGTTGGAATTGGGATGTTGCCTTCACCGTTGCCAGCACTTCGTCCAAAGCGCAAACGGAGTGGACTGCGTTGAACACGTTCTTGAGTGATGTCCTCAATATTAGCTTCATTGTTATTGTTGTTTTAATATTATTTTCCTCGACGCTGCGACCCCATCTCAAACGAAGCGGGCTTCGGGCAACCAGATCATGAGCATCGAATTGACCGTTGGCAACACTGCGTCCCCAACGCAATCGTGGAGCGCGAGCAGCTCGCTCGTAACCGAATTCGTCGTATTCCATATCCATGCCATTGTAGTCAACGTTCTTGGCCAGCTCGTCCATTAGAATATCCAAGTCACTGTGCACGGGCATATTTGGATCGTTGCGACGGCCGAAACGCAATCGCAACGACGGCGAGCGAATGGGTTTCTGGTGTACGTCACCAAACCAGCGTTTCTCGGCACTCGGATCCATTTCGGGATCGCTGCGTCGTCCGAAGCGCAAGCGCAACGATGGCGACCGTTGTGCCTTACGTTCGACTTGATGATTCGGGAATTCCACCGATCCGGGGTACTCACGTTGCAGCAAATTATCATACAGATTTGATATGGAATCTTTCAAAAAAAAGGATAAAGGAAAGAATTCAAAAAAAAAAAATCCATCAAAAAAAAATTCAATTTCTTACATGCGCTTTCAGTTGGTACTTGGGGCTGATTCGCTTCACAGAGAAAGACGAGCATTAGCACCAATGGCAATGTATAGCATAAATGGCGTCTGAAAGCCATTATCCCAACGTTGATTCGGTTTCCTTTTTTTTTTTTCAAGTTGTTCCGCTAAGAATTCTGAAAAGTTTGAATAAAAATGCTAAAAAGTTAAAGAAAAAACTTTTTCATTTTTAAAAATCTCAATTTGAACTTTATTTTATATTCCTCGAGAATAAGTGTTTCAATTGCACTCGAATTTTTTTTTTTTTTTTTTTTGGAGTAATGCCTGCTCTCCAAGATCGCAGGAATTTCTGTGGCGCGTTTCCTGAAAATATTCAACACATGCAATCTAAATAGGCACCAGTTCAAATCCAGAGCGCAGTGTCTTGAAAGCGGCTCCATAAGTTTGGATGTGTTGAATAATGGCAGGGATATCTTCCACAGAATTCCGTCACCATTGGAAAGCAGACATTATGTCCTTTTCATTTTGAAATGAAAATTAAATGTTTAAAGATTTTTGGAAAATTATTTTCGCACCTAATTTAAGGCGCTGTAACGTTTACTTAACCTTTACGCTGAACTTAATTGGTTCAACGAAACGAAAAGCTTTTTATTTTGTTTGTTTTACACTCCAAAGAGTTTTGTTCACGTTTCGCATGAAATTGTTTAGATAAAACATTGAAAACATGGAAACTATGTGAAAAACACTTGAGAGAATTGTTTATTTTTGTAGACTTAAACGAGTTTTATGGAAAAACATTTTCATTAATTTAAATTTTTGCACTGGAATCGGCAGGCAAACCTATCCTCCCCACCATCCTAGGAGTAAAAATGAATTGCAAAAAAAAAAAATTGAAATCGGCTATAATCGGAAGGATTTTTCAACTAATTTTCATTAAATAAATTGAAAATTTTTTGAGGTATTTGACATCCCGACGGATATGATTTTCCTTTCGTTTATAGTCATATATATCAATATATATATATATTTTTTTTAATGAAACCTTTTTTTTGAATACCACATCCTATTAGATATTTTATCATATCCTCAGTAGCTGTAAGCAGACCTGGGCAGACGCAATCACATTTCGTAATTGATTACACACTCAATTACAATTACTTGTAATTGTAATTGAAAATTTTGCAATTACAATTACAAGTAATTGTAATTGAAGTTTCTCAATTACAATTACATGTAATTGTAATTGAAAAATTTCCAATTACAATTACAAGTAATTGTAATTGAATTTACTCAATTACAATTACATGTAATTGTAATTGAATTTTTTCAATTTCAATTACATGTAATTGTAATTGAAATTTTTCCAATTACAAGTAATTGTAATTTAAACCCTCAATTACATTGAAAACAAGTAGGAAGCTTATATATTTTATACATTTAAATATTTATACGGCAAAAGATTAGAAGCTGACTAATACCGTAACTTCGGGCTAGACCAACCTTAGCTTTCCTACTTGTTTTTCAATGTAATTGAGGTCGTTTCAATTACAATTACTTGTAATTGGAAAAATTTCAATTAGAATTACATGTAATTGAAATTGAAAAAATTCAATTACAATATACATTGTAATTTAATTGAGTAATTATTTTTCAATTTATAAAAAAATTCACTTGTTAATTGTAATTGGTAAAATCTTTTCAATTACAATTACATGTAATTTTCTCGCCTCAGCCGAGCCTCGAACCGCTGACCTCTGGGGGTTGCTAAGTCCGTGTTTAAACCATTACGCTAAACAAGCAGATTTAATGCATTGATCAAAAACGCTCATTTGAGTTTTTGATTTTTGGCTGAAGATTTTGTGGAACGCACGTATAGAATTTTTTACCACAGAAATTTATTAATTGAAAAATAAATACATACATTAAAAAAATATATAAAATTAATAAAGTATTTAAAAAAAATATAAAATATAAAGAAAAAATACTTGAACAATTTGAGAAAAAGTTTTTTTATTTCAAAATTAAGTATTAAATAAAATAAATTAAAATATAAACATAAAAAAAATCCTTGGTAATTAAAAAAAATATTATTCTAATCCGAGCCAATGATCGAACTCACGAAGTCGCTGAGCGATAGTCTTAACCTTCCAGCTAACTGCCTTTCGCTGATCAGATTTCGAACTTAAAGTAGACAATAACAATTTTTTTTTCTACTTCGCCATCAAAGCACAAAGCGTAAAGACATCGTGAAGCTCATTCTCCGTAGATCTCCGTGGATACATTAAATAATGTACATTTTGACTAGTCATATTTCGAGTAACCTCAGAGTACTCCTGTTTGGCCAATTGACATATTCATTACTGCAGGGGAATAACAAATTCAATTCACACGAATTTACTTGCTTCTTACTTTCTTTTTCACACAGACGAATTTCCATTCCGTTGACAGAGGCCTTCAAAAACAAGTCCTTTCACATCAAGCAGGTGAGAGAGGAGAATACTATGATTAATGATTGGATTTTGTTTAGAAGTCCATTTAGAATTTCAACGCCATATGCACCACCGAAAAGAGAATATTTCCCATCAATTTCCATGATTAAATTTCATTTCGAAATTTGCGGTGGTACGATTAAAGTCCTTTCCAAGGAAGTAGGCGGAAGCAAAAGTTCGCCTGTCAGCAAATGTCAAAAGAATGGCAAAATGCTTCTGTAGCGAAAGAACGAATTCAAATTTCAAAACAACTGACGTTCTTTTCATCTCTTCTTTTTTATTTTGAATTCAAATTATGTTTAAAGCATTTATATTTGTTAATATGTACTTAGTAAATAAAAACCGCTGTGGCTTAAGGCGATTGATGAACAATTGTTGAAATGAACTTTGTCCTAATATCAATAAAATCATTGGAAAACTTTTTTAACATTTTCATTCATTTATTTTTGTTCCAATTTCCCCTTAAGCAAAAACTTTTTGAACTCCATTTTTCTTTTCTTTTATGGTATGCTTTCGAGTACCGACCGACGTATGAGTAATCTCTGAACGAATTTTAAATTACTCATACACGCACTTGCAACAAAATGGCTTAAACATTTACGGAATTGACATCCATTCAAATGAGATAAGATGATTTCCAGTGATTTAGACAATAAAACGCTGAATAAGAACACAACATTACTTTGGAAATTCCTTTTAGATTGCAATTACGTGAAAATAGAGAGCGAATTGCTTGCAGTCAGCACAAAGTGCAGTTTCAAATTTTATTGCTTTTGAAAATCGGTACACTCAGTACTGCGCATCGTTGATGTCATTGATGTTGCCTCAAGTTTTAACAGCCGCAACAAGGTTAATGAGCATAAACATTAGGGAAGCATGAAAATATAGCATTTTAATTGCATTTGTTTTGTTAAATACATTTGAGCCGGTGCCGTGCGCGACGCACAGCTTTCGGCATGGATCACATCGAAGCAGATACTTTCGCACCAAACGACGTTCAATGCAGTCGGAACAAGCCGCCGGGGATCACAATGAACGGTTGCAATGCGTTTCAAAATAATGCCATATAAACGGTATGTTTGTCGTCTGTGGGGTACCTCGGCCTGTGCACAATGGTGTCACATTGCACTCCTCTGGAACTACGCCAGTGTATTTTGCCCTTTCACTTTACATGGTTTGATATCTAATAGCAAAGCTTTTCCCATTCCTACTCCACTATGGTACAAACTGATTTTTGTCAAACTATCGCCATCGGCATCGGCAGTACCTACACGCAATATTTATTCATATGTATGCGTGCATTTATATGCATATGCCTGTGCTTACCTATCAAATTACTTGTGACACCGCAATTCATAAACTTTGAGCTTTTAAGCCAGTTTCAAGTATGCAATTCCAGATTTTAAATTGCGATGTTACAGTACCTACTCTACGATGTGGCATCTCAATTGTGAAGAGTTTTTTAATGACACTGAAATCATAGTTTTTAAAATACATTTTGAACTTAAGCTGCACACTCTCTAAGTACGTCAAGCGTTATTACTAGGGGGCAACAGGAAATGTTTAAATTCAGCACCTAAATGTATGCATTTTAATATTCCGATTATTTTAGATAGTGACAAAACTGTCGATTCTTGTAGGTTTGCCCATTTCATCACATCTTGAGGAAGGGGCTCGACAGATTTGCGAATACCTTTAAAGTCTTCGGTCATTTATAAAGGATAAAAATTATATTAATTGGTGTTTTAATATTCAAATGCATACCTTTAGGTGCTGAATTTAAATATTTTCTGTTGCCCTAATTATTACACTCGTATGTATCGGCATTAGGGTGATCCTTAGATTACGAAATTTCGAAAAGTTGGCGAGCTACCTAGCCATTCGGTTCTCCTACCTAAAAGGATATCTTTTAAGGATTTTTATTGACTAACAAAAAGAAAATTATGTCGTTATTATGTGCAAATCGCTCTTTCATTTAAATAACACAAGTGTGATTTAAAAAATTTTTCTAAATGGAGTTTTAGGTGTCGCTACAATAGATCAAAGTTTTAGATAAGTAAAAACTTTTAAAAAAGTGTGCCTAAAAATATGCAATGAAATTTATTTTATTTATTTAAAATTATGTGACTTAAGGGCTCAACGCTGTTAAAGTAAATTGAAAGGAAGTAACGAGCTCATTCTTTTGAAGAAAGGAAATCAGAGTTGGTCGACAGATATATAGAAAATGTATGACTTAAATGCAACCCTGTGAGTCCGATTACTTGTAATTAGCGTATGCGTTCAAGTAGCGAAAGTAAGCCAAAGTACTTCTTTGTTTTTTCTACATGTGTTTGGTATAGGAAATTTACTTGCTGCTTTAGAGCGTAGAGCCCTTTAAATAAAATTGAAAGAATTTTTGTTTTTCGTTTTGTATTTTAAGTTAGTATATTTTTAGGCAGGAAAAAATTTTTTTTTTCAAACTTTGAGCCTTGGTAGCGACCCCTAAAGGTCAATTAAAAAAATAAAATAAAAATCATTAGTTCGTTTATAGGTAGTAGCACTGAATGGAGCCCGGAAACATTCAAATTAATGAGCACCCTAATCGGCATGTTTTAGGTACATCTAACTTCCTTTGGGATGTTTCTTGTTTTGTAGGATTTTAAAAATTATGTGTTAAAAAATATTTCCTTAAGCTTTTAAAACAAACTGGGTGAAATGGAATCCTTTGAAGTACCTAATCTCAATTTATAAAATCAGAAAATTTTCTCTCCACATTGAGTAATGGTTCAATTAATTCTTTGAATGTACATATTTGAATGGTTTTGGCGCATTAGTGCCTCTTTAATAAGGGAACAGTTTGCTGAAGACTGCAATTTTCGTATGAGAAATAAATCAAATTAATAAAAAATTATACGGGCGCTGTATTTTGGAACAACCGCAAAGTAACGCTGACAAAAGTAGAATTATGATAAAAAGAGAGCTTCTTTATAGACTAATTGGTTTCAGCGTTCTTTCGAAGAACCCAAAGATATCTATTGATATTTCAGGACAGCAATTCTTTGCCCTAAACACCATTATTGGTTTCATTACTTCGGAGAATGATTTTTCCCCTAATAAATACATCAATTCAAAAGGATAGATTTTGCTGTTTCACCTATGTTAAATTTCTAAGAAAGAACATTAAAAGAATTGTATAAAATGTACTCTTTACTCTTGTCAAATGATAAAATAGAAAACTTAGGCCTATTTGTAATTGTTCCGGTTAACGTTTATCGTCATGATATCCTCTCAAAATGTCAACATTTTCATACAAATGTTTTTGTTTTTCGGAACGAAAACTTTAATCAGAACAGCAGCAAATGGGCCTAAGAATGCCAAATATATTTTTTTTTTTTCTTCAGGATATAAAAATCACATGAAAATATTTCGCTCAACAATTTAAAGTCGTATTGAAAACAAACAAAAAACACCTCCTGCAATCAAACAGAAAAGTAATCAATTCCCTTCTTTTCGCCTGCAATGGATACCCTTTTAGTAAGAAGCAATTAATTCCTTTTTGCAATAAAGAAAAAGTTATTAAAAATCCAGCAACTATTTATATTCCTTTCGCTTTTCTACTCGAATGGCTCTTCAAAGTACCTTAAATTGTGCATCCGCAGTCCGGATCGAATTCTGCAATCCTTTGTGTACTCAAACACTGCCCTTCTGATGTCCGATAGTCAGTTTTTTTTTTTTAATTCCTTTTTGGCAAGGATGTGCCAAAGAAGTAGTTCCTATAAATACACTGACCAGTGCCCAAAAGTGCCTGCGGTACAGATCAGGCTTTATTTATTCACGTGTTTCCCCACAAAGTACTGCCACCGCTTGCCTGCCATTACCGTATGATGTCCTTTTCTATTTATTTCATTGATTTTAACGACAATATCTACTCGTAAATTCACACTGGCGAAAAGGAAGCGTGACACAAATCGAAATGGCTGTACGGACAGTTTATGTAAAGTGAAAACCGCGCGTTCGATTTTCTTTATCCTTAAAAGGATTTTAATAAACGTTCGGTCATACTATAAACGCATCGATAGTTGTTTGGCATATAAAAAGATTTTCAAATGTCACGATGAATGTTCTTCAGATTGAATTCACGGGGAAAATTTCGCTTCAATTAATGTCATTTAAGAAAAAAGAAAAAACCAAATCGTGAGAGCGAAAAATCTGTTTCAAGGGCCCAACGGCCCTTGTGACGTTTTTTAAAAAATGCAAATGAATTCAAAAAGCAATTGTCCTAAATGTCCAGCATTTCTTCTAAGTAGATGAGCAAGTGACTGTTCGATTCTACATAATTGCAATGCAAAGGCAAAAATATTGTCGTACTTACTATTTTTGAATTCCGTGAGGAAAAAAAAAAGGACGATAAGAAAACAAATTTGGAAAACACTCAAAAATGCCAAACAAAAACAGCTTTCCGTGTTTGAGGCCCAGAAGCCAACAATGTTAAGCTTCGCTAAACTTTATTTCCACAAGGATTTCTTGGAACTTTTTTGCTCGTGTAAACTTTAAACTCGGCTGTAGGCAGATTCAACATTTCGTGGTCGCTCAAAGACCAACGACCCTCGAATTTAACACGGACAAAATAAATACATAC
Organism: Chlorops oryzae; assembly: GCA_020466095.1. Lineage (NCBI taxonomy): Eukaryota > Metazoa > Arthropoda > Insecta > Diptera > Chloropidae > Chlorops > Chlorops oryzae. The sequence goes on from CM035807.1 coordinate 107,095,422, forward strand.
CCAAATTTGTAATGAGATTTTAATTTTTAAGTCGAAAAGCTTTCGTATGGCAGTTCAAAATTTAAAGCAATCAAATAATACCAAAAAATTTAAATTTAAGTGAGCAATTTTTGAAGGCAGATCTTTCAACAAATTCTCTCAGAACCAATGTACCTCCTACGACACATACGATTCCTTTGAAACTTTATACGCACATTCAATGCAATCAGTGACGGATTTAAGGGTAGACAGACTTAATAACCAGGGCAGCCTAATAACAAATATTTTTACCTAGAACTAAAAATATACCTTAGGATGCTCCCTTAGATTGCAAAATTTCGAAAAGTTTTTTTTAGGTAGTAGAGCCGAATGGCGAGGTAGCCCGGCAACTTTCGAATTTAGGAGCACTCTAATATACCTGTCAATATATTGAATTGTTTCCGATGCTGGAATTCTCTTCTTTTCTTGAAAACACGCCGATTTATACACACCTTCAGAAGAGTATAATGGAATTTTACGGATCATGTAAAAAATTGGAATTAAGTTCCACAGACAAATATTCATAAATTCAATTATTTTTCTTTAATATTGACGTGCATACTTTTAGGCTCATTTGAAATATTTTTTGGTTGCCCTGGTAATAACGTCTACTTACAGTTTCATCTGGCTAGAAAGAACACTACTCTGCAGTAATATCGACTGACCCAAGTATAGCCTTCGGTCAGTCCTTCATGTAACCAGTACTAGTCCCCTCATAGTTTCACTTCTAATGTATTCAACTGACCTTTTTAGCATGGGCCTGTCATTGGAGAGGGACTAGTTCGCAAAACGGGGTTTTTTTGGTCAATTGTAGTAATTTTGTCTGGTTTTAGGCTAGTCAAATAAGGAAAATAAAAACTAATTTCTTAGTTATATATGTAGTTCATGGAAGTGTTATATACCGGCTACCCTTAAACCAATCCGTTTATTACCGACCACCGACTAGCCGAATTCGATGGAGCGAACTGCCCTAATATAACCGGTAGGGTTTGGACTGGTCAATAGTATTGAAACGATACCATGAAAGTATCGATACCAATACTCATTTAATGTATCGAGATAAAGTATCGATACCACTAAAATACCGAACCAAAAGTATCGATACTGGGTAGTACTTGCTCAAGATTAAACATATTTTTATGATTCTTGTTAATTACACATCATAACACAGGTAACACAATACTTCAGTGTTTTAAAACAAATACGGCACTTTGAACTTGTGGAATCCAAGCGCGTAAAATGGATCCAGACTTTAGACTTTGCCATTTATTTTTGAATTACTGTTTCTTGTCAGTGCTGCCAATAATTTGGCGCAGGTTTAACCTTTAGATAATTTATAAAAATCCCTTTCCCTTGCTAGGAAAATGCTTACGAAAAATCCATTTCAAAATGAAATCGAAAAAGACCCTCGAAAAGGGAAAAACCCCTCAAATTTGCAGCACTAATACAAGGAAAAATATTATGAGTAAATACTGACATTAAGTATCGATACCGCAAAAATACTTGGTGGTAAGTATTGAGTAAAAATTATACTCAGTATCGACTATAAGTATTCGATATCAAGTAGTACCCTGTAGAAAGCTGTTAAGCAATTTGCCTAAAAGAACTAGTACTTTTACCAGTACTAAAAGAACTAGTGCAATGTTTGGGTAAGTTTGCACCATTATACTAGTGATCAGTGGAATAATTGCATTCACTCATTGAGGCGTTATAAATTGATAATAAATACACAACAAATACACAATGGTTTTCTTTTATTATACAATAAAAATTTATAATTATAAATATTTACATCCAATTTTTATTGAAAAAAATCCACGATTCTAGTACCTTTTTCCCGTAAACATCACTAGTATTTAACTGGTGCAAATTTACCCAATTGGATCGAAAAGTACTAGAATAATTCTGGTGCATACTGTACTAGTGCTTTCCTGTACAGATGTTATACTGATTTTCGACAGAATTTTATATGGACAGTGGTATAGAAAAGAACTAGTACTGGTGGCTTTTGCACTAGTAAAGTACTAGTACGACACTAGTTCAAATTCCTACAGGGTATTTACTCATTTTGTTTCAACACTACTGTACTTCTTAGGAAATCGTCCGGCTCATTACTGCTGGGTAGTTATCCGTCACCGATAGACAGATTAGTTGAAGGCATATTTCTTATGGATGTTGTGGGGAACATTCTTTTAAAGGGACTCCACTAGAAAATTGCCTTTATATAACATCATACTCCCACACTAGACCCCCGAATGAATGTAAAATTTTGCGCCCCAACTGGTATTGATACACCACTGAATGTTGTGTGTAAGTTCAGTGGATTCTTATCAAAACACAATGTACATATGTAATAGCAAAAGAGTTACAATAGACTTAATCAAAAGTAGCTCTAGAAATGTCGCACACATGTATCTTTATATAAATAGAACCTTATAATATTCTTTCAACACTTTGTGTTGGCATCACCTTTGCACGGTGTCCTTATGCACTTGAGCAAACGCTTTTGAACTGAAGCATGACACACATTTACGGTGCATAGTTAAGCTCGAATAATGCTATGTTAACACTTGTGCCAACAAGCGAATATTCTCCAGAGTGACTGTCTGACTGGATGACTAAGCGATTATGCTTGTAGCTACACAAGTCTACGTAAATGTGGGCGTGTGTGTGCGTGCTTGTGTGCTCCGTATGCATTTTCAACAGCGTTCGCGTGTTCTTTGCTTTTTACCGGTGATTTTCACACACAGACGCAGACATACACACTCACATACATGAAAACTAGACACAATACGCACCCAAGCGAAAGCGCGCCAACGATAAATGTCCTTATTGTATAAGAATAATAGTATAAATTACTTTGCATACTCCTAGGCTTTCAAGCGATTCCGCCGTGTTCCGGCAAGAAAAACTTGAGCAATAACAAAAAGTATATTTCTAATTTAATTTTATACACATGAACGAATGTATATAAATTACCTTATGATTGCATTTCGTACGTGTTTGCATTGTTAACATCGCGTTTCCGTTTTACCTTTTCATAAATATATCAATAAAATATATTTAAAAAAAATTCCACTTAACTGAATCAATATTAAGACGCACGTTTTGTTTTTGCTGTTATCGTTTATAGGACAAAAAAAAAAGGGGGGGAAGACTTCTTTCTAGCCGGCAAGCACGTAAGGCTCTTTGTCATCATTTGTCATCATGAAAATGAAATTATCAACTGTGGAAGCGTTCGACAGGCTGTGGCTGCCTCGTCATCACCATCCTCACCATCGTCATCATCGTTGGGACATGGCTCCGGTGAATGCACAAATAAGTGCGATGGTTCTTATTGAATTCTGATATCGTTCTTCCTGTTCTCGAAATAAGCTGCTAATAGCAGTGGGTGTCAATGTATCATTGAGACCTCTTATGCACATTCGAGTGCTCTTCTCTTCTCGCATGATGGGAATTGTGCATTATCTGTTCGTACGGTTATATCAAAGGATACATTGCATGTTACGTTTAAGTTCGATGAAAGCTTTTTTTGAGGAAATGAAATCATGTGCATTATAAACTGTTTTGTAGAGGAAAATAATCTTGCTTAGATTTCAGTCCCTTGAGTAGCTTTCAATCCTATTTGAGTCCTTGTAATGCTAAGCAATACTCTTTGGCTTATACTTCAACTATCTTTTGAAGTTAGAAAATATTTCTTTTAAACGTATTTACTTTGATTTAATTTACTGAAATAAGTTTTCCGTTATGTTTACTTTAATTTTAAAAAAAATTTTATTCAAAAAAGAGACATTGTCGTATACTCCTTGCGGCAGCTACATATGTTTACACAAATCGATAATGTATTTATTTTCATTTTATCCATCGAGGGATAAGAACGGTTTAAATGCTCTTCATTTCCTTTTTGGCCGAATAGCTTTTTTTTACATTTCAGTGTCCACTTTGGTACGCAAATTTATTCCAAAGGGTCTACCACCGAAAACGCTAATACATTCTAACACTCAAAGATGACCTCTAAGCCATGGAAATTTGTTCAACAACGAGTAATAAAAAAATGTCCATTTCCTGTGCATTCGTAAAGATTGAGAAATGATTCCACATTCGAAAGCTTTAAATTGAGATATGAGCTTTTAAGGAGGATTTTGACAAATAAGTAGGTTAGGAAAATGATTGACGATTTCGCCACATTTCTATTCTATTCGTCTATGACTGAGAATATCTTATCTAAAAATTTTGCTTTCGTATCATTATCATTCTTTGTTGAAAGAACTTCAAGAGTAGCGCTGGAGAAACAATCGATAGCACTATCGATACTGTCGATGGTTTCAAACTATTGAAAACATCGATGGTTTTTGGAAACTATCGATAGTTTCGATTCATGGAAATTTACTTTAGCATTGGAAAGGTGGTGCTGGCGGTGACAGAGTGCTTTCTTTTTTTTTTTTGAAATGGACCGATTCCTAAGGGCGAGAGCCCCTCGAAAATTCATCTTTAAATTATCAAAAATATCGATTTTCAAAAATATCGGTAATCGAAAATATCGATTCTAGAAACTATTATCGGAAATATCGATTGTTGAAAATATCGATAATTGAAACGATCGATTGTTGAACTTATCAATCATTTTGTCGATCGATCAATGAAAATATTGAATATTACTGTCGATTGTTGAACTTATCGATATTTGATTATTTGATATTCGATTAATGTACCTATCGATTATTTAAATAATCGATTATCAAACTATCGATAGCTCCCCAGCTCTATCCAGCACACATTCTTGCCTCATCATGTCGTGAAAAATTTTCAGAAATTCTGCGAGTCTTAAGTATCCCATTTTACAAACCAAATGAGAATTATAGGCGTAATGCTAAAATTTTATTCTATGCACTGATGCCAGAACGAGCGGATTTTTCCGTTTTGAGAAATTTTTTCGATTTTACCTATCGATACTATCGATATTTCAGACTATCGACTATCGATGGTCCCAACTATGGATAGTTTTCCAGCTCTATTCAAGAGAAAGCACTCCTTCGAGAGCTATTTAGTCTTTCTTCGTAACGTATTTTTGGAGAATGAAAGAATTACTAAAAAAAAAAAGGGGGACTATCTTCATTCTTGTGAGAACGGCCGTAGGAGATTTCATCCATGTCAGAGCTATTAAGAGAGAAAACTACGCATTGAAGTAATTAAGTTTGAAAATTCTGTAGACTCGGACACGCGTCGAAAAATCCTCGGTAAAGGATATCCTTTCATTTAAAAAGGGAGAAGCCAAATAATTAAATTAAACTAACGAGCTGCAACATCGAAATTCTCTGTCTTAAATTGAGGATTATTCATCATGTCCGACATCAGTTACACATGTTCGTTCTTTCGTGCTTTGACTTATTTCCCCAGGAATATATTCGAAAAGGCTGGGCTCAAGAAAAGTAACACGTGCTTTACATGTACACACCACACACACATACACATATAAACATGAAAATACTTTTTACCCAAAATGTAAAATAGCTGTCATTTTTATAGTAGGCCATCATCAATACTCATATTCTCGTGCATAGAGGGAAAATATAAAGCTCATTAACACGATGCGAAGTTGAATGCGATAACAGTAAAATTACCAAAAAAAAAAAAAAAAAAGGAAATTCAAAAAATGGACAACAGGTTGCCTTTTTCCGAACAAATGGTTCGCCTTAATGTATTTGTATTTATGTATATACATATTTACGTGCATATGTGCTTGGATTTTAGAAGAAAAAGGTCATTCGGTCAGAATGCTGTCGAAAGCTGCAAGGATAACATCCGTTAAGTTGGTAAAAACCCTTTTTCCATCGCCCATACCGATTGAGGCAGCGGTCATTGTTTTAATATTTGGACATACATATGCATGTACGTATGTTTGAACTCGTATGTGGATCCTAGACCAGGGAATATGTAGACGCGTTGATGTTGTAATGTGATAAAAAAAAAGGCGGCTCAACTTTAAACACATCATAATCATATTTAAATTTTATGAAATATCCATATTCCTTTGTATTATTCAAAGACCTTTTTCTTTTCTTTTGTTCTATTTTTTCTGCCTGCTAAACGCTCATACAATACACTGCCTTCTTCTGTTATCATTAATAGTTTAAAGTGCCTAAAGGTATTCGCTTTTAAATGATTTTAAATTATTATCATGTATGAAGATGGACTTGAAATTCAACTGGAAATTTTTATTAATTTTAAATAAAATTATGCTGTTCATTAAGACTTCTTATTTCCGTGGTCATTCTCGATTTTCGAATGTATCTCCTTCAATGCGATAGATATATTTCGGCCGGCGAATATCGCATTCGAGATAGAGAGAGCGAGAGAGAGAGAGGGAGGGATAGAGAGAGATAGTGACCGAGAGAGAGAAAGAGAGAGAGAGACGGAGAGAGAGAAAGAGAGAGAGAGAGAGAGAGAGAGAGAGAGAGAGAGAGAGGGAGAGAGAGAAAGAGATAGGGAGAGTCAGAGAGAGAGTGAGAGAGATAGAGTGATAGTGAGAGAGGGAGAGAGAGAGAGAGAGAGAGAGGGAGAGAGAGAGAAAGAGATAGGGAGAGTGAGAGTGAGAGAGATAGAGTGATAGTGAGAGAGAGAGATAGAGTGAGAGGGAGATAGAGTGAGAGAGAGATAGAGTGAGAGAGAGATAGAGTGAGAGAGAGATAGAGTAGAGTGAGAGTGAGAAAGATAGAGTGAAAGTGAGAGAGAGATAGAGTGAGAGAGATAGAGTGAGAGTGAGAAAGATAGAGTGAGAGTGAGAGAGATAGAGGGAGAGAGAGGGAGGGAGAGAGAGGGAGAGAGAGAGGAGAGGAGAGAGAGAGAAGGGGAGAGAGCGAGAGAGAGTGTGAGAGAGAGAGAAGGGGAGAGAGCGAGAGAGAGAGAATGGGAGAGAGAGAAGGGGAGAGAGCGAGAGAGAGAGAATGGGAGAGAGCGAGAGAGAGAGAAGGGGAGAGAGCGAGAGAGAGAGAAGGGGAGAGAGCGAGAGAGAGAGAGAAGGGAGAGAGCGAGAGAGAGAGAAGGGGAGAGAGCGAGAGAGAGAGAAGGGGAGAGAGCGAGAGAGAGAGAAGGGGAGAGAGAGAGAGAGAGAGAGAAGGGGAGAGAGCGAGAGAGAGAGAGAGGGAGAGAGCGAAAGAGTGTGAGAGAGAGACAGAGAGTGTGTGTGTGAGAGAGAGACAGAGAGTGTGTGTGAGAGAGAGAGACAGAGAGTGTGTGTGAGAGAGAGAGAGTGTGTGAGAGAGAGACAGAGAGTGTGTGAGAGAGAGATACAGAGAGTGTGTGTGAGAGAGAGAGACAGAGAGTGTGTGTGAGAGAGAGAGAGAGAGAGTGGGATAGAAGTAAGCCAGTTTTTCTATTTTAAAAGTTCTCAACTTCAAGCGAATTTGGCAATTTTTTCGTATTTTATTCGAAAAAATTCATAATTAAGGAAAAAATACCTGAAGCCAATAACTTAAACGTGCTTCAATGTTTTGGAAAATTTAAACGTGGCCGCGAAAAGAAAAGGTTAGGAATAAAACTGAAATTTAGGGGAGGAAATAGCCAAATTCCACGCCAGAGGCCAGCATTTTTAATTAATTTTTTTAAAATTACATTTTCATTGGACTATAGGCTCTGGTTTTTACTGTGAACCATTATTGATTATTGATATTGGCTACATTTAGTCGCTTCGGTTAAGCCTGGGGCCTTTTCGAAGTTGAAAATAATAAGACTCAACAACACTCATTTATTTATACTTTAATTTACTGCTTAAGGTATGCATTTAAATATCAAAAACCTTTCTTTTTAAGTAGGGCAACAGAAAATATTTATATTCAGCACCTTAAAGTATGCTTATAAATATTACGATAATTCTGTTCGTTCTATTAGTTTTGTCCATTAAAGCACATCTCGAGAAAGGTTTTTACAAGTTGTGTGGATCTTTTTTGAGCCTTTGTTATTAACCATTGCAAAAGTTTTAAAATTATATAAATTGGGTTTTTGAATAATCAAAAGCATACATCTAGGTGTTGAATTTAAATATTTTTTGTTGCCCTAGCCGTAAGCATTCTTCTATGGAGCTTATTTCAAGTTTTAAGAAGATTCGTAGAAGTGTAAAAATTCTTGATGAAGATTTGTAGAAGCCACCATATTTCCAACAACAAATAGACCGATATTTACATGCATATATTTAGGTACCGGAACTCACTTCGTTCGGGTCACAAACTATCAATACTTTATACGAACCAAAAAAAAAACAAAAAATGATTCCATTAAAAACATATTTACCCGCAATTGGATTTTGAATCATTGGGTTCCAAAACTTCCAACTAAAACCAAATCTTAATCATTGCGGCGATTCCGATAGAAACTTCTAAAGCAACTCAATTTTTGCTTATGGAATGAAAAGTAAAAACAAATTACGGGCGGAAAAAGAAGCCCCACAAAAGCGGGTTTTTATTTAACCATTAAAATGTGGGAACACTTTAACTTTTCGAAAGTTCAAATCCACTGTCAGTGGCAAAAGAAAAGGACACTTTGGCTTGCCCTTTAGTTTAACAACACGTCAATTTCATGTTTTAAATTAAATGAACATTTTTGTGCACCAAGAAACCCTCGACGCATGGAAAATGGAAAACTTCTCGTACTTTTCAACTTAAATCGGCTTTTTGAAATGAAATCAGGAAACCGAAACAATGGAGAATTTTTTCGAACGAAACTACTCGAGTCTTATTATTTCTTTTAAGAAAAAGTTCACTGAAAAGTTTTGATAATTTCTGGTATCCTTGGCAAATGAGATTCAAGCTTCCAGCGTTTCTAGTTGAACTTGTTGAATTGTGCTTTTGAAGAAGAAGAGCAAAAATTGTCGGTCTTCGCAAAGTAATTGTGAATCAAAAATTTGATAGACATTCACAGAAAAACGACTGTACGGTGACAGCTTGGAAAATTTGGTCTCTCAACGTCGCGCTGCATTTTCCATGAAACGCTTCAGGAAAACGTTTTTCAGACTTGAACAATTTGAACAATTTTTCTCTGCGATTGTTTGATTTCCGTTTTGTTCGTTTGCTCATTTTTCTTTCGTTTCTCGAACGCCAAAAAAGCGAAAGTGTAACAGAAAGGAACAATTTCTATCTGACAGGTCAAGTGTAAGTGAGAATTATGAAATTGGATTCAAGAGAATTATGGGAATTAAATAAATGTGGCATACTTTTAGGTATGCATTTCGTAATTAATTTGAAATATTTGTTCGCATATATTTGGGCAGGAGTTTTCAATAAGAATAATAAATTTTCTCATCTCAACAATTATTCCATAAGAGCTTAATGTCGAAATCGTCCTTACATCAAGTCTTGATTTAAAGCATACTTTTTGGAGAAATTTAAACAGATTTTTATACGATATTCTAAGCGATAGAGAAAAACTACTTACTAACTAATGTTGTTGAAAGTGCGTCCTTTTGTGCTGTCCTCACGTGCTTTGTTCTAAAAGCAATTTTGGCAGGAAAAAATGCAAATAAAAAAAAAATGAAAAATATATAAAGTGTATAGAAAATTACGAGTTTGATGCGAAAATTCCAAATGCTTGTTGCGAATACATATTTCTCAATCCAGGGCGAGGGTACAACGCCCTCTGGGAGGCTTTGAGCGTTTCAGTAGGCTAAAAGCATATTTCAATAAAACGCATTTTCCCCCCCAACAATTTTGTTCTTTAATAGCGAGCCTTTTTGCAGCCAGACTACCATTTTGGGGGCTTTTTAGAGGCATTTTTCGATGCACGGATTTAAGTTTAGCGTAGAAGCAAAATAACAGAATTACAATAACAATTTGCACGGCAGTATCTAAAGGGAAGATTTTTCTTCATAACTTTAAGTCTATTGGAAATCCAATACTTTTTCACAATATTTTTTTAAATTTATTTTCTTCTTCATTCATGAAGTTATCTTTAATAAAAAATTTTTTTTTGCTGAAATTAAGAGCGCCTGGACTAATATTTTTTAATTCAAATTAGACTCCCGGATGAGGGAAATTTAATTTATTTAATTGAAGCATTGTTGTAATGGAAGAACAGACTGATGATGCTCACAACTTTCCACGTTTTAGACTCACCTAAATTATATAAAATGAAGTTTTAAAAAGTTGTCCGCATACTATCGATAATTTTTGAGGTAGTTCGTCATTATGCCATCAGATTTAACGCCAAATATTTTTAATTATCTTTCTTTTCTCTCGACTACCAAGCGTCCACAAATCTTTAAGCATCGAAAGGATTCATTTTGACATAGCAGGAAAACTTTCGAAGGCATGACAAAGTCATTCAATGTTATATGGATAATTTCATGACTACGGAAAAAAATTCGGAAAAAATAAAAGATTTTCCTTCAAAAAAGGGATGTGGTTCTCTAGTGTTTGAAACAGTAAAGCACTTAATGCCTAATTTCTGTCTAAATGCCCATAAAAACCTATGACGGGTATGGCCTGCTGGGCATTTTCACGTGCCTTTATATAAAGTTTTTTTCCATGAAGTGACTCGCATCTAGTGTTGAAACAAAATGAGTAAATACTACTTGATATCGAATACTTTTAGTCGATACTGAGTATATTTTGCGCTCAGTACTTAGCACCAAATATTTTCGCGGTATCGATACTTAATGTCAGTATTTAGTCATAATATTTTTCCTTGTATTAGTGCTGCAAATTTGAGGATGTTTTCCCTTTTCGAGGGACTTTTTCGATTTCATTTTGAAATGGATTTTTCGTAAGCATTTTCCTAGCAAGGGAAAGGGATTTTTATAAATTATCTAAAAGTTTAACCTGCGCCAAATTATTGGCAGCACTGACAAGAAGCAGTAATTGCAAAAATAAATGGTAAAGTCTAAGGTCTGGATCCATTTTACGCTTTGGATTCGACAAGTGCAAAGTGCCGTATATGTTTTAAAACACTGAAGTATTGTGTTACCTGTGTTATGATGTGTAAATAACAAGAATCATAAAAATATGTTTAATCTTGATACTTTTGGTTCGGTATTTTAGTGGTATCGATACTTAATCTCGATACATAAAATGAGTACTGGTATTGATACTTTCATGGTATCGTTTCAAGACTACTCGCATCGTGGTACCTTTCAGTTGATACCGTATGAGTCAAACAATCCAAAGCTACGAGCTCAGTTTCATATTCAACGAAACATAAATTTTAAGAAAAATGTCTCTTAATTTTATTAGAATCTCTCTGAAGAGGCACAGAATAAAAGAGAAAAAAACAGTGACCCAAAAACTTTTAACCTATCGTTCCCTTCAACGTGTCATGCAGTCATCGTTATAGCTACCAGTTCCTTTCTAGGAATTCAACGACGACAATGTCACTGATGATGTCATTGACTATTCTGTTTACGGTTAAAGAGAATTCAGTGTGAATGATCCCATTTCGCATTTCATAGAACCGAATCCGATTCGGCCATCATTCAATTTCAATTTCAATGTCACATTCACTTCAATCGAATTGTTGATCAATATTTTCATGAGAAAAGTGCACTATTTGTCATCTATGTAGCATCGAGTGTACTTTATTCATTTGATGTGTATTTATTTGCTACCGCATACTTTTGAGTAGGTGCTTCAGCGGATACCTCTTGGCAATCAATTGATATCAATTTCTTCCATTGATTGAATGACAATTCCTTTTAGTGTAAATAAAACAAGCATCATTCAAAATAGAAACGTGCGAAAAATTGCGCTTGATTAAATAACTTTTGATATGTTTTTTTTGTTGCATACTTCGTTGGGCTAATTTTTTTATTCTTTTTTTAAATTCAGTTAGTTTTGAACTTTTTAGTCGACGTGCTCATAAATCAATGCCAGTTGACACTTCAATTCAATGAGCGATACGAAACCGATACGGCTACCGATACCGCCACTGTGATACCCGAACCATTGAAGTCAGGGGGTTGATGCGGACATAAAAGGAATCCTGCGGTATTTGCCGAGCATAAAACTGCGAACGTGCGCATGAATTGAAATTGAAGCATAAATATTAATCTCATGCGAAGCAGTTACTTGTTACTTCTTGTAATCTACTCGTGCCCCCGCCCCCTCTCTCTCGCCAGCTACATTGTACCTCACTGATGCGCTTTGTTCAAGCAAATTTCCCTCGAAATATGTATGGCGAATTTTAAGGATTTCGCCTTAAATCGCAAGCACCTTTTATCCAAATGCGATAAGCGCGCGTGTTTACCTAATTTTGAATTTTCGCAAATCGAAGCGGATTATATTAGCATTGAGCAAACAATGGAGTCGTAAATGGTGATGCCGCAACTTGTCGTGTATGAGTGCTGCGGAGTTTTTGTTGCTCCTTTTTTTTTAGATTTTTTAAAATTTTTTTCTTATTTTATTCTTCTTTTAAATTCCATGGAAAGTGATTTATTATGTTGCGCCGTAATGTTGATGGACAGTCAGAGAAGACGAAGAAAGTGCGCTCTCGCTTCGCGATCTTATTTATTACCTTCGCTGTTGTTTTTTCTTCTTCTTCGTCTTCTTTCATTTTATTTTATTATTTCTTTCGGTTATCGTGCGAAATTTAATATTGAAAAACGATGTGCCAAAAAGGCTTATTCCGTTCGATGATGATGATGATGATGGGGCATCATTAGGCAAACAAAAAAAGCCTTTAATTATTTTCAAATTTTTCACAGGCATTCTTCTTTTCGCTGGATTTGAAAAATGAATTTATTTTTTCTCTAAATTCGGTTCGCAAATAATTTTCTGTGGTTCGAATTGAATTAAATTCAATTGAATTAAATTGTTTGAGTTGCTAAAAAACGAATTTATAATATAATTTACGTTAACAGTATCGCTCTAAAGGGTTAAAAAAAGCAAAACGGATAAAGGGAAACGAAAAACGAAAAATAAAAAAAATTAAATAAAATGCCAGTAATGTGTTTATCTGACAAACCAAAATTAGAATTTGCTTAAATAAATCTGCCTCATTAAATTGGTATTTTGATACAAATGTATTTTTCGAAATTTTTTCCAATTAAACCTAAAAAAAAAACATTCTCCGGATTTAACAGCAAATTATCATGTGAACAAGTAAAGGTGTTTTGATAATTCAGTAGGTACTCGATACAGATAAACGGTTAGCTATATACGATTGAATATCCTTTTACAACAGGCCTCAAGACCATGCCTATTAAGACAAAGTATTCTAGAGAAAGAACAAAACTGTATATGGACAGACAGACAGATAAACTGCCAGAAGAACCGACGAATCTCCTGGTGACGCTGATCATTTCTACACCTATTTAATGTGGGCGATCTCAGATGGTAACACACATCCACACAAACGCAATATACCCTCCATACAGAATATCTCGTGTGTAAAAATGTGGACTTACTTCATAAAAGTACTAATAAGCATCCGATGGAATATGGTCTCATTAAATATGTACCTGTAATCGAGAGGCTCCAAGATTAATCCCAAAAAAAATCTAATTTTTCGTAAACTTTTCAGCCACAGAATTTCATTCCTGGACGGGCAAACTGCCATTTCACTTTCCATTGACGTCCACTTTCTAATCCAATCCTGCTCCTTAAACTTATTTACTACCTTTGGCGGTCATTATACTTGAATAGAAATTTAAAAAGCTATAAATTCGAGATTTTTTTCCTTCAATCCGCATGCTGCAATGCGTCACCAACTGAGAACGGCGACCTCTCTATCATTTCATAATTGCTTTCAACTTTCAATAACCGTCTAAACGGCCAAACCACTCAATTAAAGCAAACACGAAAAAATTTCTATGTAAACACCTAAAGGTGAATTTAAGACTATGTATGTATGTATATTTGGGACAGTTTATGCGGCTCGTTTGCATGAATGTCTCCATGTTATGGTTGAGAGGATTTTAATGAATCAATAAGGTAATTGAGTGGAAGAAGGCAATATCACCATCACCATTATCATCTCATCATCGTTATCGTCATTAGCATCACTTCATCACATTCCTCTAGAGTAGATTATCTGAAAAATCGTTTTAACATTGATTCCGCAGGCGAAACAAATTTTTGTCGACTTTCTAGCATGGCAAAGCATGTTGCTGATGAAAGTCTCTTTCTCTCCTTCTCTCTCCTTCTCTCTCCCCTCTCCCTCTCTCTCCCTCTCGCATACAAACACGCACACGAACAAACACATGCATGTTTTATTTTATAAATATGTGCTTCCCAAAAATAAATAAATAAATCTCTTTTGAATTCATTGAGAAAAAGGCAAAGTCTGTGCTATTTACACTAGTTAACAAATAATTCTTTTTTATTTCTTTTGAACATCTAAAAGCATTTTTCTTATGGAGTTTGGTCTTCTTAATAAGAAAAAAAGGATTTAAAAAATGTTAGTATTTTTATGAAAGCGTTTTTTTTTTATAATAATTTTTGAACAAAAACAAATTTTTTTTGGTGTATTCCAGCTTTTTCGAACAGAATACGACAATGGCTCGTCCAATTTGAACAAATTATCCTATAATTTAAGACTAATTTACATCTCTAATACTTTTTCTTGAATAGTTCTACGATCGGTCAAGAAAATAAAACTCTGTGGACCGTTACCTGTGGAGAACACAAATTTTTAGAAAATAATTCATCACTTCTTTCATTCTTCGGCATCTAAAAATCGATAATGTGCAAATAAATTTTTACATTTAATATTTAAATTCGATTCCTTTTCCAAAAAAATGAGATATTAGCCATCAAAATAATGGTTAAATGACAACGTCATAAGTTTTCTAAGTGAAGGAGTAAAAGCGAAATAAGCAATCAAATGGCAAATGTTGACAAATTTAAGCTTTAAAGTATGCAACGTTTTTTTTTTTGTCATAGAGCTCAAATTTGTCATTTTCATTGCTCATTTTGTTTTCAGAATTTTGAATTTAGATCGACTGCAAAAAAAAAATGGTGTAAGCTAGTGCTATTAGCCGATGCCCTCCAGCTATTTGTGATTTTATTGAAATTTCTAATAAAATGTCTCATTCAATGTTGCTTGTTTGCTTAGAACAATTCAAATTCAGATGAAACTCATTGAATAGTGTTGAAAATTTTGTAATTAAATTCATTTTTTAAGCCCTTTTTGTGTTCATGTATTTAAATTTGAGTTTGTGTCCTGCCACAGACACACAACAAGTGTGTCTCTACTTCCTTTACAAATGCTTGGAAAAGTCTCAACTAGAGTTATTGCTCGATTTATTTATTTAACCTTCACACGATTTACTGAAAGGATTTGAAATATTGCTCTTTAACTTGTTGCTGACGGGCTAATTCAATGAAGATGTGTTTGTGTGTGCGTGTATGTATGTATGTGGAAGAAATGAAATCGATTGACTTTTTATTTCCTTTAGCTATTTCTTGTTCAGCTGACGCATGACGCTACATGAGTTCATGCAATGGTTCGGAAAAAAATCAATTGAAGGTTTAATTTAGGTCATGCGAAAGCATCATATGTCTTTAAGGATGCGCTAGGATGTCGTTTCGAAGGCATTTCCTTTACTTTCACCTTCTTCTAAATCAATTAATTTGATTTCTTTTAAACAACATTATCTTACTATTTTTCGTGCAACTAATTTGATTCAAATGATGTCTATTAAATCAGAAAAAAAACTTCGCCATAATTAGGTTATCGTCCGAATTCTTACGAAATAGTTCGCCCATTTTCTAATTAGTAATTTTTAACTTAATTTTAGATCAACAGAAGTCCTTCGATTATAAAACAAACACGAGCGAAAGAAAACCAGTAGGGGAAAGTGGTCCAATTCTGACCCCTTAAGAATTTTTGCTATAAATTCAAAACGCTGATAATCAAGATAAAAACTTATAATTGTTTTAGCAAGAGAATATTACCTTTGTTTTTGCAATAACAAATTTCCATCAAGAGCCTACTTAATAAAGATTATTTTATAGGCCGTTTACATATGCCGTTTTATTCGTGTTTTAGTAACTTTGCCCGTTTTAGCACTAAAACAACTTATACTTTTCTTGTTTTATCAAAGAAAACTAAAACGAGAAACATTCCTGTTTTAATTTAAAACAAGTAGTTAAACAAGATAAATCCTGCTTATAACTGATAAAAAAAAATCGAAATCTGAGTGTCATCACTATAAAAATGCAAAACATATAGGTCATTGAAATTTCTAATTTAAAAATTGTGAGCATTTAGAACAATTTGATGTTGTTTCCACAACTAATGTAGAAAACAAACGCAATTTCAATGAACGCTTCTTTTCTAAATTAAAATATTCACTCATATTTCACGTGTTGGGCATACAAAAGATAACCACAAAATGACAAAACGACATGCGCATATGTAAACACCTCGTTTTGACTTAGTCGTTTTAGCTTAAACGAGTAGCGGTAAAACGTATATGTAAATGTCCTATTAGGAACATTCAGTATACTTAATTTTGAAGGTTAGAAAATTGGTGTTCTAAATATGACCCTCATCTCTTGTTTTAGAACCAGAGAAATGCTGTACCCAAATCATATCCAATTGAATTCAGCAATATCCGAAGTTTATTCTTGCGAAGAAAATATATTAATAAAGCTTAAGAATTCGGTTTTGGAAAATGAGCGTTTTTTTGAATTAGTATGAAAATCAGGGGTCAAATTTTTGCACACGGTTGACTTTCGATAAAAATCGATTTTCTAAGAAACCTTAAATTTTTTTCTCAACTTTTTATTTTTCCTTTAGAACCCCTTTACACTACTATCATACACCATTCAATATTATGAGAAAAATCTTAATCAGGATAAATTACCGATTTTTTTCTAAAACATAAAAGTTATAAATTTTATATAGAAATTTTCAAATTTCTAAATTTTTAACTTTACCTATGAATTAAAAATTTGAAAAAATTTGCTTAAAAATCAGCAGCATAATATGTGTTTTACTAGTTGGAAAAAATTGTCAGAAGCCTTTGCATTCTCATGTTATAGCTAGGGGCCATCTTTAGACACGAGTCAGATTTACCCACTTTCCCCAACCTATTGAAAATATAGTTCCCCCCATCGGACCTGCTCCAAAAAGGATTTACCTTTAGTTTATTCTCCTTTTTCATAAATCTAAAATTGTCTCCGTTGCGGCACAAAACTGCGTGTTGGCTGCACCTGCTTTTGCGGTTAAACGAACGCTTGACTCTTCTAATCTGCCGTGCATTTTACCTTGCGATGTCCTTGCCCTTGATCGAAGTAAGTCATCTGTAAGCACAAATTCACAATCACTCACACACATACACACACACACGCGCGCGCGCGCGAACGCTTGTTGCATTCCAAGGCGATAGAAAATTCCGTTCGATGGCCTCAAAGGTACTTATCTATGCAAATTATTAAAATTTCGATGTAATCATAAAAATATTTTCCTTTTGTTCGAAACAAATTTTTATTCCATCGAGACATTAGCAACTTTTGGAGGTATTTTATTATTTAATTAAACTGTTTTTGTTTGCGATCCATTAATCGCATATTTTCGCGGCTATTTAAGCAGAAAATAAATAAATAATGCCTTTTAAGCTGAACAGCGTTAGCCGGATTGCCCCACTGGCTATATCACCAAGTACGTTTGAACAAATTAGATGAAAAGTTTAATCTCCAAAAGGAACTTTCTATTCACGTTAGAGCTAACTCAATTATTAAAATCACCGTCACAAGCTTCGACAGTAAGTGTTCGCTTCGTAATGTCCTGATGAAAGTTGTAGCATTAAAGTTGCTCTAGTGAGATGAAAAGGATATGGAAGTATTCAAGCACACATTTCAGCGATATATGTAGTTAGTCGGTCATGTGTCAAACTGATTTGTTCTCGTTTGTCGTATCAGTGTCGAGATAGTTTCCGGGGCGGCAATAAGAAAGCAATTTAATCGTAAAGCCAACGCCAACGAGTACTGTCATCACGGCCGAATGGCTAGCATCGAGAAATAGTATCAAAGAGGTGAGAACGCTTTTTAATTTACCCTGAATCTGTTGAAAACATTTATTTGCCACTGCTAGTTCCGGTCTATCAACTTTCTTTTCATCTATTGAGCTATTTCCTTTTCTGCATTTGCGTATATATATATTTTCCTATTGATCTGAGATTTTACTTGTGAATTTTTTTTTTCAAACTTTAAACGACACATTAAATGTACCTTAACCAGTGAATAATATTAATCACATCAGTGCTTTTATTTTTTCCTCATGAAATTGTCCTATTTAAAAGGGTTGTCGTTTATGTTTATAATAAAAGACAATATGAAAAATGAGGGAAATATTTTATTTTTCATGTACTGCGCTCTCATTTCTCCAATAAGGACAATGTGTTGACAAAAAAAAAAATGGAATAAATGTACCTATCAAACAAGACGCTTTTCGACAAAAGAACTCCTGGCAATGCGTAAAATGCCTTCCAAATATATTTTTACTTTTTGTCTTAGACCATATTTTCAGATAGCTCCTTTACAATTCACGCTTCGGCCAGGACTCTTCTGAGAGTTTGGGGGGCTAAATATGCAATATGAATATCACATTGACTGGCACGTACCTAAGAATCGCTAGCCAAGGCAAGGCAAATGAATATTCGCATTTCGTTAAGAGCAAGCGCTGCAAAGGACTCTGCAACAATGGCATGCTTTTCGCATTGTTCGCGCGTACTTGTCAAAAAGTGTCTACGCCAAAAACATCACGAGCGATGATGCTCTGTCTTAAGTAATTCGTCTTGGTTGCGCTTGTTGTCTACTGTGTATCATATTCTGTTTTTCTCTTTTGTTTTCCTTTATTTTTCGTGAAATGAGCACTCCGTACATGAGAACGCATTACCGACTTTTCCGCAGTCATTTACAAGAGTTTTATTCAGTGCCATTGTCAGTGTCCTGTCGGAAGATATATACCTACATATAATGGCTTACTTTTTCTACTGTATACGTGGCTATGACGCGAATTAAGGTCCGCTGACGACCTGCATAGACAATGTAGATATGTCAGCAGATGTGTGTCATCTTTTAATAGGAGAATTATACCGTAAAACAAGTCCGTGCTCTTACTTAAACAGAAAATGCTTAATTATGCAAATTGCTCGAGGGTAATTTGAACTACTTTAATTTGTTATTGTTCCATTTTTGTTTTCAATGGAGTCCGCGGAGGTCAAAAATTTGTTTGTATATTAAACATAACTTGTATTGTAGTCAAATGGAAAGGCAATCGGTGAGAGTTGACTTTCACTTTAATCCCTATACACTGTTTCTGTAGTGCTCCGAAAAGTAATCAGACCGCTCACAGTTAATGTCCTGCTTGAGCACACAAACAATTGGGGGATTAAAGGTAAGAATACATCCTTCGTTCGCTTTAGTTTCGAATAAACTTCAATTCATCTTTAAATGCTGTTCAGTTTTGTTATACAGGAATAACCTTGAATAATTTTAAATGTTATTATCACAGAAGCATTTATAGTCGTGCTATGGAAATGAGATGCGAAATGTTAAACGCCGACGACTTTATAGCGATTTTATGTAAAAATTCATGAAAAACGTTTAGAAAATTATTTAAAAAATAATATTTAAGGACTTCATATTTTGTGAAGCTACACAATTATCAAGATTACTTTCTCAAACACTGCAAATAATAACTAATTGCCTGCGTACGAAGTAGTAAGCTTTTCAATTTGAAAAGGATAATAGAAAGGCTTTCGCATCCTTTTGTGTGTAAGGTTATAATTAAGAAAGCGTTATTCATAACAAAAATATAAGAGAAAATCCTGATTTTTAATTTCAGTATTAAGACCGTAACAATTTTGCTGCATCCTCTTAGGCGTTGTGCATACACCAACGCTTCCTTTTTCGAGCAAGCATAGAAAACTGAGAACTCTTTTTATCTTTTGCAAACTTAGACATGCATATCTAAGCTATTATTATGCACATACATATATATGTATTTGCATTTCTGAACGCACCTAAAAATATGCAAAACAAAAGCAAATTCAGCTGCTAACCAAAACCTCAAACATCCTTCGCTTTACAAGTTCCACTCGGTTTTTGTTTTGTTGTTAGAAAAAATCAGGAAAAAACTATAGCCGCTATGGAAATATTTACACAAATCATGATATATGTGCTTGCTTGTGCACCTATAAGTATGCACTTATTGCCGCTGCTGTAACAGTTGCTGATGTTGCTGTAACAGGTGCCGTCGCTGGTAATGTAAATGCATATTGAGTAGCTTGAAAAAGTTGAATATGCAATGTTTCGCTGTTTTCCCATTTTTTGGTTTTCTTTTCTGAATTGGCGCAAGAATTCTATTTGCTCGTTGTACTCCTTTAGGATTTATCTGTTGAGACTGCTAGATGCATGGCATAAGCAGATGTTTTTGAAATGAAATGTGATCTGTAAACGATTTTGAGGTCGTCTATTTGAAAGAAAAAACAGCGGGATATTGCGCCTGTAAAGCACCTTTCAATCGAACACGCTTCAAGAGTCCTTTTCATTTGTGGCTCTTGGTGTGCATCAAAATACTCTATGCATCTAAACTCATGCAATCGTGATGTTTTTCTATTTTAAAGAACTTTTTTCTCTTTCAATTTATGTTTTTCTTTTCCTCAAAATTATGCAACGATATTATGAGAGCATTTTTTCTTTTCACAAAAAAGGTAAAAATACAGCGGCGAGAATTTGTCCCTTACCCCTTTCAGGGAAAATCGCAATCTACGGATTTTGGTAAATAAACTTTTTATGTGCTAAAATGTTTTTGTTCCATAGATTTCTTTCATAGACTATAAAAAAAATTGAATGGAATAACGAATTCTGATTCTGAGATTTCTTGAAATAATTTGATTTTCTATAATAACTCGATTTACTTTTTTTTGTGTTCAAAAAAAAGAATGCAATTAAAGAAATTTTAACATTGAAAATTTATTTTCGTTCGATTTAACCAGTTACAATCGAATTCGCAGTTGTTCAAAAACCGATTGGACATGTTCGCACATGTTGAATGCTTGCAGACATTCCTCCGCAGGCATTTCGCCATTCATAAGTCTAGTTGAATTTTTTCCAAAGCATGTTTTTGACATTTTCTTATTAAATTTTGATATTTTTCAGATTAAATGAATCGAATAAAAAATTGAATTATTTATTTAATTTCCTTAGGGCTTTTCAATTAAAGCATTCATCATTTTTATTTCAAAGAAAATCAAAATCGAATTTTACTCTTAATTGGATATGATATTTTTGATACACCTATGGGCGATTCTCCGAAAAACGGACGTACAGGTCATACCCTGCACATAAATTAAGTATTAGGTTAGGTTAGGTTCACTTGGGGTGGCCGCCCCCTTTCAGGGGACACACTAAGGCCGCACATGGGTCCGTTATGGTACCACGAGGGAAGGCATGCCTCTCTAGTTACCCGTTTGGTGGAGCCAATTGGACTCATTTATGAAGCGAGCCAATTCTTTTATTCGAACAGATGAAGAAGAGTATCTCAAGTCGATATAATTGAGAAATGAGTGAATGTTTTTGGAGTCATAAGGAAGTCGCGGACATTATTCATGATTTTGCAAGAAGTTATTTGGATTTACTTTTTAGCTTATGTTTGTATTTTCAAAAACTCTTACTTTAGACAAAATGTGCAATTAATTTTGATCACATATTCTGAATTTTCATTTCAATTGTAAGTTAGTTGAAAATTTACATATCGATTAAGCTACTCTTCCATGTTGCTACTGATATAATAAAGTAAAATCCCAAAAAAAAGTGAGTGCGACAGGTGTTACACAATTGAATTTCCCATATGTAATGTTATATGTTCCTTTCAATCGTATACCTTTAAGTCTTGTAAGCTTTATGCCCATTTAAGCCATTGCCAAGTTGAATCATTCGACCAAAAACTGGTTAAGTAACTCTGTTGGAATCCCAGCTCGGACGTGGATGTTATTGTGTGATTTTTTCTGTTTCTGTTCTTTTTTATTTTCCTATTTTTCGTGGTATCACAACGGGCCCATGTGAGTACCAAGTGTGTCACCCTTGGTGGCAACCACTCCAACCAACCAACCGAACAACTCTGTTTGAAATTCATCTTTGCCTAATAAAAATAAGCCTGCATGGGGTCTTAATACGCAAGACGACGATGGTTGAAATGATGATGATGGCATTCAAATTTTATAAAATTTTAAACATTATTGAATACAAAAAAAAAAAACAAATAAAATACAAGCGATTTATATTCAAATAAAATCTGCCCCACCTGCGTATACGTAACGCATATTTCTCGAATGTGAAATGCATCACTCATACGTGGTGTATTTTGCAGCTTAGTACACTTTCAATCATGAATCCTTGCGGCTAAAAACCATGAGATAATGCATTCAATTATCCGAAAAGAGGAAATCAATTTTAATTTTAGATTAATGAGCCTATTGAGTTGTTTCCCAAACAATTTCAGGTCTAATTTGCGTAACCATATCTCAAGCGTATGGTGAATTTAAAGAGACTAACTGTAACTAAAAAATCGAATGTGTTTGTCCGAAGGCTCAACATTTTGGATAAACGGCAAAGAAGTCTCTGGCAACTTTTCTTTCGCAACTTCCGACAAATCAGGCCACGGAACTGGGACATGAATGGTTTCTGAATTGCCCACAAAAGATTACATAAACTGAGCCTGATTGAATTAGTACGAGTGGCTTCAAAGGAAAAGTAATTTTCTATGCACATGGCTCCAGTCAGGGTTATCAGTAGACGTTCGCTGTTGCGTTGTATAACAAAACTATAATTCAATAAAACATTTTCTAGACTTTTTTCTATGCTTACACAATTTTTTATGACGTCAAAAATAGTAAGCTTAAAGGGGCCAACATATAAACACGTGCTGGTGGTATGTAAAAAATAAAAAATTTCTCTTTAGATTAGGGCTGGCGTTGGTGAAAAGAATAGAGAGTCAATCAAGCAATCGAATAACGCGATGGGGTATCCGGTTTTGTTCTGTGGTTGCTATATACAAATGTGTACATGACGTGCCGAACGATTTCACAGTCGAGAATAGTAAGTTGGCAATATTTTCGTTATCATGACAATGCTCGAGCATTATTCAACTCATCGCATATCTGACGACGGGGAGCATTTATTTTATGATTGCATTATTAATCAACAATAATTTTGAAAGCATACATACAGGGGGTGACTTACGTGATTTAAATAGTGATCGATCATATCGTTACCCATCTTCAACATTGACAAACTCCGTAAAGTTTCAAGTTTTCAGAAAATAGAATAATAAGAAAACTGAATTCACAAAAATTTTTATAATATTTTTAATACATCAATGAGGGCCTGTATTATTCTGAGTATATATCTAATAATTGTCATCATCATCAACCCCCAAAAATAAGAGTCATTTTTGTCAGTAATACGAATTTGATTGTTGTCAATCTATTCCTTCTCGAAACTGGGATATGCACAATTTAAGTGTATTTTTTGTCGGCTATGCCGCTCGCAGCTCTTGCTGCTGACATTGATTTTTTACGACTCTATCAGTTTTGGGTGTAAAAGCTTTCGTGGATTCAGCTGAATTTCTCGTGAATTTTGTATGTTTAAACGTTGTTTCCGAGATTATTTTTCCCTTATCGTGTTTTAGCACGATTATTTGGCAAGATAAGATTCCTTGTTCATTTAAAAGATGCGGGTTTAACATAAATAGGCCAGATTTTCAGCATAAAAAAAATCTTTGCCAGATCAAAAACGAAGCCTTTTTATTCCAGAAAAAAGTCATACTTTGAATAATTAATTCATAAAAACTATCGCATTTATCATTAATTACATACGTTTGTGCTGATGGTGGGGCGCAGTGCTTCGTTCTCTGTGCTATTGCTTAAGTATCACTTTAACTGACTGCCTATCTAACATACATCATATGTCATGGCAAGGACTTCCGATGTGTTTTACTCTGAGTTTGAAAGTGCATGGCATTCATTTCCATGAAGCGTTAAAAATGTGCAAATGGTAACACGTTTATGCATTTATAAGTTCATTAAAGTGTCTCTCGAGAGTTGTAATGTTTGTGCGCGTCGTGTTTTCGTGCTCATCACGTTCGCTCTCACACCTAAAGGATATGTTTTTCGTATGGGAATATATTCAAAAATAAATTTCTTAGCTTTTTTTTTCTTTTTTGATTTGGTGAAAAAGAAGGTGCAAAGTGATTACGAGCATGAAATCGTGCAGACTCAAAGATCTTATGTGTGGAGAATGATTGAGAAAATGTATGCAGTCGTATAGAATGCAAAGAACCTATATAACTTTTTGGCACGTTTGCAACGATAAAGAAATTGAGGAAATTATTCCTGGAAATTACATGAAATGAATCCTATACATACTGTCAAATATGAGCTAGTGTGAGATGCAATTTTATGGTTTTTGTCGCAGCTATAACATTTGTAACAACAAATTCAGAATTTATATTTTATACTTATCGTGATGAATATGATGAGCATGTGAAAATTTTTTGTATGTTTTTGAACAGTTAATAAATATAAAAATAAATAAAAAATAATAATAATAAAATTTAATAACAAAATATAATAAAAATAAAATAAAAAATAATATAAATTTTTAATTGAATTAAATCGACCGCACCTGCGTATACGCAACGTATATCTTTCGCTCCAAGCGAAGCATTACTCATACGACCTACGTTACTTTTGTGCACTCTTTTAATCATGGGCCTTTCAGCGAACAGAAAAAATCAGTAAAATGAAATAAAGCAATCATATCTCCAAAAACCGTAAATGAGTTTGAAATTCAGTTTCAAATTTGGAAAAAAATGCCATTGACTCGCCATCCCTACGGGACAACATTTAAAATTAAATCAATTAATGTGAAAATATTCGGCTTTATTACTTCATCACTGCTAGACGATTCAAGCAAAAAGATGTGATGTCACATAAATTCAAATCATTCAAAATTATTTCTCAAACATAAACCTTGAAATAAAATGCATTTTTGTATCCTCTCAGTGTGTAAATTTTGATTACATGTGGGCACTTTGATGATTTAATACGTTTCTTTTTAAGGATATTGCATCGTTATCGTCTCAGAATTTTACGCCAAAGCAAAATTCACTTTCCTTTATAGTCCAGCGATTGTATAAATTGATTTTCATCGTTCATAAAGTCATAAATATTTAAATTTTATGACTGCGCTAGAAGTGCAAGCTTTTAGGCATTTCAACGTAAAACTCACCCACATCCACTTAATAATTATGTGACACATGCGTGATATAATAAATTCATAAAGTACTTAAAACACTGAATTCCTTTATACGTATTTAATGGCAGAGTGGTATTTTTCTGGTGAAACTGATGATTTTTTGAGTTCGGGTATGTCAAACATTCAACACAAAAAGTTTAAAGCATTCGAGACACTTCCAATCGGTCATTCATTCAAACATATTCTTTCAATGATAAAACTTATCAAATTTCTTTTAATTTATTCTATTCAGAAGGCTCTCTTCTAACTGAGGCTTCACAATGTAGACAATTATAATTTTATGAATAATTATTCATTGCTTTCCAAAGGAGCAGACTTCTTCTAATCATTTACAGGCATATTCGTTTAAATATGCTGATAATCCCCTAAAGCTATGAAAAAGTGTGTGTCAAATTATGAAGAGTCTACGCGATCTATTTAAGCCGATTAAATGGAGCACATTCCTCAGCTAAGCGCCTTGCATTATGCTATGTCATTCATACCAGACTATCAATTATGCATATATAAAAGAAATTAAGCCCTCATAAAGAGATGTTAATTGAATGAAGAGCATGGCAATCAACTTGATTTGGTATCGAAGCTAATAAGCATAAACGAATTAATGACGTCGGTGGAATTTACTGATTATGTGGTCTTTTTAAATGTGGTCTTGTGGTCTTTTCTAAATGTACATACATATTTTGGTTCATACATATGTATGTATATCGGTTGCCTATGTTTACTTATTTTCGAAAAAACATATTTTCTATTGATATGGTTTTCATTAAGGCTTCGCGTTCTATTTATGGTTGGTGAAGGACTCATTTCATTTTACTTTGATTAAAAGAAAACAGTCATCGTTTATTTTCGAATATGATTTCAAAATCTAATACCGCTAAAGGGTATTTTGTGCTCAAAGCAAAAACAAATAAACTTCTATTATGATTTGAAATATTTCGAAATATTATTTATTCCCACAATATACGCAAGAGACGACTCTATATTTTTTTCCACAACCATTCCACCATTTTTGACCTTTATACTAATGGCTTCTTAGCGAACTTTGATTTTTCAATTGTATAAGCAGCTTTAACGGACAAAAAATTGAAAAAAATGTCTTTCTGTTTTTACGTCATCTCTCCGGGCCAAAAAGGAAATTTTCTTCAAAATTCCCCAAACTAGCAATTGAGTTCTCATTTAGATTAGGCTTTATTTTCTGTTTGAAGTGATGAATGGCACACATCATTGCAATGTCATCAATAAAGCCCATTTCCGAGGACATTAAAGAACCTCATTATTGGCTCACATCTCCATAAGTCTGCAACATGTTACGCTAGAGCTTATGCCTCATGTTCAACACACAAATTTTCGCAGAGGCAATTTTCATTTGCTGGACATGAAATGGTTGTTTTGATCGAATTTTTCAAATCATTAAAAGAGCAATCAAGCTTCTGAAACGGGCTAAACAAGCAATCTTAGGGTTAACAGGAAATTTCTTTCGTGCTTGCGGCTTCTTTACCCAAAAAAAAAAAGCAATATCTATCTTCGAAATTTTGCGTAGCTCAAAGAAAAAGGGACTCACATCATATTCAATCCCTTCATCAACCGCAAAATGCGTGTTCATGTCGAACAACAATAATTGAATCGACGACCAAATATGTTCTTATAAATCGATTGAAAAAGTTTTATTGAATTATTAAGTATTGACATCCGATTTATCGACACTTGAGGCGAAGGGCACTCATATTTAGTTCCAAATCAATCATATCAACTTTATTAGATTTCATTAATTTAAGGGTTTGATTTGAGTTTTTTATTTTAGGGGATCTCTCCAGCTATGTCAGAAATGAAAAACTTCATATAAAAATGCGCTTCAGAAATGAATCAGAAATTTTCGGAAGTGTTTTTTATATGAAGTTTTTCATTTCTGTTTCATTTCTGACAGAGATGGAGAGATCCCCAAAAATAAAAACTGATTTTAAAAAGCAAAATTTTATTTCTAAATGAAATTTAAGCATTCTGAAAAAAATAATGCGAAATTAAGACTTCTCTTGTAAAGCAAAGGAGGGCAAAATGAATTCAGCAACTCTTTTCAAGCACTGCTCGATATCCTTCTCTGCGAAAGAAAGTCCCTTTTTCCTTTAGTACTTCTTTATACAGCGTTACCTAGTGGCCAGCAAAAATTTCAAAGCCGGCATAATCCCACAATTGAGACTGGTGTAAAAATATCTCTCCTGGATTACACTCAACTAATGAATGTGACAATTTATCCTTCATAGGAATCTGATTCGTCTATTTGCTTGCTTAAATATTTGCACACTCAAAAGAATTTAAATAACCATTCACAGAATCATACGGACGGCATTCCTGAGAATTCCTTTAATTTAATCACAAAAGCATTCTTTAAAGTACTTAGAATTACTTTGAATTTCTTCAGTCAATCACTTTGAATTCGAGAGTAAAATTTTTCAGAGTGAACACAATAATTTCATTTTCTGTCATTATTTCGTCTTGGGGGATTTCAAAGGCATTATCCAAACAGCTTTTGAACACAGTCTAAAATCTTTTTATAAATCGAAAAATTCTAATTCAATTTACGCAGTTCGACTTAATATGCCCACAAGCGCATTTGAATTATGCCAACAGTAGGTATGTGGGAAAATTTGAATAGCTGCTTCCAAGAAATAGGTATAGCAGCTCATTTGACTTTCAATGTGTGAAATCACTTGTCATCACTTAATCAACAATGCAATGTAATGCAAGGCTAGCCCCATGACCCAAGCGTACAAAGCATCGACAACAAAGTGGCAAAAAGCAATTTGCACCACCACGACAGCCAGCGTTCCAGCGAATATAGTAAATCTCCGGGAAAACTATTTGCGCATGGAAGATGCGGAAAATGATTGCTCAAAATGTAGCATGAAGTATTGCGCATGAACTTTTCTTCATACAGGAAAATATGAAACTTCAAATGAATATCAAAATGAAAATAAAAATGTAAATGAAAATGGAAATGAAAATACGATGTCAGTACGTCATATGAAGTCATGGAATTTTCGTAGAGAGGACGATGCATCGCAGAATGCACATCAATTGAAGCTGCGGAAAGGCATAAATACCAGAACGAGTGAAATTTATTTTTTAATAATAGACTCGAACGTTTGGCCCGACAATATTTTTGCAGACACAAGCCTTTGACGTTTCAGCTAAAGCGGAAAAATAATCTAATATACTTACATATGAAGGTGGATCGTTTTGTTCGGCAAAACAAAATTACCCTAGTGAAATAAGATTCTACAATTTTTTTGGAGAAAGAATGCCCAGGGAACCATAGGTCAATCCAGAATTTTTTTCTAAAAAGAAGGTCCATCTTAAATATGCCTAAAAGCATGTTACAAATTATTGAAATTTCTATCTAATCAAAAATATTTTTAAATTGAATTTTTTTGTTTTGATTCTTAGCATAACTTTAGGCATGAGAAATTATAAAATTTTGCTTGAAAAATCATCATAAGTTGGCCATTTTAAGATAGTTATTAAAGAAAATATAAAAATTTTTTCAATGGCTCGAGTTTTGAGGGACGTTGAAGTGATTGTTTCCCTGCTTTTTGAGATGTTTTCACCAACAATGATGACCAAAATAAGTCGAATATAGCATGAAAATCCTTTGTTTGCAAAAGCAAAGGGAAGGTTAAAATTTACCTTCAGCATAATTATTAAGTAGGTATGGGCAACAGATTAATATTCTTCTAGGGAAATTGAAGGTTACAAAATCGATCCACCTTAATACATATATACCATATAATGTAAATGGTTTGTTTTGATGGTTTGGTATTTGAATTCTCTGTGAAAATGGCGAAAAAGCGAGTGTCTATCAGAATGTCAAAGTGTCAAAGAGAGAATTTTGAGCGAGTGTCTAAGAGAACGGCGATCACATCCAATTTCCGGAAAGACAACACACATCTTAGGAAAAGCTTGCCAAACAAACAAAATAGACCAAGGGTACGAGCATTCCTTTGGGCCTGTTAACGCTTGGTTTAGGACGTTCATCGTATTAAGTATTAAAGTGACCTGCCGAAATAAGGTCACTGCAAAATTTTCACTCCAAATCACTTCTCAATCTTAGTTGAAATAGTCAAGCGTATGTCATTAGACCTAAATCCCTATCAGTGTGGTAGCCACATTCAAGAGAATCCACAAGTGCCGTCATCTCTCCAGGAGATGACAGAGCACTCATCGGTGATCCTGATGTGGGTACCTGGACACAGAGACATCAAAGGGAACTGTACGGCGTGCGATCTTGCGAGAGCCGGCACAGAACTCGAAAATATTATAATGGAACCTTGACCTCAATAAAGTTTAAGATTATATCTGATTTCTGCGAGCAGCCACGCAGGACATTGACTGCGCAAGATTCTTGCATCACCTCAAGGTTGATATGGGTAGACCTAGACCACAAAGGGATCAATCAACTCCTTGCCCCAGGCCGCATCGACACGAGGGGTACGGTTTTCATTATCACAAGACCTTGTCTAATAGGAAGACACGCCGAACGCCTTGGCGTTTCCCTCCAACGACTTCTGTAGAAGCTCCAGATCTGAGGATGAAGAAGAATCGGTGAGCCATCATATGTGCTACTGCTTGGGCCTGACCAGGAGTAAGTCTTGACTACTCGCCTCCTTTTTTCTCACCGAGCTATCATCTGTTCGAATAAAAGAAATGGCTCGCTTCATAAATGAGTTCTATTGGCTCCACCAAGTGGGTAACTAAGGAGGCCCTTTTTCATAGTATCACAATGGGCCCGTATGCGATCTAAGGGGGCAACAACTTTTTAATTGACCTCTAGCCAATATAGCAGAACTTAATATATGTGGGAATTTCCTACATTTATCAAAAAGGTACTTTGTATAACTGCAGCGAGAACTTTCTTTACACTTTACATGTTGCACAGTGTTATAAAAATAAATCGAAATTACTCCGTGTCTTTTTTAACTACATAGATGTCATGTTTCTTTATAACGATTGAGGCTCAAACAATGTCGGCTGCCCTCGATTTGAGAGGCTAACACAAGGTTTCATTGATTAAAGCAACACGTTAACACAAACTTAGACCGACACCTTATCTTTAATTGTGTTTATCGATTTGGTGTGTGACATCCAACAGCTGTCGTTGTCGCTGTCGTTGTCTGTTAAACGAAGTTTTGCGAACACGTGAATGTGGATTAGTTTTTTTTTTTTTGCCGTCCCGTGGGTGGGCCTATTTAAACAAAAAACCTACGTTTTGTCTGTACGGATAAGTCAGGCGAAAGCTCATGATTAATATCAAATTGAAGTTCACGCCTCGCGGGTATTGTTAACATTTAAACAACAACAACTTGCCTCGCACATGAACAACAGCCAGCAGATTATTGACTCTTCTGATGAACGGTCTTCATTATTAATTAATTACGATAATATTGATTGAAATGAGGTAAAAAGGTTAAATAATGACCCGAGGGACACCAATCTGTGCTCGTTCATTTGATATGCCAATGACACTATCGCTTGGTTCACAAAACGGGCCCATCGCGGGGTTGAACGAGATGTGGTTGTCAAGGAAACATCCTTTCACTTGCACAAATCCAAAATAACAAAAAAAATTAATTACATTTTGATTTTTTAAGGCGTATTACCCGAGGTCAACTAATCTTTTTTATTATTATTTTTTTTGTTTGGCAAAAACGTGCTCTTCTCGAATGATAACATGAGAAAGAAGTAATTGTGATTTGAAAGAGGTCCCTCCCCCAAGCTTGATGACTAGACATCAAAACTACTCTCCTTCTTGTATTACTGCCTTAAGCCTTCAAAGAACGGATGTCCTTCTTCAACACAAGCTTTAAAAAATGATAATTTTCGATCATTATTCACACAGGACTTATTTTCTTCAATCGATCTTTCCATTTGAACTTTATATTTGTTAAGAATCTTTCGCAATTAGTGCAAATTACTTTCTCAATCTCATAATGCCAATGCCAATAGAATTTTTTGACCACTTCAATTATCATCGAAAAAAAAGCATTCGCGATTTATAATACGAAGAAAGCGTGGACTTAAAGGAGAAGGGTTGAAAGACTTTTCAAAGAAACGAAATCAGAAATTAATTTATTTTTTATATAATTTCAAATTTTGTTAAATAAACATAACTGGCTTCGAACATAAGATATCTACATTTCACAAGCTGGAACGAACTGGATATATGACCTAGTTTTATGGGCCAATGCAAGCCTAGAGGCACCTTTTTTAATTTCTTTTTTAACGAAAGTCAACAGAAATCCTTCCAAGAAGAAATAATTTTGTTGATGATTGTGACGAGAATAAAATTTTCAAACGAATTCAATTTATTTTATTGGAAATTATTTTCCCGCTTGTGACGTAATTCGAAAAGGTAATGATTTCAATTCGAAAACAATGTTTTCAAATTCACTTCATCGATAGGAAATATCCTTAACCTGTAGGGGTATTTGGAAATTGAGTTCTTGGTGATTCGTCCTTTTGATTGTAAGGATTTATGCAGAAAGCAAATTTTATGAACAGAACTAATTGAGAGTCGTTTAACATCGTTTTCAAAAGATATGTTTTTTTTTTGTATGATTAGATTAGCGTTGGGTTTGAGAACCAAGTCTCCACGTCACTGCATCCTAAAAGGATTATTGTGAGTACTTTTTTTTATGATAATCTTATATACAATAGTCTAGCAAAGAAAGCTTCCGGGAGGAATTCGATCAGACACCAATTTCTGATTTGTTCTTAAAACATTGATTATTTCCATAAAAAAAATTCAGACCGAAATTGAAAGTATTTAAAAAATGTACAACTCATAATCGACGACGCGAACCAAGCGTCTTCTTCTGCTCTTGAAACTTTCAACGCGTTTTTCTTGAAATGCTATTTTCTGGCTCGGGCAACGACCTACAGACCAAAATATCCAGCTGATTGCTTTGAAACTTTAAAATATTCTTTTACTTATTAGTAGTTCTCGCAGGTACCAGAATTGTATTTTTCGAAATTTATTTTTAATTTTTTACACCATTTTTTACGAAAAAAAATCTCAATGTTTTACACTTTTTATCCCCAGTCCTCCATTTTTTAAAATAAATTTTTATAATTCTGGTAGGGGTAGTCATCGACGTACTCAAAAATAATTTATTCCATTCTTTTTTTTTCAGACAACCTAAACAGTCCCTATCGTGTTGTCTAACGCACTACTTTTTTTTAGAGCGCCTATACTTTATAGTACCGAATGTCTACCAGCAACGAAAGTAGCAGAAAGAAAGGTTAGTGTTATGGAAACAAAAATGCTTCGCTGGATATCCGGACTCACTCGTCTTGATCATGTTCCAAACCTAGACATCCGTAGACGCTATGGAGTTGCGCCAATTATTGGAAAAATGCGGGAAGCAAGGCTACGCTGGTATGGACACGTCCTGAGAGCAAATGAGGAGACTTTGGCAAAGAAAGGCTACGCACTGGAAATTCAAGGTTGCAGAAAACGGGGGCGTCCGAAACAGCGCTGGATGCACATAATAAAATGGGACCTAGAGGCTGTAGGACTTACCTCGGATAATGCAACCGACAGAACAAAATGGAGGAACTGGTCGCGTTTTGCGGACCCCGGGATAGACCGAGATAGTTAAACACGCAAGAAGAAGAAGATACTTTAAAAAAAAATATAAGTATGTTAATAAAAATATGGAAAAAATTTTTATGCAGTTAAAGTTACAACTAAAAATACTTAAAAAATTAAAATGATTGAACTTTTTGTCTTACGAAAAAATAAAAATCTAAAAAAGAGGCAAGATTTACGCATTTGTATCAGAATAGCCCCTTAACAGTTTCAGTGCTAGTATCCTCTATTAAGAAATTTATGATTGATTGAATAAAAAGACTCAAAACATATTTGAATGCTCTCAACATTTTTAAGTACTTATGGAGATTTTTTCGTAAGGAAAAAAAAAAAATCCATTTCCTTATTCTTCCTTCCGAGCCCCATCTACAAAGCTGGCCTAAAGGATTTTGTTTATAATGCTTATCCCTTATATAAATTTTCCTTTGTGAATAGTTACAATAATTACAAATCATAAAAAAACATCCTTTTCATTCCACAGGATGCTGAGGAGATTTTAGGAAATTAATTCAAGCAAAGGATTCTGGCGAAATTGATCACAGATTTTAGAGCTTAAAACTCTTTCATCTATTTTAATGTCCTATTAAAAACAAAAGATTCGCGGTGAGTTCATCTGATATACCGGAAGGTTTTTGAATTAATTTTCCCACGATGAAAATTAATTCGTTTGGAAATAATTCTAAAAAAAAAATATTTTTAAAAAATAATAATAATCACAGCTTATAATTTCAAGGTGTCCTTCCAGTCGCTGTCTTTAATTTGAGTAAATAAACATGGAAAAAAATTGATGTGATTTCGTGCGATCGGCCTCGTTACTCATGCATTGAAACACGAGTAACAATCATTCATGAAGGACGAAAAGGCATTAAACTGTGCAATTCGATTCACGCTTCTTTGTATATGTAAATATCCTGTGACAAGATTAAAAACCAAATATACAAACTGCAATCGAAAATTTCCATTCATATTGTTTAAATACAATTTATTTTCGAGAGAAAAACAAAAACAATTATTTTACAATCAATGTTCGGCACGAAGAGAAACAAACAAGGACATGAACGGGGCACGAGTGCGAAAAAAGCGAACAAAAATAATTGCACGTTTGTGTAAAGCACGCTTCAATTAATTTTCGCCCCGATTAAAAAGCGTCACGTGAACTTTTAAATGAATTCATAACAATTTAAAAGGCAATTAATTAATTTCATCTTTTTTTTTATCGATTTCCCCATTAATCACTTTAATGAATTAACAAGCAAGAAATAAATTTCACCCAAAACGAGTTAATTTGTCTTCTTAATTAAATCGTTAAGATCAAAATGATGAGTTCATTTAAAACTTAATTTCAGCCATAAATGAGTTATTTGTAACATTCGGGGTATTCACAAGGGTGTAAAACGTTGGAATGTCGGGATATCGAAAATGATGAGTTCTTAATTTTCAAAACTTTTTGTATCCTGCAAACTTTTAAGCAGATGAAAATTTCGAGTTTTCGACTTTACTACTTTTCGACCTTTGTGAATACATTATAAAAAAAACCATGAAAAACAATTTAAACACAAATTTCAATTCATTCGACAGAAATTGTGATAAATACCCAGCCGGGCCTTGAAGTTACTAGGCACTCAGTGTACAGAGTAATTAATAGGCAAAAATTAAATAGTTGACTGCCTACTACACGATACACTTGGTGCATAGCAAGTATGCAGAACCGAAGAAAGCAACCGAAGCCGACCGGCACGAAGTACACGTTGTATACAGTAATGTGCTTTAGCAACGAAAACACACGAAGTATGCCCATTTACAGCCGCTATCCACTTCGAACCCAGTTATCACACCACCGCACCAGCCTAGGACAGTTTTTAACAAAAGTGCATAAGTTTTGTATATCAGCATAGTGTTGTGCACATCATACTCGGTGCTATGGCAGTGATCGGGCACTTCCTGTACACAGTTCCGGCTGGGCATCAGAATGTTTCACTTTTTTTTTTTAGCAGAAATTTCACTTTTAAGTTGAGCCGAAATTGTGTAATCAAAAATTCTACTTGCAAAAGTTAAGCTGAATTAAATTTTCATGTCATATTATTGCAGTGGTACAATTGCCATTGCAGCCTCATTAATCTTTATTAATTTAATTATCAATTATTGCGGTGTGGACAGTTAAACATTGACCATTTATGAAGCCACATAAAAAATGATAATTACGTATGATAATCTTAATAGCCTGAGTACTGGGTATTTAAAATTCACAAAGAAATTCGTGAGTGTCTGCACTGAGCGAAATGTCGTAGGAAATTTCACAAAAACGAAGTTAATTTAACTACGAATAGTCACAATTTGGCACTATTGGGAGGCGTTGGACTAAATAGTGTCCAGTTAGCATTTTTTATCAAAAGCGAGTCTTTTTCGAACCGCTTTTTCTGAATAAAAGAAGAAAAGAGAATTCCTGTCGACATTGTATTCTGAAGCAGATCAAATAAAAATGTATGAAGAAAAATTCAATGGCCAAACTTAAAAATCGCTTCCATCACTAATCGTAAGTCTTTTTGCACATCCAGAAAACATTTTCCCTTACCGAAAGCTACATCCTCTTCCAGCTCAGGCCAACGACTTGGTGGCTGTCAAAATTTCGAGAGTGTCAGGCAGTTTAAAACTTATTTACCCACCAAACATACATACATAGGTGGGCAAAAGTAAACAAAAAAATTCAAAAAGTGTTGACAGTGTGATTTCTTACACGAAGGCACTATGCAAGGAGTGAATCCCATTATAATGAGTTGAAAAGAGAAAAATATTGGCGTTTATGCCCGCTACCGTGGGATAACAAATTTTATGTCATAAAGATTTATTTGCATCGAGGAGCAGAAAATTGGATTCTGTTTGCGATTTAACTTAAGGTAAAAAAAAGTTATTTCAAACTGAAAATAAAAAAAAATTTAAAGAATGTTCGAGCTCTTTTAGTTTAAGAAGATTTTTTTCCGGTTTTATCTTGTGAAGGTGTGAATAAATTTATATGCCTTTTCAAAGAAGAAATGTTAAATATTGAAGAAAATAAATCTCACGGACAATAAGGCTTATGCATTAGTAGTGTATCTTCTTCCTTTCTTTCTTTCTTTCTTTCTCGCTCTCTCTCTCTCTCTCTCTCTCTCTCTCGCTCTCCCTCGATCTATCCCGCTCTCCATCGATCTATCTCGCTCTCCTTCGATCTGTATTGCTCTCTTTTGCTCTATCTCGCTCATCTCTCTCGCTCTCTCTCGCTCTATCTCGATCTATCTCGCTCTATCTTGCTCTATCTCGCTCTCTCTCTCGCTCTATCTCACTCTATCTCGCTCTATCTTGCTCTCTCTCGCTCTCTCTCGCTCTATCTCCCTCTATCTCCCTCTATCTCTCTCTATCTCTCTCTATCTTACTCCCTCCCTCTCTATCTCTCTCTATCTTACTCCCTCCCTCTCTATCTCTCTCTATCTTACTCCCTCCCTCTCTATCTCGCTCTCTTTCTCGCTCTCTCTCGCTCTATCTCGCTCTATCTCGCTCTATCTCGCTCTATCTCGCTCTATCTCGCTCTATCTCGCTCTATCTCGCTCCCTCTCTCACTCTCTCTCACTCTCTCTCACTCTCTCTCACTCTCTCTCACTCTCTCTCACTCTCTCTCACTCTCTCTCACTCTCTCTCACTCTCTCTCACTCTCTCTCACTCTCTCTCGCTCTCTCTCGCTCTCTCTCGCTCTCTCTCGCTCTCTCTCGCTCTCTCTCGCTCTCCCTGTTACTCTCTTTCGCCGCCTCTTTCCCTGTCTCTCTCACCCCCTGTCTCTCTCACCCCCTGTCTCTCTCACCCCCTGTCTCTTTCTCCATGTATCTCTTTCCCTGTCTTTTTTTTCCCTGTCTCTCTCGTCCTGTCTCTCTCCGTGTCTCCCCTGCCTCTTTCTAACTGTCTCTCTCTCCCCGTCTTTCTCTCTCACTGGTGGTTCACGCTTTCCGAATATATCATTCAACACTAGAAACCTAATCATTTCAGGGTTTTGAACCATCCCAGAACCACTGTATGGAAGGGATCAATTTATCTGTGTACAACGTACACTGCTGTTCAAATGTACACCAAAAATTTTAGAAGATTATATGAAAATAATCAGCTGTCTTACTGCCTTTCCAAAGGACATTCTCCGTTAGAAAGTGTTTCGATTTGAGTCCAAAATTTTTCGAGTTCTCGAAATTGCGACTTTTCCTTTTGGGATTTTGCGATTGAAATTGGCAATGAAGCGAGTGTATTGGCAGCACATGAGTTCGGTAATGTCAAAGGTTACTGGACCTTCGTATATATTTGTGCAACAAGTAACGGAAATGAGCTATTTTCCCAAGCTTTACTCGCTTCGAATACAAAGTCAACAGATCTCGCTTCGAACAGCGAAAATGCGAATCCGAGGCGACCGCAAAACGGCAGACCGCAATGCATTGCCCATTGAAGAACTTGACCACGCATTATTCGGCAATTCATCATTCTCTGTAAATAAATGTGACCGAAGGACAACAGCTCAATTAAGCCGACTATCGCTGATGGTTTATTTTTATTACAACAATGGGATAAAGCAATGAAGCCCATACGCAAACATGCGAAGAATGAAGCTGAATTAAAACCTACAATCGGAAGAAATGAATTATCGTATATGTTCGTATAAACAAGCTGACAAGAGAGTTAAGGTCACGACATGGACCAAATTACCTTCGAGATGGTTCATTTCGGGTTTCTGTCATTTTTCAATATACAATGTACATCCAACAATTTAAAACCAAAACCACAATTTCATCTGTTTTACTAACAAATATTATGCTGCATAATTTAAGGCATTAAAGCACTGAAAAAAAAACCTTGGGAGCACCAGTTGTCGTTTCGATCCGTTGGGTCTCGTTGTTATCTTCGCTTCTGTCTAACCGTGACGTTTTGAAAGCTAATTTCGTTAGAATTTTTGGCAGTACATTTAATTAACTCGCTGTGACCAAAAAACTGTGTTGTTGTTCGTGTCCTTGAAGACATCTGCCTACACAGTATAACCCCTTTTTTCCGGCAAAGTAGAACAGTTTTCATCTTCTGCTACCATTAATTGACACCATTTGACATCTGTTCCAGACAACCGAAGCGTAACATTAGTTTTTTTTTAGCCCTCCGCGATGCTTACTTAATCAACATCCTCTGTAAAATGTCTCACGGGAAGCTTTGACTTCCTCATTAGGCTGTTTTCTTTCTTATTTTTTCTGGCAGTATCGCTTTTTCCCCCTTTCAATGTGACCCTTAAGCAAATAATAAGCTCCTTTGTCTACACAATTTTCTGCCGTAACTATTTTCTGTCTCCTACTGACGTGCAGAGAAATTCCTTGTAACAAACTATGTGGGAAGC
This sequence comes from Chlorops oryzae, assembly GCA_020466095.1. NCBI lineage: Eukaryota > Metazoa > Arthropoda > Insecta > Diptera > Chloropidae > Chlorops > Chlorops oryzae. The sequence continues at coordinate 107,133,718 of CM035807.1, forward strand.
AGAGAATAGATTTTCTGATGAAATTCTAAAACTAAAACTATCAACCAATCTAAATGTCAATCACAGGTAATGACGTCAAAATATGGATGAAGGAAATATTAGGAACATTTATAAAGTCACGTGGCTGCTACGATTTTACGAAAAGAAACATTGCATTCTGTTTGAAATTCCAAGAAGCTACCTACATTAATTTTTTCATGGAAAGCACATTCAAATCTCTGGAAATACTTTTATAAGAGCCGGAGGGAAATTAAAGGACTACGAAATACCAGAGGGCAGTACTAAAATTTCATAGAAGATTTACGTGGGTAAATTGAAATCTCTGGCCAGAAGGATAATCCCATTAGGGGACAACTCCCCGAAAGGGAAAAAGTTCGAAGATGTTGGAGAACTGTTATAAAGTTTTATAAAGGCTTTTATTTGCGGAGAAGATTTCCTTTATTTCAACTTTCAACAAAAACCAAAAGGCAGCCCCATTCCGTTCATTTTTTTCTTATGTGCTGAATTCAGTTTTTGCTTGGATTATTTTTCAAAATTATTTTTAAAATATTGATTTTTTTTTTTGTTCAAGTTCATATTTCGTGTTATTTCTACAACGTGCCCCACATTGACAACAATCGATTGTATTAAATGATTCATGAGCAATCGAAAATTTTGCAACGAATTGAATCGATCATTTCAAAGACCTCACAAGTCACTAGAAGACAAATATATTTGGGGCAGTATTGGATTTATGTGACAGACCCTAGTACTAGTACCATTAATAACATAATGCTACAAAAAAAATTTTTTTCATGCCCTTTTTTTCTATTGGTTATCTTATGTTAGCTTAGGGCTTCTTCATTCCAAAAAGGGTATTGGTTTGATGGATTTAAGTAGCGTTTCCGAGATATGACCCTAAATGTGAAAAAAGTCAATTTTCTCTACTTTGCCCCATATTTCGGGCCATAACTCAATTAACGTATAAGATATCTGAGCGCATAGACCTAATTTGGAAAGGTGGGCAAATTTTAAGTGCCTAAACGCCAGCCTACGACTGTAATTGTGGCTCCTATGAAATCAGAAAGGCCATTTTCGCTCATATTTTCACTTTTTTCACTCAATTATCGAGCCATATCTTAGCAAGCAGTGCAAATTATCCCAATATTAGGCATACCAGTTTTTGCGAAAATCGTATCGAAAATTTAAAGCCACAGAACTCGATCGGACGAAAAATGTGAAAGTTATAAGCAAAAAACTGCTTTTTTATTTTTTTTAAATATGGGTATTTAGTAGTGTCCGACCGAAGGTTCGGCTTCGGCTTCGGTAATCGGCATAATCGGCCAATTCTTAATCTTCGGCTTCGGCTGGAAAAAGCCGAATATTTTAGCCGAATATTTTTGCATTTTAATGGAAGTAAAAAAGTCACGATAGATTTTCAATTGCTTCATTGAGACCTTTTACACTAGTGAATTATTGCCATAAATTATCACTTTGTGGGCGACTAAAGCGAAAGAACTTAGAGAAAATTTGAGCGGTTTTTTTTTGTGCTTGTCAAATGAATAAAGACTGATTTTGTTTCCTTACTGTAAAATGTTTTGCATTCGGCTTCGGCCTTCGGTCTTCGGCCGAAGTCTTCAACTCTGCCGATTGTTCGGTTCGGCTTCGGCTAAAAATCCACCTTCGGTCGGACACTAGTATTTAGTACTGTACGAGCATACATTGCGTATACGCACTGAGGACCCACATACCTACCTGTCGTATACGCAACGTACAATCGTATGCTCTGAAAATGGATTCTCTTCAGGCGATTAAAAGGATTCGGAATTTAATAGAATTTCTTATCATGGGTACATATCCATGTGGGGCCTTCGCCCACGAGACTCAGTGCGTATCCAGTGAGATGACTGCGGGCGCTGCTGTCATGCTCAGCGCACGAAATTTATTTCATTGTGGGGCCATGCATGGCCATTCTCACAAATTTTTTATTCGGATTAAACGAAAAAAAGTGACGATAGAACTTCGTTTAGAATTTCGAGTGTGGTTAATAAAGCCCTTCGCTTTTTATTTGTTTTTTATTTTAGAAGAAATGATTAGAATATTCCTTTTTCAACCAATTCTTGGGCGTGGAACTGAACTCAAGCTCTTCGGATTGCCAGGCACACACCCTATCCACTACGCCACATGATGCTTCGTATAAATAAAGAAAATATTTAGTTTGATGCAAGTGAAAGTATAATGATTTGTCTTATAGTAGGGGTTTACGTTAAACGTGGATTTGCCCCAAAAACTTCTTAAGCTCATAAATCAAGAAGGTTAAAAAATTAATGAATGAAATTTTGTATGAAAAATTTTACAATTTCCACTTTTTAAAATTTTTTTCTAAACGATTATCAGGGGCTTCAGAACTGACATTTAAGGTAAAGTGGTCGTGGTAATCAATACATATTGATTTTCCATTATTTCGAAGGACAGCAGTAATTTATGTGTTGAATTTGAAGTCTGCTGGTGCAAAACAATCGAACGCTGTGGCTCCCCTTTATATGGAATTGGTTGGAGTTGTTCAATTTTTTCAAAATTTCTTAACCTTACCCAAAAAATGGCGAATTCTAAATTTCATGGCTCAAGGGTAAATCACCTATTTTTCCAAATTTATGGGATTTTTCACTGTGCGCCACTTCATGGTGCTCCAGTGGCAAACCCCTTTTTTATTTCAAACAGTTTTTATATTATTTATACACATTTAATACTGATGGATGGACTTAGAGATTAATTCTCCATCTCAAATTATGTTCATATGAAATTGAATGCGTTCTAGCCCAATCCACGTTATCTGAAAGCAATTACTGTTCACAGTCGGCGTTTTACAGTGGGTATCAAAATTGAAAAAAATAATTGAATAAAATAAACTACAAAAACCACATCAATGATAATGATCCTATAATAACATTTGATAGACACAAAAACAGGAGCTTTAACCCTGGACTGGTAATCATATTAAATTTGAGAAAAAAATTATTATAATATATAGTCATGTCGACCTTCGTAGCGTTGTTGTCTGAGATGCCAACCTGTGATGCGAGAGGCTATAGGTTCAACTCTCAGCTCGGGTCCTTTTTTCTGTTTCTGTTCTTCTTTGAGCCCATTTAAGTCCCAAGTGTGTTACCCTTGGTGGCAGCTACACTAACCAACCAATATATAATTATATAAATGACTGGTTCTTTTTTATATATTCAGTTCTATTAAGGAACACATTTTTTCGTTTGAGCGGTTCTTTGGGCAGTGTTAGTTGAAATGACTTCCATTGGCACTCCAATGATAATCGCAGGGATTTTTTAGGAAAGAGAGTAAGAGGGAAAATCCTACATAAAAATTATCTAAAATATTACTTCCGAAAACTTTGACTGAGAGAACTTTTCTAAAATGATAAATGCATCAAAAAAGTTGTTAGCTTAATCGAATTTTTCGCACAAAGCAAAGAATTTTAGTGATGCGTTCAAATCCATTTTCAGAACAGATGCGCCCGTTTTAGATTTTTCAATTCCGAATTTCTTCTCAACAATAAAATACTCTCCAACGGAATTTTCGAATTTAATCGAATTTCAAATTTATTCAATTATCTTGTGCGCTTTTTCACAAAGCTAAACTTTTATGAAATTTACGAAAAATTTCGCTTTAAAGGTCAGTGCTTTTAAGTTGTTCGAATAAATGCAAATTCAAAAGCTTTGCTGTAAAATAATGAACTGCAAATTCAATTGAAAGGAGAGTGGGTTAATTAATGGCATTTTTTTTTTTATTTTTCCAGAGCTTGAAAAGTGGTAGCTTAACAATGTGAGTGGAAAACGTCACCAATGTTACCAAATGCAATGTCACCAGAGGGAAATCCTGCTAATTATGCGCGCATGTAACTTGCAAGCAAACGTTGTGGGGAAAACAAATAGAGTTGTCCCCAACCAACTAACGATTACATCAATAATTCCTGCACACAATTTCCACTGAGAGCGCGAAAATCCTCAAAAAAAAAAACAAGTAAATTACATAAAAAATGATTGAAGTATGAGGAAGGATGCGTTGATTACGAGGCTTGCAAAGAAAATGGCGCTGTTGATTTTGCGAATTATTCAATTAATGAAATCAAAGTGCTGCAGGCAATCGGATAAATTACAAAACAAAATGAAATGGGATGAAAAATAAATTAATAATATTAAGCTTTCAGGGGATTTTACTGCTCTTAAGACCTTTCCTGATCTCATATTTCATTTTTTTATTCTGAGTGTGCAACATTCCAAGAGAATTGTGTGCAGATTTTAAATAAATCGAACTAAAACAAACAGAATAACAAAGCGAACGAACCCTCAAGATCGCTGTTTGAGACAACATTGATGAAGTCGGTGAACACGATGCGTCAAAAACTACTTTACCGATCTTCTTGAGATTTTTTAAACTATATCTACAAAATAAATCAACCTCAAAATGCTATCAAAAAATATTTTTAATAATTCCTTGTCATTATTTTTTTGATCCGTTGAACTGAATTCATGTTCCCCGCAAAACATTTTTTTTTCGAAGCCCCGGAGATTTGATGTGACGAACTTCGATCGATATATTTTTTTTAGGGAACCCTTTCACTCCTTATTTATTTGCAGGATTTAGTAAAATTTTTGAGGCGCTACTTTCCGGCAGTTCTTAGGATCAAAAGAAGAATGAGTATACATCGCTGGATATAATGTCCAATTGGTTTCTATTAAGACAAACTTCATAACGACTTAAATATATAAACAATATACCAGAAAAAAATCGTCTGAGAATTATGAAAAAAACAGTGGTATATTCTATAATCGTATAAGCACCAATGAGGTCCTTAATAAATCAAAGTAAGGATATGAGGAAGAGAATTTTGGAGAATTTTTTAAATTTCGTTGGGATGTGTTATGCTAGGGGAAGTAAATAAAATTATCTCTTCGTCCGAAACTATTTTCAATCTCAATCGGATTAACTATTTGGCTTACGTTGTTGTCCTAGGACTCTTTCAAGTGTTTCAAGTTATAATCTGAAAATCTTTCAAGTGGAAAAAGCCACAAAAAAAAAACAATTGAAATAGTTTTTAACACGGCCACAGATCAAGTGAACCTGTTTATTCGCCCAAAAAGTGGTCGTAGGGATAAAAAAAAATTCAAAAGAACTACTTTTTTTAATCAAAATTTTCATTATTAGCACGTAATTTATAGAAACATATGGTATAGACATATGGTCGTCCTTTTATGACTTCTGTTCATACGAATAATCGATTCTAAATATCGCCTTCAATCTCATTGATGTCCGTTTTTGGAATTATTCGCTACGTTTTTTTTTTCATTTCAATACACCGCTCTAAATAACTCTTTTTCTCTTAGTTACACAAAATAAACTGAATTCAGTGCAAATTGAAATAAATTTCAAGAATCTCCTTTTTATAAAAATAATTTACATGGATCTAATAGCTTCATACACAATTTCCTACTCAAAGTTCAAACAAACATTCGCACTCAACATTTCGCAATTAAAAATCCTTTTATTAAAAACTTGCACCAGAATGAATTCCCCATGCTAGAATATTTTTTTTAAATGTCTTTACAAATATTAAAAAGGATGATAAAGAATATTTAAAAGGCTAACGACCTTCCTAACGCGAAATTTCCATTAGCGATTCATCGTTATCCGCGGCGTATACGTACTGCTGTAGGCCCAACACTTTTCAACGTTACGTATACGACGCTTGAGTCAACTTGTCATGTCTGGCATTATAAGCGCTTCGTAAATTTCAATTATCATGTTATTCTAATAACATTCTTATAAAACAGAAAAAATCCTTTAAGATGCTAAGTCTTTCACAGTCCTTGAAATTGTTATTTTTTTTATAACCACACCGTTCGAAAACATCGAATCATAAAGCAGATTAGGGTATCATAATTTGAGGATTTTTGTTTGGTTTTCGGTTTGCAAATCCATTCGAGATGGCTTTTAAGGATCACATTACCGCATCTTTTGCTATTCTGCTTTGAATGCTCTTCTTAGCACGTGGTCTTTCGCTTGCCCTCTTGGAATGCTTTCGCATTTTCCCAACACTCGAACAATATGCAACAAATTGGCTTATTATTACATGTTACTCTTGAGCTCTCCTGCCATTATACTTTCTTTTTTCTAGTCCAATTTTTCCTCCACCCAGGGGACAGCGGATTCTAACTGTGAAAAATTAACCAGTTTGTGGCTTTGCTTCGTTGATTTTTTCGCTTCGTTTCTAAGGATTCCCTACATACGTATATAATTTAGTTTTTTTTTTTCAATTGCACTTGCATGGTTGATTGTTGACTGAAAGTAATTCTCGGAAGTCTGGCGTAAAAGCGAGGACTGAGCAGAGTGCGATCGAAGTAATGGCCCACAATTAGAGTAAATTCACAATGGACGTTGATTTTTGATACGGTAAAATTAAAATAAATTCTATTGAATTCATCAGTGTGATTACAGGGGTCCATTTGAAATTTTATGTGAAAAAACAGCAGGAAAACTATAAACAGATGAGTTTTAAGAGGTCTGACAAATATTTTTTTGGAATCATCGTCTTTGGGTTGAATGCTGTTATTAATTTGGCATTGAGAAAGAAAGGATCTTCCCTCGTTCATAAACAACAAAACAGCTTTGATTAGTATTATGGGTTAACCGGGACTCAGAATGAAGATTGTAGTGCGCGAGGCCATAATCAACATCAATCAAGGACTATATGACTAGAATTTATTCAATTTTTCATCATTTTAAGGACATACATACAAGGACGGCTAATTAAAGATGTGTAGACCAAAGCCAAACAAAATTCTACTCGAAAATGACTTCGATTGAACATGATTGGGCATGATTAATTCATGCCAAAGAAAACCACAAAAAGATTCTGTTTTCTTTTAAATAAATACGATGTGTAAAAAAAGGAAAAGGGCTAATGACGGCGGCTTTGGGTATTTTCAACCCAAATCGTATTGCTTTCAAAATAATTATATATCAAAATGTATCCTACTGTGTAAAATAATTAAAGTCTCTCTTAAAATAGAATCTCATTAACATCAGATATGGATTAAATTCAACTAATTTTTAATGACCTTTTTTGATTCAATTTTTCCAATAAATTCTTCAAAAAAAAAAAACAATTATGAGCCAAAAAGGGGCACAAGTTTTTTCCACACAAAATCTCTTTTAGGATTTAAAGCTGAACTTAAAATCAATCAATTGATATTCAATGCAGGCTGCATACAATCGATATCAAAGGGATTCAATATTATATGAAAAATTCCAATTGCTCTTAAGCCTTTAATGCTAGGAATAAAACAAATTTCAAATTTTCAATTCAATGCCTATGATAGAGGCTGAAGCTTTCTCCTATCTTTTGAAAATTCTATTCCAAAGAAGAGTGCTGCCTTTGTGGTTTCCAATAAGAGCTTTTATAGTTCCATTGCACACAAAACTGAGTGGTTGTAATTAAAAAGAAATTCATAGATTTTTCCAGTTTTCTATCCTTATGCAATGCCTTACACAAGGACCTTCAAATAGTGTGTTTCACCTTTTTTACATCCTTTAAATCAAAAAAAAAACTACTCTTCTATTGATTCATTGATATTTGAATTGGCGTAACGAATGTGTATTGTGGCTTTGTAGTGCACACTGTACTCTTCTTGAGAAACTTTAAGTGCTTCAGAACTAAAAAAAAAATAAAACAAATAACTTTGTTTTGATGAGAAGAAGCTCTTTTCATTAATTCTTCATTGGGAGATGACTATGAATGGTTTCAAACACGCGAGTCACATTTTTATGTCCTTTCGCAATGAACATACCTTTTAGGAGCTGGTTCCATCACGTTTTATCCCCTCCCCTTCAATTATTTTCTTCAAAAACTACTTGTATTGGATAAGAAAAGGATTGAACGGGATGCAGATATTTTCTGCGAGACAATGTGACTTTTTCTTGATGTTAATAAAAAGCGCTATACGTAAAAATTTTAAGCTATATAAATTTTTCCTTTCCATATTCATTAATTAATTAATGGACTCTTTATCCCCTCGCACGGGAACAGGCAAATTAATTCGTGCGGTGCTCCAAGCATGAAACTGTTGAAATAGTTGGATAATTTCATCCATTTAGCTACACGTGATTGGCTACTCGCCATTGAGGTGTAAGAATACACGAATAGCCAAAAGAGTCAGGACCGGCTGGGCAATGAGTTATTTTTGTGGCGGGACAGACAACTCAATAATTCAAAATTAAATGAAAAACGTATCAGAAGCTCATTATGTACTTCCACATTCGACGATGAATCATTTGAGTAAGCTGGGTGGTTTTAAAAATCATTGGTGTCTCAAAGGACCAGCTATTTGAGTGACCAGTTTTACATTGAGCCTGAATGGAGCTCATCGACCACTAAATTATAGGATCAACATATTCTAATCCCTACGATTCGATAGCAAAAAAAAATATTATTCCTACCTTGACGTTCATTATTAGTCGACTTAATTTCATTGAAATTGTGCATTAAAAATTCACTTTCATATAAAATAATTAAAACTTACCCCTTTTAACTTTCGCTCGATGATAGACCTTGTTTCACTTAGGTAAATTCTTACGCGCCGTCAGGTATGCAATGTTTCAGCGAATTCTTTAACTATGCAGAGTAACGAAAACGGTGAGCTGCCTGGTGAGCTTGTATTCACTTGGTATTCCGCAAATCAAAGTTTTTCAATTAATTGTTTCGAAATCCTAGAGAATTTCAATGAATAGCGTTAAGATAACAATTCCCGCACAATGAAAAGCCTCCTGGCGCCTTTGGGTATGTTTTTATTTTCGTTCTTAGCAATCACGTAAAAGAACAACTGAAGGATTTAATCACTTTTTAAAATTTTCAATTTTTTTTTTAAAGAAATTTTCATAAATCATCGATTCACGTTGAATGACGATAGCTCTTCGAGAGGTTTTGGATTTCAATTTAACGGAATCTCCTACGTCGATTTTCTGTTCGGCCGTTATGAGTTCTGCTTTTGTAGACACAGTTGCACGCGCGTCTGACGAATGCGAAAAGCTGACGATACGCATTCAAATTTATACGAATCGCTTCGCTTGAAACCGAAACTAAATTATAGAAAGCTCGGCACGCGAATGGCCGCGTGGGTGGCGATTGAAGACTACTCTATACCGGAGCGATTGAATTTCACGCGAACCGGGTGGAAAATTTGCCCGGCTCGATTCGAACCGTGTTTGAACTTTCGGATTGGTTCGCGAAACCGGTTATTCTACTTCTTTCACTCGGGTTTTTGGTTCGGAAATTTCTCAAACTGAACAAATTTTTTAACACGTGTTCCCACTTCTAACGCAATTTTTCACTTTTAAGTTAGTGATGGTTACCTTACTCATATTAGAGATGGTATCGATACTCATTTCATAAGAATATCGAATTCGATTTTTTTTTTATATTATGGCCTATGGGAGCGATCTTTGTGCATGGTTGCTCGAGAGTCAGACACACTGGAACATGTTTCGGAACAATTTCATTTGATTGCATGCGAAAGAAAGAGAAGCGCAGAACATTTGACAAACAACCGTCTTTTTGCTTCGCTCTTCTTTCTCTACTTACTTATTGTTTCAGAACATTTGTTCGTGTGTCTGACTCTCGACTTGCAGGCAAATATGAACGTGTATAGGCGCTTATGAGATAGGTTGCCATTGTTCCCTAAACTATAAAGGTGTAGAAAATTTTTCTATTCAAATCTTGTAAAAACGAACCCGCGAACCTTTACAAAAAGGGTTAAAACATGTGTGAAAAACTTCAGTTCGGTTCATCGGCAGATAAAAGCGGTTTTCCGGTTCAAAGCCGGTTCGATTAAAATCCGGCTCACGTCACTGGAGAATTTTTTTTGTCTACATATCTACAAGTCAAATGATCGCATTCGGATGACGTATTTTCCACTTGGGCTGAACTTACTTCGCTTCGTATGAAAGCTTTGAAAGGAAAAAGCTTTCAACCTCTGCTTCGGTTCTTGTCTTGTCTTTTTCACGGTCAAAATTAAGAGTGTGTGTGGAGTCAGCACACCCACCTGATAGCAATATCCTGCTATGGTTTTATATCACACCGACATCCACCTGCAAATGACGTCATAGCTCGTTAGCTCTCATTCGTCAATTTCCGCTCGAGAGGAAATACGCATAGAAAACGAATAAAAGGGGCGGTGCTTACACACATTTAACACCTTATATCATCTCGATGGGGTTGCTCTTTGACAATGTCATTAGAAATGTAATCTAGTTTCTTTTATTTACATTTATCCATGCATACTAAGAGCTCTCGATGGTCATTAATTATTCATCAAAAAAAAAAAAATATTTTTATAAGTAGTTTCTAATGCGCTAAATAATCTTTGATATCATCCATGTGTGCGGTTGCCTTGTACATTCCTCTCATAATCGCTATAGGAATTGATATTCAAATAAAGACAACGAAATGGAGTCCAGTCCTCTTCAAAGCATACGCGTCATCAGTTATGATTCATGTCATTAAAATTGATTTAAATAGCAATCGGATACGTTGTTCAGCTATTAATTTTCGGCAAAAAAAAAGAATATTAATAAATAAAGCGACGTTTTTGTAATTAATTTTCAAAGGACTCAGTCCTAATCAAACCACTCGCCTGAAGTAATCATCAAAAATATAAATTGCAAGAGATTTATTTCGAAGAGGCACATATTATGTACATAGTTCCAATAATTCAGAGAACATTGATTTCGTGAACGAAGGATTCCATCGAGAGCTATTTAAAAGAAATCGTCTATGGCCTGGAGGCAAAGAGTTATAGCCAAAAAATATTCATGGCCTTTGAAATCAAAACGGGAAAGCTCAGTTTCTCTGACCCAGTGGCGTAGCGAGATTTTTCGGCGCCCGGGGAACGATGGGGGCAAAATGCAGGAAATGCCACCTCCTCCAACCAACCTCAATAAAAATACCTTCATAAAAATTGAAATATGATTTGGCGCCTGCCTGCTTCTATCGCCCCTCGCCACGCTACTGCTCTGCCCTATATACCTAACCGTGAAATGATGCATCTGTCATAGAGAGATAACTAGCGTTTTTTAAGCTACCTACGTACATATTTAAATTTAAATGCGTTTATTGCTAAAGTAAAAATAGTTTTCTGTATTCGGTATTCGCCCTGAGCAAAATATTCTGACGCCATATCCTCGCTGTCAAATTTTGACGCTTTTGGTGGATAACCGGAAACTATCGAATGGGAGTCGCACTATTCGAGAAACTTCAAATATAGAATTTCTATTTCATTGGTTTTGAAAAATTGCTGAATATATTGCCGTCAATGGAAATTGCGTCAGCCATTACCGCACAATCCGTGGGCTGCAATTGTCCTGTTATGTTGCCGGTTGCTTGCCATTAGCAAAATTTTACTTGGCGCTTTTATAATCTCAATGCTACAGGTGTTGTAATAATAATATTAAGAAATATCGGAAAGTTTTATTATTTTATGTCAAAAGAGTTACCTACGCTGAAAATTCAAGTCCGCAATAAAAATTTAAAGACAATAAAACTTAATTATTGTTATTGTCTCAATCTGCAAAATAGGTCGAAAAGAAGAAAATTTTTATTTAACTACATATATTGGTAAAAATAATTTGTATGGACTTTGAATATGGACTTGATTCAAAAACATATTACGATTGATAAAACATAAGTAAGAAGAATATGCTTCAGTTAGATTTATGACAGAAAGTGATAATCATTTGTACTTCGTCATTTTTCAAGGGCTTTCTTTAAAATAATTTTAGGTTGAAGTAAGCAATATAACAAGTATTTTTTTAGAGGGAGATTTTTAGTTTAGGCCAAAGGTTTTCTTAAAAGTAGAATTTACTTTGAAGGTAAAAAAAATTTAGTTAATTGGGAGCTTTTCTAATTTATTATATAGTTAACTTTAAAAAAAAAAAAATTTAGATAACTTCGACCTGGAAAAATACTGAAACATTTAACCAAACGACCATGTTTTTTCGTACTACGTCTTTCTTTACTTACTTAGCTATTTCAAAACATTTGCTCTGTGTGACCAGGAACTTATAAAGCAATAGGTTCTTGATAGAATAGGAACAATCGTGGAAAGGGGATATGGGAAGAATGTATTTTCAAATGACATGATATTTTCATGTTCTAAAATATCCTTATTATATGCTTGCCACACGTAGATCGAAATTGCTCAATTTCAAAAAATTTCAGAACAAATTTGACATTTGAAATTGAGGCAATTTCAATTTTGTTATGAAATAGCTCAATTTCGATCTATGTATTGCAAGCATATTAGATTCGATTTAATTTAAACAAATTACTAGAATATCAAGATTTTCCTGAAATTGCTTGTTTCATCAAACTAAAACAACCATTCATCTTTTTAGCGGTTCAATTATAAAGCAAATAATACATATATGATTAATGGTATTCACTATCCATAGCATTGGTCATTGGTCATTTACAAGACTCTAGTGGGACTCATGCAGCTTCGCAAATTGTGGGAAATGAGAAATTTATCACACAACTGTCAAAATTTATATGAAAATTTACGATGGGAAAAGTTGCGAAGGCATTTGCGAAGCTGCATGAGTACCACTTCTGTTTACTTTCGAAGCACACAGTGTATCATGCATGCGATAAATTCCGGCTGGGAGTTTTATTTTTTCTTTAAGGCTCAAATAGACCATACAACCATTTGCACAAATCCATAAAATTTATCGATAAATCCTCCGAGACACACTGTACAAGGCTTGTACGCGCAAATATAGATTTTCAGTCCGCATTCACATTTTTCCATTTCCTTTATCCGCACATCCGATCTCAGTGGAATCTGTAATTTCTAACACACATTTCAGCTGCAAACATCGCGAAATCAAATTTTTTAAGCAAAAACAACAAGGTACACACCAACACAACATGCTTGTACAAGCATGGATTTGTGCAAATTGTGTGTAAGGTGTATTTGAGACTTTATTCGTTTTGATTCTGTTTTCGATAAGTTTCGATAGAAATTAGGGAAGACATCGCTTATTACTTAATTCGTATCGTAATTCAAACTGAGTTACGTTCGAATGAGGTAATTCAGCTTGTAAAGTTTTTGATAGTGAATTACGGTATTCACAACGTGATTCGGCTGTGAATTAATGTCATGTTCAGACGGCACCATGAATTACGTAATTCGCCCCTCATTCGTAATTCACAGCCGAATCACGTTGTGAATAACGTAATTCGCCATATAAAATTTGACAAGCTGAACAACCTCATTCGAACGTAATTCACTTTGAATTACGATCCGAATTACGATAAAATCAGTGCCTTCCCTAAATTTTTCGGAATTTATCGAAACTAGAAGAAGGAATCAGCAAGAAAAGAAATACTCCCAGGCAGATTTATTGCATTCATGACATAAGAGATCAATTAGTGCTCTTTCCAATGTCATTCTTGTACAAAATATCATGAAAATAAGAGCTGGCTACAACAGACCATTCTTCGAAAGAAATTTTCATGGTCAAAAGAATTTTTTACTTATATTGAGACAGTTTCATTACATTGGAATTGGTGAAATTTTCGACTGGTTGTTGCTTTTCACACAAAACGTCAAAACGAATTACGAATCTTTCGTCTGAACGGGTTAATTCGCATTTGTAATTCATGCAGCCAATTACTTAATTCATAATGCCGTCTGAACATGACATAAGAATCCCGTGCTGTCTGAACATGATATAAGGTAAATCGACGTAATCGGTCGAACGATACTTCAATAACATCCCTAGCCCTTAAAATTTCGCGCCAAAAACAGCATTTGTCATTTCGTGCGTGTTTGTTTTCTGATTATATCTTTGTTGCTTTGCCAAACACATCGATCGCAGTAAAGTGAGAGTCGAAAATGGATGTAGCCGACGCACAAATTGGCCAACTGCGCGTTAAAGATGAAGTTGGCATCCGTTGCCAGAAGCTGTTTCAGGACTTTCTAGAAGAGTAAGACCTATATCCCAAATCCTCTTCAAAAGTGTCACAACCCAAAGTTTGATGCTTTTCATAAAAACATTACTATTTTTTGAATATGGAAATATATAGATCTATAGCATTGATAATATCACAATCGACTAACTGGTGCAATAAAAAAATGTGACAATATCTTTATAAAGCGCTCATTTTCTCTTAAAAAATTAAGTTAAACTTTGAAAATAAAGTAAATAGACTTTTAGAAGAATATATCCAACTCTTTTGAAGAGAGTGACGATTAAAGTTTCCCTTGTATAAAAACATTTATTTTATAGATTTAAAGAAGATGGAGATAATCAAGTACATAAAGTCCATCGACTACTTGAATAAATGTGTACTTGAAGTCATTTTTTTCACCTACAGATTCTGAGTATTTTCTCTGTAAAGACGTTGGAAGTCCGTTTTTTCTGCCTACAGACGTTCTGAGATTATTTGATCAGACGTTGCTGATTTTTCTGCCTACAGACGTTCTGGATTTTTTCTGCCTACAGACGTTCTGGATTTTTTCTGCCTACAGACGTTCTGGATTTTTTCTGCCTACAGACGTTCTGGCATTTTTTCTGCCTACAGACGTTCTGGATTTTTTCTGCCTACAGACGTTCTGGATTTTATCAAAGTTGATAAGAGGTTCTGAAAGTGTCCATGCCTTCTCGAGATGACATCGCGCTAAGTCGATATTCTTTGTGTATGCCATCAGAATTTGGCCCATTTGAAGGTGCGTCCGCGCTTCAACTTTTGTTGGCGGTTGAAAGGTGAAGAGTGCCTGAAGACATTGAATGCATTTTTTGATGTTTGGTGGCTGGGCAGTTCGGAAATATTCAGCTAAACCTAGTAAGGAGATGTAGCAAGCATCCTGTGATGCCGGCGATGCCATTTTTTGTGTGAAAGCGTCCACTTTTGATTTCGGGCAGTTCGGAAATATTCAGCTAAACCTAGTAAGGAGATGTAGCAAGCATCCTGTGATGCCGGCGATGCCATTTTTTGTGTGAAAGCGTCCACTTTGTTTGCATTTCGATTTGCTAATGTAAAATGTTTCCTTGTACCATTACTTTTTTACTCAGATTTAGAATTCGTAAAATAAGTACATATCAGCCCGACTTCTTGAATGCCAGCTCCTCTAAATTGAAAAGGATATTATTAAAGTTTGCTTCAAGTCAGATTTGCATGTATTAAATGTTTCCCTTGTTAATTAACATTTATTTTATAGATTTCTTCAAAGAAGATGGAGAAATCAAGTACATAAAGCCAGCGACTGATCTTGAATCACCCGATCGTTGTACGTTGGAAGTCAGTTTTGATGATGTGGAAAAATACAATCAAAATCTAGCAACAACTGTCATTGAGGAATACTTTCGGTAAATAATTAAGTAAAATTAATTCGTTGACTCTGTTTAAAATTGAATGTTTTTATTCGATTTAGCATTTTTCCCTTTCTCTGTCAAGCGGTTTCGAATTTCGTGAAAGATCGCCTTGGATTGAAATCGGAAAAGGAGTGCTACGTTTCATTTACAGAAGTGCCGACGCGTCATAAAGTGCGCGATCTGACTACATCGAAAATTGGGACGCTTATTCGCATATCGGGACAAGTTGTACGCACACATCCTGTACATCCGGAGCTTGTTTTGGGTACATTTATGTGCCTGGACTGCCAGACGGAAATTCGGAACGTAGAACAACAGTTCAAATTCACGAATCCAACAATATGTCGCAATCCAGTGTGTTCGAACAGACGCCGGTTTACCCTGGATGTGGAGAAATCTCTTTTCGTAGACTTTCAGAAAATTCGCATTCAAGAAACTCAATCAGAGCTGCCGCGCGGTTGTATACCACGTTGCGTCGAGATCATATTGCGATCGGAGCTTGTAGAAACCGTACAGGCTGGCGATCGCTACGATTTCACTGGCACCTTAATAGTCGTCCCAGACGTGGGTGTATTAAGTATGCCAGGAGCGAAAGCAGATTCTTCTTCGAGGCATAAACAGGGGGAAAATTCAGCCGAAGGTGTAACTGGTCTGAAGGAATTGGGTGTACGCGAACTTAACTACCGTATGGCTTTTTTGGCCTGCAGCGTACAAGCGACCACTGCTCGCTTTGGTGGCACCGATCTTCCAATGTCGGAAGTAACGGCCGAAGATATGAAGAAACAAATGACCGATGCTGAATGGAATAAAGTGTATGAAATGTCAAAGGATAGGAGTTTGTATAATAATCTCATATCGAGTTTGTTCCCCTCGATTTACGGAAACGATGAAGTCAAACGAGGAATATTATTACAATTATTCGGCGGTGTTGGCAAGACCACACATGAAAGTAAGCATATTTTTTTTGCGATTGGAAGAACATATTTAATATTTCTCAATCTTTTTCGTTATAGAAACCACACTAAGAGGCGATATAAATGTCTGCATAGTAGGCGATCCGAGTACAGCGAAGTCGCAATTTCTAAAACAAGTTGCCGACTTTTCACCACGAGCGGTCTACACTTCTGGGAAAGCATCATCGGCAGCTGGTCTTACTGCGGCCGTTGTACGTGACGAAGAGAGTTTTGATTTCGTCATCGAGGCCGGTGCACTTATGTTAGCTGATAATGGTATTTGCTGCATTGACGAATTCGATAAGATGGACCCGCGTGATCAGGTTGCCATTCATGAGGCTATGGAACAACAAACCATTTCGATAGCCAAGGCCGGTGTGCGTGCCACATTGAATGCACGAACATCAATTCTAGCAGCTGCCAATCCCATCAATGGGCGCTACGATCGTTCGAAGAGTCTCCAACAAAATATTCAATTGTCAGCGCCAATTATGTCGCGCTTCGATTTATTCTTTATACTCGTCGACGAGTGCAATGAGGTGGTGGATTATGCTATCGCTCGTAAAATCGTTGACTTGCATTCGAATATTGAGAACAACGTTGAAAGCAGTTACACGCGTGAAGAAGTTCTTCGTTATATAACATTTGCACGCCAGTTCAAACCGATACTGAGTGAGGAAGCTAGTAAACTCTTGGTTGAGAATTACGGTCATCTACGGCAAAGGGATACAGGCGTTGCTGGAAGGAGCACTTGGCGCATAACTGTTCGTCAATTGGAATCGATGATACGTTTAAGTGAAGGAATGGCAAAGCTTGAATGTATGAACGAAGTTCAGGAACGCCATGTGAAAGAAGCCTTCCGTCTCTTAAATAAATCAATTATACGTGTCGAGCAGCCAGACATACATTTCGATGACGATGACATCGATGAGGCATTTACCAGTGAAGTTGATATTGAAAATAATGCCTCGGCTGCTAACGTTGAGGAGGTTGATGAGGCTGCGGAAAATGGCACCGCGCCAGTACAAAAGAAAAAACTCACACTTTCATTTGAGGACTATAAGAATTTATCAACCTTGCTTATATTGCACATGCGTAACGAGGAGTCCCGATGCGAAATCGAAGGTAGCGATACGGGCATGAAACGAAGTGATGTTATAACATGGTATTTGGAGCAAGTAGCCGATCAAATCGAAACTGAAGAAGAGCTCATTTCGCGGAAGACTCTCATTGAAAAGGTCATCGATCGTTTGATTTATACAGATCAAGTTATTATTCCACTTAAGACTACACAACTGAAGGATATCGGACGAAAGAGTCCACGAAGAGAAGAACCCGAAGAAGAGGATCCAGTACTTGTTGTGCATCCCAACTATACCATAGAATAAACAGTGCTCTGCCATTGAACTTTTTATTGTCGCATATTTAATTGTAGTTTTGTAAGCAAAAAAATGTTTATTTTAAATCTAATTCCAAACGATTTAGACTTTTAAGTATTATAAATAAACTTGATCAATCGTTATAGTTATTGGTTTCATTGTTTTCATTTAGAGCTTGTGATGAATTTATTCAGTCAATTGAAAATTTAACAGTATGATTCTAAATATTCCTAGGGAAATTTCCAGCGCAGGATTTGGAAAAAAATTCTCCCATTCTAAGCACATTGGGAAGGGAATTTAAAGGCAGACACGAATCTCGAATACTTTTAAGCAAAGCTCATCACATCTTTCATTTATTGCCGTTTAGAATGCTTCATTTTTCAGGGAGAAAAAATTCATTCTGAAGAAAATTCACAGGGGAATATTCATTTGATAGGATGTGTAACGATGTGACGAAATACGGCGTCATTGAATTCGGCATTCAGATAAATTCGAATCGATGACGAGCCCACACAACCACTTTAACGCCTATCATTGTAAATGATTCTTCCCCCAATTATTATAAGACTTTCGTTGAACTTTAAGAGCAAAACACCGTTAAATAATGAAGTTTATATAAGAGTTTATTTAGCAGTTTTCCACTTAATTCATAAAACATAAATCATAAGTAATACAATCGAATCGACGCCAACTTAACTTTCATCATCTTCAATTTTCGGCGCCAAATAGTAGCGTATGTGCCCCAAATCAGAAATTCGATATTCAACCACCAGAGGAACATCTGCAGACATTGACAGCTGCACTTGACTCGAAAGAGGTGTCGCCTTTGTAAACGAATTCAAATAGCGGCAAGCGAATGTTAACGTTACGGGTTCCTGCATTTCAATAACAACTGCCTCCTCCTCCTTATCAACGGACGAAGTTTGTGCCAATTTAATATTGGCCGAACCAACATCACCGGAAGCAGAGAACTTAACACCTTCCTTCGTACAACAAATGACCATTGATTCGCTGAATTGCGCCAAATCGCGGCAGATGCGAGCAAATTCCATGGACGGCATACGGACGACACAGGAATAGTCTGTTTCCGGAATACCCAAATGTTCCTGATCCAGATTCATTAGTTTCATTTCATAGTCGGATACTTTTTCGTGATTTTGACTTTCGAACATAAACGTAACCGTATCAGCATTGTCTTGGGCTTTCATAGTAACGGTATCGTCATTGTTGGCGCATTTCAAGATCTTCGCCATACTACTTAGATTCATACCCATGGACAAATTACGATCACAACGGAATTTGTCGAAACCATCGGATCGCAAAGTAAGTGAAACCAGCGAAACGTGTGAGTTGTCCATGGCTTGCAGCTAATGGGGGGAGATGGACAAATTAATACGTGAATTTCTGGTTTTCCAGTACATATTTCATTTCACTTGCCTGTATTCCGCTGTCGCTACAATCAAAGGTGCCTTCGTTTAACAAATCCTTTATAGCATCCAAGATTTTTTTAAGGGTTGTTGCGTTTCCCAAACGTGCCTCGAACATGATGTTAATTTGCTGTTTTGAACTTGAAATACTTTAAATACTTTGAACGTTTACTTTTCCAGTAGTTTCGGTATTTCGGCGGAAGCTACTTTCTTCTCGGTCAGCGTTTTTAAAGTGAGATCTTTTGGATAGAAATGCCTGTTTTGGCGCGAAATAGTATCGACTAGATTGAGTAGAGATGAAAAGTATCGAGCTATCGACTATCGAATATGTGTATTTATACATTTCATCGTTTTCGAAAAACGATATTTATATATGGTTCGCTTGCGCCCGTTTAAGCGGGGTATAGACACGTCAGATGTTGTATCAACTGTGAGCGTGTGTTAGTAGGTACCAACTTGAAATTGACTATAAACATGTCGTACGATATTCATTTTTTCGCGGATTTCGAGTGCTAAGGTCATGCGCTTTTCTTTCGGCTACCTGTTTGTTTTTGATGAAGCGTATTTTCCCGTCGGCAAAACCTAAAAAAAAATTATGAGTGATGATTTTATTCAGCGCCACTTCTTTCTAATGCCGGAATCCTTTTTAATTTCCTCCTGTAACAGGTTCGAAGATTATTATTTTTTTGCCATTACTCTTTTTTCGTGGTCTCCGGATATTTTTCTTTGAATTTTAATATAAGCGTTTCATAGCTAGCGTTTTTTAAATTCCGGTCACTATGTTCTTTTGACTTAACATTCCACAAATCCGAAAAATCACACTAAACTTCTATTAGTTCCAAAATAAAATTTTTTTCTTCCATTTGTTCATTAATTTTCCGCTCGCTTTAAAAAAATTTTCCGCTCTCCGTTCGATGTTCACTCGTTGAATTTCGCGCACAAATGAGGGTTGAACCAACATGAATATAGACCTTCAGACACACCATCTAACATCGTTACCTGCTTGATCAAAAATTCAAAGATTTTGATTTTCCGTCAGACATCGTAGGTATACTCTTTCTCACTAACACCCGCTCATAGCTGATACAACATCTGACGTGTCTATACCCCGCATTAGACATACCGTCAATATCGTTCAACAAAACGCAGTTGGTTGGAGGCCATTTACACGTTACGACATTTCGATAATGAAACACACTTTTTGTGGGCTAGGGACGCGCGGGGATGTGGTATGGTAGCGTTTTTCTCTCTTCCCCCTGCCTCCCTTGCCATCGAAAATTTGTTTTATTATCGAAATGTCTTAACGTGTAAATAGCGTATTGGAGAGAGGAGAACGGGTAGAAAATTCCCCGCCCCGTCCCCGGATTTTTTTATGCTGTTCCCTTTTCTGCAAGAATGAATTACCCAAATTGTCGGTTTTTTTTTCTTTTTCTCTCAATCTTGCAGTTGTTTGAATTGTTTTTAAAAAAAATATTTTTTTTTTGAGCGCCCTCTTAAAATGCTCATTGCATACCGAAATATTCCCCCTCAAAACAATCTCACTATGTGCCTGTTGTCATCTCATATCTACTATAAAATTTGACAGAAGGTATGCGATGCACTATCGAGCATGGAGACGCACTATTAGCAACAGATAGTACAGGATTCTATGACGGGATATACACAGTAGGACGTTTCAATAATTAAATAGCTTTTTTGTTGGTATGGGACGAGCCGGGACGTGGGTCCCTGCGCAACAAAACCATGTATCATTATCGAAATGTCTTAAGCGGGAATCCCAATACATATCTGCGCAAATAGAACAATCTGGCACGATTTGTATCGGGAAAAAATTGTGTGTTTTAATCGGGAATAACTTGCTCGCTCAGCACAGATGAAATTAGGAATTGTACTTGGAAATAAATTTCCATTATTTTTTTTTTTTTTTGCATGTATTTCAAGGCTTGTTCAGACGCTACGTGTTTCAGCTCTCATTCGTGTTTCGGGGCCGAAACAAGAACCAAAACTTTCGCACTAAATTTCGTCGACATCAAATTTTCGAACGAAACTACGACTAGTTTATCGATCAAACAAATAAATTGAAACAATAAGAAGAAGAAGAAAAGAAACAATGATACTCTGACGATGTTCGATCGATTTCGAACAATTTCGACCTATCACAAGTCTGGCATAACAGTGCTCACGAACAATATCTCAATCTCATTTTTCGAAGCAATATACGATAGTTTGACTTATTCGACGAAAGCTATACTTTTCGACATCTTGCTGCAATTGATGTGTACAAAAAAACCTATTTTTCTGAATGATAAATTTTGAAAAATCTTAATTAAAAGAGTTTAATTGTTGCATGAACACGCATAAAGTACATATTGTACTTTACGTCCAAAAATCGAAGTAAGTTTGTCATTTTTCGGATTTCACAACATTAGAAAATATTTGGAAATTCAGAATTCGCTGAAAAGCAAAAGACATCATGATCTATGCATGCACAGAATGCTGCATTTGCACTTTACATTGACGCTCATAGTACAGTGATAATAGATTGTAAAAAATTTTGCTGAGACCAAGTACTCGTTATCGCTAATAATGTGTAAGAATTTTCTAATATCTCTATATAGATTGTGTCATTTCCGAGGAGGACAATAAAGCGTGATAGAAAGAAGAGGGAGGATCAAGTTTTATCTTAAAAAATTGAATAAAGTTAATAAATAGAAAAGTGAAAAAAGAGAAATATGCCAGCTATTGTGCGAGTTAAACGTCGTATAGACGAAGAGCCATTAACCGCCTTCGTGTTAAACGGCAAGAAAAGGCGACTGGATAATGTAAGTACAAAAAAAAAAAGGGTACATACATATATACACATAATTGCTCTGCAATTAAAATATGAATTGCATTTAATATAACAAACAGCTTTTAATTTGCAAGGAACATTCTTCACTCCAACGAGTGTATTGAATGTATTTAAAATATATATATATATATATGTTCTTCCGTTTGCCTTTCTTGATAAAGTTACCGGAAAATGAATCTCAAGAAGAGGGAGCCGCTGGTCTGGATGAAAAAGATGAAATCTCCACGGTCCTTAAATTTGCAGGGACACTAAATGAACTTGTGAGTAAAAGGCTTCGAAAATATTATGAGAATTTTGTTATTTATATCAAATTATTAGGACAACACTGCAACGACACATTTTGCTCGTCGTATCAACAAAGAGGACGCTCAAAACCTGGTTCAAGGAAAGTCGGCACGCAAAGCGAGCAATCATACTGAACGTGCGCGTCAAGAAATGCGTCAATCCTTGCATGAGAATCGTTTTCGTGTCGTCAATTGCATGCGAACTACATTAGATCTCGATGACGATGACGGATCTGAGGATGAAAGACAGAAAACACAGCCGGATAGAGACGATAAAGATGTCAAGTCGTTGACCATTGTCGACATCGAGAAGCAAACCAACGAGACTGAAAATAATATGCCAACACAAGAAAAACAGCCAGTTCCCGCCGATTCCGATACTGGCTACGTTTACGACCTGTATCTACCCGACGATGATGTGCAAGCACGAAATGTCGACTTAATGGATGACAACTACTTAAGGTTGGTTTTCCAAATTGAGCATGTAGTGTACACTAGGCAAATTTATCAAATTTAAATCTAAATTTTGCCAAAAAAAAAAAAAAAAAAAGTACAGTACAGGAACTTTCAATGAAATCATCAAAGAAAATTATTTAAAAATATAAGAAGAAATCTTAAACACATTTCCATTGTTCGAACATTTAAAATTTACCATATATTTAAAGCGCTTAAGTAAATAAATTTTTGTATTTTAATTTAGAAATTTAGTATATTTTTTAGTGGCATTATAATTAATTATTAAATTAGCTGGCAATATCTCAACGTATTATTATTGTCGTTAAGGTTGTACTATCCATTTAATTACTACAATTTCCTCTACTGCAACTACTGATGTTGGGTAGACTGGAAGAGCACAAGGATTGCCAAATTGACGCACTTAACGCACGCACACACACACAAACACAATCACAATCACACGAAAAGGAAACGACAATATGCAATATGTTCGTAGACGTGTGTAAATAAATAATAATTTATTGAATTTTTCCCTTTTTAAAGTTCGCTCGCAGCAAGGCATGAAGAAAATCCTAAGTTACCTACCAGCTGAGCACATTCAAAACCAGCTAGAAACTCTAGTAGCACTGGCTTTAATTTTTAAGCATATATTTATTTGCCAATTCGTTTTTTTTTTTTTTTTTTTTACCTACAAAATGCTGTTATATGTATACCGCATTGAGAGAAAATGGTGCTAAGTTACGTATAACCATTTTTTAGTGATATACAATAAGTCAGCCTCTAAGTTGCTTTGAAAATTAACGTTTGGTATTTTTTTTTTTTTTATTTCTTTCTTTAGTTTTTTTCAAAAATACTTTGATGCGGTAAAAGTAATAATATTGTTGAAAAATAGCAAAAAAAAAAAAAAAAAGTAAAATAAAGTACTTAAAACCCTGTTACAATGATTGTTTTATTCGGTGATTTCGATTGCGAATTCAAAAGAATTTAATTTCAGACTGCAGAGGGGCTGGAAAAGTGTTCTCAGAAAAAGCTTTTTAGTAGTGCTAGCGTTCAATTATGTTTCCCTTATTGAATATACTACATCTTTTTGAAAATACCCTGATCACGTATCGTAGAGGTTAGAGCTATAGGGCTAAGTTATAGCTATAGTTATCATGTAATAAATGTAATAATAATCGTGCCTATTATGTGTATTCCGACGTATCGAATCCGTTCGGATTTTTCAAATTTTTATGAATGAAGTTTTTTGATTTATATGCCTGCCACACGTAGATCGAAATTGCTCAATTTCAGAACAAAATTGAAATTGCCTCAATTTCAAATGTCAAATTTGTTCTGAAATTTTTGGAAATTGCTCAATTTCGATCTACGTGTGGCAGCCATATTATAGAAATGTTAAAATCCGAACGGATCCGATCCGTCGGAATCAGGGACCCAAAATAATAATTATTTTTGAATTTTGAATTTTAAAAATCGATATAAAATAAATTATATTTGAAAAATTAGTATTTAAGTGTTATTCTTAGAGTTTTAATTTTTGATCAAAAAACAAAAATTATTTCTCAAGTTTTATTTTTTGATCAGGAAATAACAATTATTTTTCGAGTTTTATTTTTTTAAACTTCAGATAAAGAATTTTGAAAAACTTATTCTAAGAGTTTTAGTTTTAACTCAGTAAATAAAAATTGCTTTTAGAGTTTTATTTTTTGCTCGGATGATAAAAATTATTTTTGGAGTTTTATTTTTTACTCAGAAAATAAAAATTATTTTTCAAGTTTTTTGTTTTACTCACAACATTATGCAAACACAAGTATTATGCAAATATTTTTTGGATTTGAATTGTGGTTGCCGATTTCGCATCTGGCCTTTTTCATTTCCTCGTGTTCATCATCATCCGACTCTTCATCACTTTATCCTATTTCAGGCGTTATCTTGAAGAAAGTGGTAATATACTTATGCAAGAGTTTTATTTTTCTGAGTAAAAAAAAAAAAACTCAAAAACCAATTTTTATTTTTTGAGTAATAAATAAAAATCTAAGATAAATTTTTATCTTCAGAGCAAAAAATTAAATTCGAAAAATAATTTTTATTTACTGAGTAAAAATTAAAAATCTAAAAATAAGTGTTTTCTTCTGAGTAAAAAATATAACTCGAAAATTAATTTTTATTTCTTGATCGAAAAATAAAACTCTAAGAATAAGTTTTATCTTCTGAGTAAAAAATAAAACTCAAAAAATAATTGTTATTTTCTGATTAAAATAATAAAACTCTTAAAATAATACTTAAATTGTAATTTTTAAAATATAATTTATAACAGTTATGGTCCCTGGTCGGAATACAAAATAGGCACGAATAAATTTGGAATCAAACGGCTCGTTTGGCTGAATCAAACTCTAATGAAATCGAATTGATCTTTTTGTTAAAATCCACTCCCTAAGTATTCGGACAAAGAAAATTATTTGTTGAGAGTAGAGAGTTTATCAAACTTATTCTCATTTTATAATCTTTCATCGATTTCTCCTTATAGCATACGAGCATTTCCAGAACTCGTTTTCGAGGATGCCTATAACGATGCTCTAGATGAAGATTATGATTCTGAAGATTCGAATCGTGAAGATTACTTTACTAATGACTATCCGGATGAAGATGATGATCAAGAACTACACAGTGCCAACGAGTATGAAGATGAAGAGAACGATGTACGCAGTATGCGTCATGCATTCGAAAATTTTGTTTTCGGTAGGTAATCCCCCTAGAATCATACATTACTGGATATGATTGATCCTTTTAGAAATTTTCCATATATTTATAATTTTAATCAATTCTTTTATCGTTTTAGGAGATGAAGGAGAAGAAGGCTCTGAACCGGATGTTTACGATGATGTTTCAAGTGACGATGATAACGATCATTATTACGCTTACGAGGATCCTTACGTACAAAGTATTGATGTTGAAAATGAGAATTTCGTTCCGGATATAGACGCTTATGACGTTCAAAGCGTTGAGGCATCATACGATCGTTATAGCAAGCGTCTATTGAAACGTTTGGGTAAAGCTGATAGTGAGGACGATGATGATGATGATGATGATGATTGCGATGATGATAACAACGAAAGTAATGACACCATAAAGGGAAATTTCAATGTATCTAGTGATCTAGAAATGTACCATAGCGCCGACGAAAAGGATTAATTTAAAACTTAAAAAAAAAAAAAAAACAGTTAAATTGTTCATTATAAGTTGAAATCCCTCTCAAGAAGTGTATTCTAAATGCCGATGTACTGAGTATGAATTTAAATAAATACAATGAAATTATTGTTCTTTTTTTAATCCATAATCATTATTAATTTAACTTCTTGAAATTTTTGATTATTAATGATTGCGATTACCAAATAATCGTGAAATAATCAGGACTATTTCAGATTAATGAAAAAAATCAGAAAAAATCAAAAATAATCAAAAAAATAATCCCGATTAATTTTAGATTATTTTTGAATATTTTTGAGTTTTTTTGATTATTTTTGATTTTTCCTGATTATTTTTGGGTTTTTTGATTTTTTTTTGACTATTTTTGATTTGTTCTGATTTTTTTTTATTAATTTTAATTATTTTCAATTTGTAATTGGTCCTAACCACAGGTGGCCGGTGAATTCACTTGTCCGGTGCCGGTCCCACGGACTATAGGGAAACTTTGGAAAAACGATGTTATTCAATTACAAATTGAAAATAATTAAAATTAATAAAAAAAAATCAGAACAAATCAAAAATAATCAAAAAAAATCAAAAAACCCAAAAATAATCAGGAAAAATCAAAAATAATCAAAAAAAATCAAAAATATTCAAAAATAATCTAAAATTAATCGGGATTATTTTTTTGATTATTTTTTGATTTTTTCTGATTTTTTTCATTAATCTGAAATAATCCTGATTATTTCATGATTATTTGGTAATCGCAATCATTGATTAATATAGGTCATACAAAAATAATCATTAAATAATCACTATTTTACTCATAAGAAAAAAATAATCTGATTAATTAATCATTAATTAAATAATCATTATTTAACAGGTCTGAATGAAATAAACTTTAAAGTTCTAGTGGTGCAACGAATTTTTTATTTAAAACATAAATAAGAATTTTATATAAAAAAAAAAAAAAAGAATCACAATAAAAGCATTTATTTCTTTGAGAGAAAGCAGAGCTTTAATCTGGGTACAAATAGTCCTGTAAAATATTTTGGAATGCAATTTTTATTTTTCCCCGGTCGCGACCATTCAATTTTTGTATATCAGGCAAGAGACTCATGAGGAACATTGCATCAGGATCAGTCTTGCAATCACATAACTCCAAATGAGGAGTTGGCGCAGCAGAAGCTAAGGTTGGTGAAATAAGTTGACGTGTTGTTTGATTATTTGCAGCGTTATTCGATGAAGTATTATTTGATATAGCTGATGTTATATTAGTGGATCCAAAGCTATCAGCACGTGGATTATGATGAGCATGAAGTGGATTCTGACGGGTTTGCTGTTGTCCCAATTGAGCGGCAATATTTGCTGATGTGGGATTTGTGATTTCTGATCCGACATTTATATTTGAAACGCCAGGGGCAAACGTCGGACGCACAAATGAAACATTAGTGGAGGAATGTGCCAATGTGCTGCTGGATGTGCAAACATAACGTTGACTAGAATTTGCAAGGGAGATCGCTTGTGAACTACCGATCGAGCGTTCCGGAGAACGTGAACGCTTTGCACGTAGATCCTCGTGATAGCTTCGCGTTTGTAAACGATTTAAATGCTCTAAACGTATTTGCTGTTGACTGCGTTTTCCCAACCGAGATGTGGATGATGTGCCAAGTGCAGCGCGCGTTGATATTTCGCCCAATCGATTTTCGATATTATGATCATCTTCATGACGCGATTCCAGAAATCGATCGTAGTCATCCTCTTGAGCTTCGTCCTCACATTCTGATTTAATTTTATTTTGCACCGCAGTTGTCTCCAGTATGACGTGAGGATAGCGCGCAGTTACTTCTACATGCTGATCATCATCGATGATATCATCCAATTCGGAATTATTGGGCTCCGTCTCTCCGTCGTAGTAGTCGAAATAGTGATCAGCTACGCTAGGCCCAGGTTGATGGTCATTCGTGGTGTTTGTGTCTGGTAAGGAATCTTTGGTGATTGGCTGAATACTGTCCGTTGAAGAAGACGACTTTGTCTCTTTAACTACACGATGTTCCAGATTTGAGCGATTTGAGAGTTCGCTGATTTGGGCTAGAGTTTCTTGTAAATTCGGTTCTCCCGGTCTAAGCGGTTGCTGTTGTTTTCTATCAATTAATTTGACATTAATTATTTGAAACCTTTCTCATAGTACATACAATGTCTACTCACTTTCGAAGATATGGATGCAAGAAGAACATGCGATCAAAGTATGACCAACATGGTGGAACTTGCTCTTCCAAGTAATTAGTGAATTCCCGGCGAAACGATATGCGCAAGTTTGTCCATTTTGCGAGACTTGCTCCAGCTATCGTTAAAAAAATGGTTTAAACAATTTCATAATTCGAAATCTTTTAAATATTACACCTCGAAATCCGACAAATTATATACATATATTATATATATATATGTTCTTATAATAGATCAAATCTACATTTTCTGGATAATTATATGTAATTATAGATAATTATATTTATAATTATAGATAATTATATCATTTACGTTTCGGATTACCGAGGTTCCAATCCAGGGGCGGAAAGGGCAAATAGCCAGGTTTTTTTTCTTTTAGGTAACGGGACCCCATTATTCAAACGCCCGGTGGGCCCTTTGGCCCCCAGTCCGCCCCTGTTTCAATCACTTACGATTCTTGTCGAGCTTTGCATCTACTTCTCGCCAGAAATTCTCAACATAGGGACGACAAAAATAATACTTGTGCCTTGGATTATAGATTGCTTCATCCCTCTCAACTAGTTCGATTAGTTTAAAAACTTCTTCGGTTAACCATCTTGTGGAAGCAACTGATTGATTCACTGGAAAGTAGTCCGACATTGAGACCTTTTACGCTAGTCCACTTTTTTTTTTTTTTTGTTGCTGCCGCTCTGTTCGCTAGAGCTGGAGAAACAATCGATACCAGTATCGGTGACGGTTTCAACCTATCGATGGTTTTTTGAGAAATATCGATAGTTTTGATTCTTTGAGGCAGTGATGCCAGATTTGTTACTAGTCCAATATTGCGTAGTTTATTTTCAGTCAAAAAACGTGACATGTATCGGAAAAGTATGGCGTAATTTTATATCGAAATTTATGCACTACATTCAAGGTATATTTACTACAAATTCGAGAATGAAAATCGTGTTTTCCCATCTATGCACAAGTACAGCATGACTGATTTCTTTTTGCTGTATCTAGTCTCGTGTTCCCTAAGTGTTGTAAAGAAACTTGTACTTTATTTAAAATCATGAATAAGCAAATTTCTAGGTTGCTATCGTTCTGGGAAAATTTGTTGAAACTCGGTATGTATATGTAAGAATGGCCTCCTGAATTCCAAATCTGCAATCCAGTTTTTTCGGTCGCCACTAGTTAGGAATATCGACCTTAAAGTTTATTGAAAATGCAATGTAAACATTGTGAACACAGACTGACAAATGGTTTGTGGTGTTGCCTAGATCGTTATTATTTTGAAATAAATTACCAATTGTGTAGTTCTTAATAGAGTGGAAATAAAAAAGTGGGCAGAATATGAGCCATATTGTGAGAAGAAATACGTGTGCGAGTACGTAAAATAATTCTCAAACTTGGTACAATACGTTTTCGTTTTTTTGTTTATATTATTGACTGAAAAACTGTCAACTTTTGCTAACGTATGTTATTTTTGCGCTCTCAAACGATACACTTTTTCAATTTGACTAATGAAAAACATGAAAATTTTTATGAAAAATATCTCGGCGCGCAGCCGCGATAGTTTTCATAAAAATTTTTAGCCTCGGCGCTTTTATCTCCACAACACAAAAACGTCACTATTACTCTAAATTCTTTTTCAACGTTTTGGGATCTAAAGAGCCGATGGGTTCTCAAAATGGACCTTTTAATCTTCTCCTCCATGCTTCGTCGTCCTCCTCGCCACTGCTCTCGCCAATTTTTAAACTGTATTTTTAAGAAATAAAACCCCTAAAACAAATTAATTTTCCATAATCTTTAATATATCTCAGTTTCACATTAATGCTCAAAAGCTAAAAAGCAGGTTAAAATTTTTATATTTTTTTACACGTATGGTCTAACAATTTGCATAAAATATTTGAATTTTGCAACATCACACAATTTCGAATAAGTGGCAACTACGCAATGTCAAGATAAGTGTATAAAATTAGTACGTTTTGAAAATTTGGCGATTTTCAAAAACGTGATATCTCCTAAATCTAGAGGCGACCGACAAAAAATGGATTGCAGATTTGGATGTCAGGGAGTCATTTCCCATAGATTGGACCAAAATATAAAAATCCCAGAAACGGACCAGCAACTAGAATTGTTCGCTTGTGTTTAAATCCAATGTTACAATTTTAAATCGGACGTCCCATATTTTCAAAAAATCATTCTGGATTTTTTCGTGGGTTTTAGTTTTTGAAAATGGGAAAAAGTGGTATTTTTTCCAAATATATGTACGTTTTTTTATCGATAATAAATCTGGCATACACTGCTTTGAGGCATTGTTGACAATATTTGGTAAAAAAAAAAAACTATCTCCGGGCTGCAGCAGCACTGTTCGGTAGCATTTTGGTACCGATAAGGACAGTGAATCAACAAACAATCGGTCAATGAGAACAATTGATGAGAATATTTACAATCTGTGTTATCAGAATCTGCAATGATAACGAGTATAAAAGACAACTCGGACACACACTTTTAGCGCATTTACAAAATGTCGTTAGACGCATCGGATTTGGGAGAAGGAAGGTTTAAGACGTTCGTGGTTTTTGATATGGAAACAGCGAATTTACCAGCCTTAAACTACAATAAAGTTGGAATTACCGAAATATCATGTTATGGCTTTTCGGCGAAGCATATTGAAAGCGCAAACTTTAACGGCTTAACGGTTCCGGATCTACCAAGAGTTCTTCATAAGCTTACATTGATGATTAACCCTCGCATGGCTATAGTTCCGGCTGCTGAAGATACCACTGGTGAGTCATACATTTGAAAGATTTCACAACTAGAATCATCATCTCGAGAAGACATAAAGAGGAGGATCTGAATACAAAACCAATATTTTTGTTCGAAAAATTTGAATACTCGGCCTAAATTGAGTCAAGTCCGTTAAACTAAAAGAGAAATTTTTCTTACAGGTCTGAATAACTTCATGTTAGAGCATGAGAATACTTTTGACGATAATGCTGGCGAGACAATATTGCATTTCCTCAATCATTTGCAGCAGCCAGTGTGCTTGGTTGCACACAATGGTTTATGTTTTGATTTTCCTATTATAAAGCATGTTTTAGATAAAATCAATTTAACTATTCCGGATACAGTGTATTGCTGTGATTCTCTACGCGCCTTTCATGACATAGACCTTTTAAAAGAGCTCACCAAAAACACTGACTCCGAGAAAGAAAATGACGAAGAAAAATCCAAGTCTATAACAATTGAAAAACCTGAAGAACCTTTCGATGCCCAAGCCCGAAATGAAACGACACCCAAACGGCCGACAATGAGCGCGCCGGCTGCGGCAATCAAACGAAAACGTAATGCAACGGAAGACGATAATAGTGACAACGAAACTGAAGAGGTTGAAGTTAAGAAACCACCACTTTCAAAGCGTAGACTGGATTTCGGCGAATCCAATATCCCCCAGTCGAGTTCTAAGAAAAATCTTTCATATTTAGTACCACCCGGAAGAAAATGGTATCCACCGAAAGGAATGTATAGATTAGGAGCTTTGTACAGCCGTACGTTTCAAAAGGATCCGAAAGAAGTACATCGTGCTGAGGCAGATGTCTTAATATTAACTCATCTTGCGCTACACTATGGCAAGGACTTCATTGATTACGCTGAGAAATTTGCCGTACAATTGAAGACTATTCCACGATTGGGATTTTCCAAAATATAAGCGACGAGTGATATGCACGTTTTTTTTTTTTAATTTTCAATTTTTAAACATATTTTATGCGAATGTAAAGTCTATTTTATGTGTATTTTTATGTAATTGCATGCTTTTATACAAACCCAGCTAGCATTTTTCGAAATTTTTGATCAAAAGCGAGTCTTTTTCGAGTCGCCTTTCTGATTAAAAAGATCAAATATGCGCTTGTTTTCTGATCAAAAATGATACTTTTATCGGGAGAAATTGGAACCCTAGCCGCGACTCTTCTTAGGGAGTCATATTTGATATCATTTGCGAGTCATTTTCGAGTCATATTTGCTATCATTTCGAGTCATATTTGTTACTATTTTCGAGTCTTCTACGACTCATATTTGCTATCATTTTCGAGTCTTCTACGACAATATTCTACATTTTGGACTTTACGATATTTTAAGTCAATTGCTTTCTAAAAATAAAAAAAAAATAAAAATTTTTTTAAATCAATTACACATTTTTGGCTTTTCCGTGTATATGTTATGATGTTATATGTATTATTATTATAAAATTCAATTTTTTTTTCCTTTGCCTTATGTGGGATTTGAACCTAGGAACTCTCGTTTTCTAGTCCTGTGCTCACCCGTCGACACTAAGCATTCCAAATCGAAAGTAATGGAAATTTTTCGTTTATAACTTTAATGTCAAATTCCATTCAATTCAATTTTGAGTCAAATATGAGTGAATTATAAAAAATAATTTGAATGATCATATTTCAATCTATAGATTAATTGCGATGCCTATATTTGTTTTGTAATTTGAATACGACCTTTTGAAACATATTGGAGAGTCGTTTTCGAGTCTTCTTTTAATCGGCATTGATCGATCACTTTCAATCATCAGAGGGCTCGAAAAAGACTCATTGTTTATGAAATACGACACGCTTTTGAAACATATTGGAGAGTCGTTTTCGAGTCTTCTTTTAATCGTGCTGATCAATCATTTTCTAATCATGAAGGGGGCTCGAAAAAGACTCGTAAATTAATCTTCTCATAAAACAGTCTTCCAAATGTTGGGTGGGAATAAAATATAGGAATTGAATGGAAAAAACGCTTCTAATTTTAAATATTCGTCGCTTAAGCCATGAGTTACCTATAAGCCCGATTCTAAATATTCCTAGGGTGATTTTTCTGTGCGGAATTAAAAAAATTTTTTGCCATTCTAAGCTCACTATTGAAGTGAATTTAAAGGAACTCAGTATTTTGAACATTTTTAAGCAAAAGTCATCTAATTTTTTCATGTGTGGATACTTAGCATACTTCCTTTTTCGGTTGAGAAAAATTTCTAGGGAAAAAACTGCCAGGAAATATTCATTTAGAATAGGGCTGTACATGCCGATGATACTGACAATATGAACAAATAAGGGTGTTATAGTCAGGCGAGCCTGACAATAGAATACCGACACAGACACATAATTTTTAATATCAAGACGTGTTTAAAGGATAAGGGGCGCATATACCGACTTTTGTTAAATTTCTAAATGAAAACCACCCTTTTGACACGCCCACTTTTCAAATTTTTTTGGAATTCTAATGGTTATATATACGCTCAAATTCTAAGTTCATTGAAGTATTTCAATAAAGTCTAATTTTGAGGCATTTTTTGGGATTTTTGTGACAGACCCTAGTACTAGAGATATCCTTAATAATGGTCCGATCGAAAAAGGAAGGACGTTACTGGCTATCAAGGAAGTTACGTGCCAACTTTTGTTCAAGTCCCATTGGTATTCCGGAGTAGAGACAATTTTTGAAAAACGCCCTTGTGCCACGCCCACTTTTACAATTTTTTGAAATCGTATTACTTGCCTTTAAACATGTTCAAATATTAAATTTCATCAAAATATCATGAAAAACTTCGATTTTGAGCAGTTTTGTGATTTTCGTAACAGACCCTAGTACTGGAGGTACCCCTAAAAATGGTCCGATCGGGTCCATTCTGAACTTGTTCTTACTCATGTCCCCGTGAGCACGAACATACCGAAATTTTTGTCATAAACTAGCTCAAATTCTTCGGATAAGATACTAGATAATACAAACTAAAATTCGGACATGAGTTACCTTAAGACAGACAGACGGGACATGTGCGAATTAAAAATTTTTGCCATTCGAATCTCACTGGAATGAATCAGCTGATCATTTCTAGAATATATCAATTTTTTCATGTGTGGATACTTAGCATACTTCGACTGGTTCTTGGTGTTACACACAATCTAGGGACACAAACTGCAGGAAATATTCTTTAGACACAGAGTGCTGTACATGCCGATGAAATGCAATATGAAAAGGGAAAACGCGCAATACGAACCAACGGAAAGGCAGTATAGTATATACATAGCATATTTGGAACTTTCAATCAAGAACTGCTCCAAAGATGGTAACTTTGGCGCATGTACTTAAGATATTCGAGGTCTTTGTGCTATCTAGGGATCAGGAAATTTAAGTTAGCTCAGGATAACTACATATGCAACATAAATATAGATAACATGAGCTCAAATAGAATATGCATGTCTCATTACTGAAAACGGCTAAAGGACTATTTGACGCCCACCCTTTAGTGCAACAGGTGAATTTGAACGCAGTGTATTAAGTATAGTAAAACGAACAATTTTCCTATGTTGAAAAGATATTCACCAGTCTGGTTTCGTTCTCGTCAAATGATAGACAAATTTTCCGAATTTCTATAACGATAGTTATTTAATCTCATTCATTGAAATTGTTTTGAGTAAATAGAACAGTTAAAAATAATTTCTAAATTAATGATTGTGAGAGCAACAAACAAAAAACACAATGAACAATGGTTTTCAATACAATGCTTGTGC
Organism: Chlorops oryzae; assembly: GCA_020466095.1. NCBI lineage: Eukaryota > Metazoa > Arthropoda > Insecta > Diptera > Chloropidae > Chlorops > Chlorops oryzae. The sequence continues at coordinate 107,168,433 of CM035807.1, forward strand.
GAACATGCTAGGTGTTTTTGTTTTTTTCTTCAACAACAATTGAGGTTAATTCGAGATGGATTTAAAATTACAAAATACTTTTCATGGCAAACGCAAAGATTTAGTCTCTCTCTTTGATTGTGTCGTTACTCCTCTTGGCCTTTCTTTGCAGACCAATGCAAGTAGTTTGCCTGTGTAGCCGCTTCATATTCTTGAACCAGACAATCAACAACATCGCGACTGTCATCCAATTCCGACAGATCCTCTTTGAAAATGTCCTCACGTCGAAATTGATCCAAGAATGCACCACGTTTCTTCAATTTATCGTACTGGCTCAAGGCACGTTCAAAGAGTGAACAAATGCTCGTATGGTTGGCCAGCATCAATCCTGATACCCGATGACTGCTTTGCACGTAGGGCGATGAACGTGATAGTGCCACTTGTATGCTTGCCGGGCCCCACGGTATAAATTGCGCCAATTTTCGTTCGCGTATGCGTTGCAATGACTTGTGCACTTGCGTAGGATCAACCTCGCCCTAAAGCAAAATTATTGTTTCTACTCCATAGCTTCTCCATGTATTTATATCACCACTTACTTGAATTATATTGAGAATTGATATGTAGCAATGATGATTGGTCTTGTCTGGACCAGTTGATACCATCATATTTTTCGGTTGCAGCAAACGTCGCATTACATCCAGAACGGTTGTTTTGCGCACATTAACCGTTTGCTAAATTTGTTAAGAGAATTGAATTATTTAAATCTTTTAATAATGAGAATTCACTCACATCATTATCCGTTGTTAGTGGTGTGTATCCTGTCATTAGGAAATGTAATTGCGGCGTCGGTATAAGCGGCGCAGTCAGACCAATCAAATTGTTATTCATGTATGAAGGATATCGAAGCGTAGTTGTGCTCACCGACATAATAGTGGAGACTAGAGTATTGATTTGTGTGAAAGTAGGATTCTGTATGTGCAATCGGTCAGTGGCAATCCGATTTAAAGCCGTATTATCCAATACAACTACACAATCGGCAGCGCTCGTTAGACGTCTCAATGTAAGCATTGAATTGTAAGGTTGAACGACCACATCACTTATTTCATCCTGATTCGGAAACACACTATACGTTTGAATGAGCTTCTTTGGAAAGCGATCAGATAGACGTTCCATTATGTACGATCCCATGCCAGAGCCAGTTCCGCCGGCAATCGAATGACATAGTACAAAACCTTCTAATGAATCGCTTCCATCTGCCTCACGATCGATTATGTCAAAGACTTCTTCGTGCAGTTTCTCGCCTTGGCTATAACCAGAAGCCCAGTTATTTCCAGCTCCGCCTCCGTGCTTCGAAAGGTAGACGTTTTCTGGATTGTACAGCTACAAAATAAAAAGCTACCGTAGGTACAAAACTTGAAAAGCTTAAACGCATCGAACCTTTGAGTATTGTGATGACATTATTGTGTGTATGACGCGCGGTTCCAAGTCCAATAGAACTGCTCGTGGTATATAATGATCGTCATCGGCCTGTACATTATTTATTTTTTTTTTTAATGCATATTTCAGGTTAATTTCTACTAAATTCAACTAACTTGATAAAAGAATACGTCCTTGCGGTCAAGTCCATCTGTAGCGAAATCCTCCAGCACTCCATTTGGTGAGATACCATGCTCCAAGCATAATCTTTTCCAGAACTCAAATCCAACTGTAGAAACACCAACAACAATGACAGAATCCTTTTCTCCATCCCTTTCTTTAACTTACTTTGATTGCCACATTGGCCCAATTGGAGCGTAATTATCTCACTAGGCATTCTCGCGGGTTCCGGTTGTTATAGTTTTCGGCAATTTTTTCAAATTCAAGCAACTTATTCTTCCAACTTCTTCTTATTTATAATCACGGTTGCCACTTACAAAAATATACAAGCGCCAAGGCATTTCAAAAAAAAAGGGCCAATTTGACCAAAAAAGGAGCCAATATTTATTTTATATATAAAACAGGGACCATAACTGTTATAAATTATATTTTAAAAATTACAATTTAAGTATTATTTTAAGAGTTTTATTATTTTAATCAGAAAATAACAATTATTTTTTGAGTTTTATTTTTTACTCAGAAGATAAAACTTATTTTTAGATTTTTAATTTTTAAAAAAAAATATTTTTTTTAAAAAATTTTTTTATTTTACTCAGTAAATAAAAATTATTTTTCGATTTGATATTTTTTGCTCTGAAGATAAAAATTTATCTTAGATTTTTATTTATTACTCAAAAAAATAAAAATTGGTTTGAGTTTTTTTTTTTAACTCAGAAAAATAAAACTCTTGCATAAGTATATTACCACTTTCTTCAAGATAACGCCTGAAATAGGACAAAGTGATGAAGAGTCGGATGATGATGAACACGAGGAAATGAAAAAGGCCAGATGCGAAATCGGCAACCACAATTCAAATCCAAAAAATATTTGCATAATACTTGTGTTTGCATAATGTTGTGAGTAAAACAAAAAACTTGAAAAATAATTTTTATTTTCTGAGTAAAAAAATATTTTAATTTATTTTTTCCAAAAAAATTTATAATTTTTATTATTCCGAGCAAAAAAAAAACTCTAAGGCTCATAGTCTCCTTTTTTAACCTAGTTAATAAAACTATTTGAAGTTTACAACTTTCAAATGATAGTCTAATCAGGAAAGTATAAACTAGGATTTATTAATTTTATAATGAAAAAGCTAATGAACAATTAATCCAAATATATTTGCATAAGTACTTGTGTTTGACTTAATAGTTGTGCATGTAAAGACAAAAAACTTGAAAATAATATTTATTTTCTGAGTAATTTAAATAATCTCCAAAAGAATTTTATCATCCGAGTCGAAGAAATAAACTCCTAAAAGCAATTTTTATTTACTGAGTTAAAACTAAAACTCTTAGAATAAGTTTTATCTTCTGAGTAAAATATAAAACTCGAAAAATAATTGTTATTTCCTGATCAAAAAATAAAACTTGAGAATTTATTTTTGTTTTTTGATCAAAAAATAAAACTCTAAGAATAACACTTAAATACTAATTTTTAAAATATAAATTATTTTATATCGATTTTTAAAATTCAAAAATAATTATTTTTTTGGGTCCCTGATATAAAAAACACAAATTTGGAGATGTGCATTCGGTCCACTAAATCTTAAAGCTGCACTTTTAACTTTCAATTACTAGTGACTTCTATTATTTGCAGTGTGTGCAACAAAAATTTGGTTATTGAATTGGTAATTTTACTCTTGGCGTAAGAAAGCGAAAAACGAGCCAAATACAATGAAAAAGAGCCACAGCGCCAAGTGAAAGCTAAAGAGCCAGTTTTGGCGCCATGCTCATTCCCCAGAAAATGGCACACACTAGGTCTGATCCCGTACTGCACAAAGCTGCCCAATTTTCGTACACTTTTCAAAAAATTAGGCAGTGTTATATTTCTTTACGATAATTACAGGTTTCCTTTGCGGAAATGAACAAATTCATGAAGAATTTCACGGTCAAAATGCATGAACATGCATGTTAATAGAACGATAACAAATCTATCGATATATCCACTTTTAATACAATCAGCCAGTGATGCCACCTAAAAAAATTCCCCCTTAATTAATTTCAAAAACCCCCAAAATTCCGGTAGTTTCAGACTAAAATACCCTAAAAATTTTTATCATTTTATAAACAGAAAATAGTGCGATTTAGATGTGAAAGCTGCTTAACCCTGCTGGTGCCTTAGGACCATATGGTCCAAAATTTAACTTTTTTGAGGCCAATATCTGGAGATTGATGAAATCTATTTACTTTCAGCCATAACAATCTTCTTATAATCAGCTCAAATTCTTATTTTGACTATACATTTTGTATGAAAAATACACCGTGAATCAAATGTTTTCTAAACCATTTTGTGCAACTTTCTTAAGGTAACAGCAGGGTTAAGAAACAAGCGAGTTTCGGATGAAAGACAAGCGAAAAAATTAGATGTGGTATGAATGAAAAAAATTTGGATTCAGTAATTATTTTACCCTTAAAAAACCCTAAATATTTTTAACCCTCAAAAAATACCCAATTTAAATCAATTTCCCCATGGTAAAAATATCTCTTGCGTAATTGATTTTAAAAATACTACTTTTTATGGATCTCAAATTTCCCATTCATATACATACATAATCAGAATAAATAAAGTTATTCAATTGGATTTTTTTAATCATTTAGAATAATCACGCCTATTCTAAATGAAAGTTCCCCGGAGTTCCTTTCCGAAAAGTTTTTCTGCGCGCAAAAAGGGAGTAATATGATGTCCTTTGCTTAAAAATGTTCAAAATACTTGGTTCCTTTAAATTCACTTCTCCAGTGTGTTTAGAATTTGATGAATTTTTTTCAATTCCACACGGAAAAACTCCCTAGGAACAATTATAATCAGGCTGCATAGCTCAAATAATCCAATGGGTTTGATAACGAATTGGAATTGATTGTAGTATTCTAGGTATAGATATATACATATAGATTCTATATATTTTTTATATTTTTCATATTTTTTATAAGGTAAGTGTACCACGTAAGGCCCGGCTCCTCGTAAGGCCCACTTTCATTTTAACCAACTTCTAACTATCAAATGTTTCTGTACTTGCACATGTTGAAACATGTCCTCAAGTTATTTCGTAGAAATAAAAAATTAAGACAATCGCACTATATTTGCGGCGACCACAGTCAATTGAAAATAACAGAGGCGTAAAAAAGCCATTTTTATAGTGGACGATGCTTAAAAAATAATGATCTATAGTGAAATTGTGGGTTGCTTTCTTAAAATAACAAAGTTTGTTGTATTGTGAAGATACAGAGGTATGTTTATGGTAAAAAAAATCAAAAGCAAATTTTTTTTTCTTGGAAGGCCTATGAAGGCCCACCATAAAAAATTCAACAACGGTCATTAAGAAACCTTATATTGAGTTGCTCTGAGGTCAAAAGACGGCAACTATACCTTTTTTTTTGCTTAAATAGCGTTTAATCTTTAATTCTTAATCAAAAACAGGTTAGTAACATTCGTTAAGTTTTTTTTTAAATAAACGAATTTTGTCTGATATTTTAATTTTTTTTTACTAGCTTTTACAATATAAATTAACATAAAAGGCTTTCAAAAGTAATGAATGCAAGTTTGGGTTCATTATCTCAAACAAGGAGTAAGTGGGCCTTTTAAGGTACACATGTTCCTCGTAAGGGCCAAAATGACGTTTTTTTAAATCGCATTTTAGGAGCTTTTCCGATCATGAATTTTGGTAGAATTTTTTGTTTTTCTATAGAAAATTTATCAAATAAAACAACACAAAAACAATCGGGTTTCTATCATCAATACTTTGTACGCTGTAATCGAAAAGGTGTTAGGTGGGCCTTACGTGGTACACTTACCTTATTTTTTATATTTTTTATATTTTTTATATTTTTTATATTTTTTATATTTTTTATATTTTTTATATTTTTTATATTTTTTATTTTTTTTATATTTTTTATATTTTTTTATTTTTTATATTTTTTATATTTTTTATATTTTTTATATTTTTTATATTTTTTATATTTTTTATATTTTTTATATTTTTTTTTATATTTTTTATATTTTTTATATTTTTTATATTTTTATATTTTTTATATTTTTTATATTTTTATATATTTTTTATATTTTTTTATATTTTTTATATTTTTTATATTTTTTATATTTTTTATATTTTTTATATTTTTTATATTTTTTATATTTTTTATATTTTTTTATATTTTTTATATTTTTTTTTGATATAAGAATTCAATTATGCCAACTTACGCCGAAGACAATAAAAATGGTGAATGTTTTTATTTATAAGCAATTTTATTTTATATATTTTTGAAATCAATACAAAAGTATTTTAAAGCGTTAAACTTAAACTACGGGTTTTAATTTTGAAAAAAAATATTCAATAAATATGTATGTATATAGACAGTAAGAAGGCGTTTTCGTAGCATAGATATCTTTTTGCAGTAACGTACATGTTTATAGTAGTAGGGTGTTAGGCTCAAGCAGGTTATCCAAATAATAATTTCTCATGTTGATATGGGCAAAACTTAAGAACTAATTATAAAAATACAGAAACACAAATAAATTCCAAAACAAAAAAAAATATATAATACTTTTAAAAATCATTTCCAATTTCAAAGAATTTTTTTTTTCCCCAATGGAGACATTAAATTTTCGATCTAACGATTTCAAGAATAAAAGAGTTTCATATTCAAAGGCTTCTGACTTCTCATTTTCAAAGTCCCATATTGGGAACAGCACATTCTACAGATATGTCAATACCTTTTTAAGTAGTTTAAATTTATCCTATGGCACAACGCCGACAATAAATGTGAATTTCATAGAGAAGTTTTTTTTTTTTTTTTTTTTTTTTTTTTTTGGAACTTCCTTGAAAACTTGCATGCAAAAGTTCGGAAGAGAAAATGTTTTCTTCGAATATTGCCTACACATTAAGGAAATTGAATGACACACAAACTTTCTTAATTTCTGCTTATATACCTAAGCTTGATTTTATCGCCGAGGATGAGGAGACTGGCGACGATGCCACTGTTGCCGGAACAAGCATTCAAAAGTGCCTTCTCTCCTTCCCCTGACGCGAAAAGTGATCTTTGCAACTTATACGAAAATGAGTTACTTTGCTTCTTAGTACAATATTAATACTTGATAATAAAAATATATATATATTTATATCCAATTATAATTAATAATCCAGTAATGTTAGTTATTGAACATATTTTGTTGTGTTTTTTTTTTTTTTGTATCTGAATTTGTTTCTGTTTATTTCCTTCGATTTGTGTTGTTAGTTATGCTTGTTATACTATGCGCGGCTTTTAAGGATGCGTTTTTCTCGTTTTTGAATTATTGTAGTGAGTTTTTTTGCTTTATTTTTTGTTTGTTTGTTTTTGTTTTTTTTTTTTTTTTTTTAGTTTTGTGTGGTGAAAGAGAGAGTATTGAGAATTGAACATTAAGAGACAGAGCACAATAAGGAGCTGCTAAAAAGGATGCTCCACACGACTATTGTTTATACATATACGAAGAGAGTACATTTTTTCCACATAATTTGCAATTACGGTTACATGTTTTGAATTTAATGTAAAGTTTCAAATTTGTATTTTCTTTTTAAATTCTTTTTTTTTTTTTTTTTTTTGTTGATTTTTTATTATTTATTTATTGATTTTTCCATTATGAGCGCAATAGTAAAAGTTTTGTATATCTTTCGTTTTTCTCGCTTTCGAGTATTTTTCAAGTTTTATTTTATTTTCTTTTCTTTATTTATTTATTCATTTATCTCTGCTACATGCATTTCGAGTTTATATAGCGCCATCTTGACTTTTTCAAATTTTATTTAGTTTATTCCTGCTTGTGTGTTTGTGTGTAGTAAGTTGCCTACTAAAGTGTTAGTTTTGTTGTTGTTGCTTGGTATTGTGAATTCCATCAAACGCTTACAATGCAACTTCTAACCGTCTAGTCTAACCCGACGATGCGATTGGTGCAGCGACATTCTCATCACCTTCCTCTTGTTGTGCAGCTGCCTTATTTTGACGAACCAACTCGGCACGGCGTTCCTGTGTGTTTTGTTGTTGTTGTTTTTTAAAAGAAAATATATAGGTGGGTTTATAAATAACAATTGAAAGGGATAGATTTACTTATGTATTAAAAGGGAAAATAAAAGTGGGACTCATGCAGCTTCGCAAATTGTGGGAAATGAGAAAATTTGTCACACAACTGTCAAAATTTATATGAAAATTTACGATGGGAAAAGTTGCGAAGGCATTTGCGAAGCTGCATGAGTACCACCAAAGTCTTTTGGGCAAAAATTTTCAAATCCTAAGAGGGCATTTACACGCTTGACGATTTTGTTAAAGCTTCTCTCAAAACAGTTGTCAAAAAGTGTAAACGTCAGAATCGTTTTTTCTATCAAAATAATAGGTATGTTCCCATACTAAATGAAACTGCCCAAAACTACACAATTTTATTGAAACTGTATGAAAATTGGGCAGTTTTATGCAGTACGGAAACAGACCTAATATTTTAAATTTTGACGTCAATTTTTTTTAATGTAATCTATCAAATGTGTTAATGCCCCATAATTCTATGATATGAGTTGACATGTACTCAGACCAAATTTTATTTGTGCAATTTATTTTATGTAATTGCAAATGTTTCAGTGAATTTTTTGGATAATGAATTTTGTGCATTCCTCATTTATGTAGAGTGTTTGGAAGATATAAAATATTTATTACATTGAGATTTTTATATTGTTTTACACTGAGAAAAATTACGAGCATTTTTATTAATTCTATCCATTAGAGATTTAACATTGCCCACTTTCATTTACTCTTTCGTTCATCTTTTGCCAATATACTTTCGAAGTTTTCAATACTTTTGCTTCTACAATGTGTTCTTCAGGTTTCTTTTCATTAAGCAATCTTTTCATCAAAATTGGTCTTTCCTTAGAAACTGCCTAACTACGTGACAATTTTGGGTAGGTTGGCTTTCTTGGTACACAGATTTTGTTATTTTCGTCACGACCAATCTCTGTTTTCTATTTTGAGTAGTACATGTCGCTATAATCTATGTGAAGGATTACTAGAGAAATACCTTGGATATGTTGCAATTAAACAGTAATGTTGGAGAAGTCTTCTCATTTAGCTAATGTTGCACTCTAAAATCCATGCTAACTTCGAAATATGCTTTGCAATGATGTTATTGACGACGTTCTCATAACACATTAGAGTCTGTCAGTGATTTCATATACAGTTTTGGGCCGTTCTATTTTGCAAGTGGTATTCCTCGAGACCGTAATACTTTTGAACTTCTAATTGCTTCTTATTTCTATAATATCCTTAATCGTCTGCCAACTTTTGATAGTTGAAGTTGGGTCCGTGTTTGCTTTTGTGGGTACCAATTTTAGCTTATTTTCGTCACACCACGCCATGGTTCTATTTGAGTAGTGACATGTCGCTAAATCTTGGAAAAATACTAGAGAACCTTGGTGTTGACGAATAAATTGTTCTTTGGATGGCATTTTTAAAATTCGGTAGCTTGTAAAAAACTTAAAGATATTTTTGTAATCTGCACAATTTATGCTTTTTAAGGGTACCTGTTTTTAAGGTTTCTGGTTTCTGTTTTGAATTTACGACTAAAAATAAATACACAAATTTTTTCTCATACAGTCCTTATATCTATGTAGTCAGAATCGATTAGTTTATGATACGAGTACAGAAGGAACTTATCGATTAGTCTTGACCAAACGTAGCCTAAATTTACTGAAAAATCTATTCCCTGATCTTGAATTCCAGTAACGATAATTCCTGAATTAGCAATGATTTTGATAAAGTCTCATAGTTACTTAACAAAATATGTAGTACATAACTTGAATAGCTCTTGTTAGATTTGATAAGTAAAATTGGGTTAAGTCAAGATTAATAATGCCTTAAATTAGGGATGCACAACTCAGCTGGTACGAGCAAATCGCGCATATGGGCAGCTCTACTGTGAGACGAAAATCACACCAGTAATGGCCTTCGAGGCCTTGTCATTAGATTTAATCGAATTTCCCAGCGAACATTTATATCAGAAATGTCTGATATCAGACTAAGGCCCATTTGCTACTGTTCCGGTTAAAGTTTTTCGTTACGATATCCTCTCAAAATGTCAAAATTTTCATACAAATTTTTTGTTTTTCGGAACGAAAATATTTAACCAGAACAGTAGCAAATGGACCTTAATCTTATATATTTTAAGAATATTTATCGAATTTTTATGTTGATATATAAAAGAATTGATATTTGTTCGTTTAAGTTTCCGGCGAGCTCGTTTTGGGCAGTTCAGTTGTGCATCCCTACCTTAAATAATTTTAAATAAATAAAATCGATGTGGAAATATTGAAAAAAAATTTTTGTTAAAACATGAAATGGAAAGAATTATGAGTCGATGAGTTGAAAAGTGATAGAAAAAGGATGTTAGAATTAAAATTTGAAAAAAAAATTTTATAAAAAAAAGGAAAAAATTTTTATATAAAAAAAAAAATTAAATTAAATATTTAAAAAATAATATGATTCAATTTCCATATGAATTCCAAATGAAACCTACAAGTTTTTGAACTTTTTCAATTTTTTTTTGCAACTCCTTTTCGCGATTTTGCTCGGCCGTGTACAATTTATTTTCAATAATGCGTGTTTTCTCCTCGATTTTTTGTGATTCCAATTGTTCGATTTGGTTTTTGATTTCAGCGATTTTGTTTGTGTTCTAAAAAAAAAAAACAACATTTTTTGGAGAACAAAAAGTAAAATGAATAATTCATCAATTTTCAAAGCTTAATCCTAAAAGAAAAAAAGAAACAAACAATTCAAAGCATCTCCTTCTTTGCTTTACCGGGTTCAGTCACACCCGTCACAATCACTTTTTTTTTAAAGGTTTTATCTCATAATATTTAAAACAAACAGGATGTGAATCTCAAGGATTCACTATTATGAAATCTTTAACCCGTCAATTCCCAGTCAGAGAAAAATCGGCTCTTATTTTTCACTAAGAGGCTGTTTCCACTATAGCCGCATCTTGCATCTTTCAGCATTTTGGCAAGATGCGAAAAGATGCCGTATGAATGTACATGCAATTTTTGTTGTATGCTGAACCGCATCTTCTTCGCATCTTTGAAAGATGGGAAGAAAATGCGATATTTTTCCAATTATCTATCGATTTTAACAGAACATATCTATTCAAACATATGTGAATAAGCAGCATTTCAGAAATTTTCAGCAGGAATGGCGGTGGAAACCAAGAAGAAATGCAAGAAAACCATTTCAAATTATAATACAATTTATTAAATTCCTTTTGTTCCAATGAAAACAATGAAGGCGACCGAGTGTGCTGGACATGCGCATATCGATTGTAAACAAAAATCAGGTGATTTGAAAGATGCGCTACATGCAAAATTCTAGTGGAAACACCAATCTCAAAAATTCGCATCTTGAAGATGCGAAAGCAAGATGCGGATATAGTGGAAACGGCCTCTAAAGTGGCGTAGAATGACTTCTCCGTGACTAGAAATAATTATAAAAAAAAATGTTTAACCCATTTATTTTCATGGGTGGCCACCAACAGGCGACACGACATATTTTTTATCATTTAAAATTTTATGCAGTGAATTTTTTTTACCTTTTTAAAAAAAAAAACATGAAAATTTCAGCTGCACCACAAAAGAAAAATAATAAAACTTTGTCGCCTGGAGGTGACACTGGGAATTGAAGGGTTAAACAACCAGTTAAGAAATGAAATTACCTAATTTCGGATCAGAATGGCTGTGACAGGTGTGACCTTTAGGACCGTTTTGCGTGGAATTGCACTGTAGAAAAAGGCGCAAAAAATTTTGTGCAAGGGTTTTGGGTGCTTGTTCTCTTGAGGACTCAATCAAACCACTTCAATTTGGTGCCATTTTTAAGCGAAAAGCAATGCAATAACAATTCAAAAAAAAAATAAATAAATAAAAAAATTATTAAAGATCTTTTCGATCTTTTTACAAACAAAAAATAAAAAAAAAATAATAATAATAATACTAATAAATGATTCACAAAGGCATGAGATGATTTCAAAAAAAAAAAAAAAAATTGAAATTTCAAAGCGTGCAGTGTGTGAAAGCAGCATTCAAAATTATCTATCCTTCGTAGAGGATATTTAAACCTACATGTTCCTTTAGACGTTCCAGCATCTTCTTGATATTTTCATCACGCAATGTCTGTGCGGTTTTCAATTTCTCCTCGATGGCAACCTTTTCGATATATTTCTGCTGTTCCAATTGTTCTCGTGTCTTTTCAATTTCTTGAGAGTGAATCTATTCGATGGCAAAATTTCAAAAAGATATTATTGCAAACGCCAAGATACTTAGTGGGCGGGTGGGTTTGAATGATTGGTTTACCTTCAACTTCTCCTTCAAATCGCTTATTATCGCCTCACGCTTTTCAACGTGCTGCTCCATTTTGCTCTCCAATTGCTCCTTTGTCTGATTGATAAACTCATTAGCGAGCTCATCCTTTTTGCGTGTGGCTTCTTCGATCTTTGCCAACTTATTGGACAGTTCAGCCATTTTCTTCTGCTCCAAGGACTATGAAAATTTTTTTTTTTTTATATTAAGAAATTCAATTTCAATTTCAATTTAATTTATTTATTAAATTGAAATTGAATTGAAATAGTGAATAAAAAAAAAAATAAAAAAAAAAATAAAAAAATATTTAAAAAAAAAATAAAAAAAAATAAAAAAAATAAAAAAAATAAAAAAAAATTAAAAAAAAATTAAAAAAAAAACACTTTTGAAGCTTACAATGCGCCGTTCCTCGGCTGCTTTCAACTTCTGTTCGATCTCCTCGGCTGAAACGTTCTTGCCTGGGGTAACCGGACGCTTTGGTACGGCGACATTTGGAGCTGGCTCAGCCAAAATGACTTCATAGCTAAGTCCGCCGCGCGATTTCTCTTGGCAGCGAATTTCAGTAGCTGAAAAATCGAGAAAAATAAAATCATTGCGATTTTCTCTTTCGGCCCATTGGAACTTCCATTTTGTCCTTAGAATATCCTTAAAGCTAATCCACAAATACTTCCTTTTCTTTAATTTTTGCCCTCTTTTTAAATTTTCTCACTTTTCAATATTAAAAAATTATTTGAGTTAATTTCAATTTTATTTTTCGATATTTTGACTGAAATCATCAGTCATCATTAGGAATCTTCTCCAATGAGTTACTTTCGAAATCTGATTACAACTAGTCCTTTTTTGGACCAGTTTGGAACTAGACCCAAACTAGACTAGTTGTAATCAGTATTTTTAAAAAGTTTTAGTGCCAAAGTTATTAGAATTTTTCACTTATTCCTTATATAAATTTTCATCGAAATCGGACGTCATGAATTTTTCGGATATTTTGGGTTTTTGGTCCAAAACTCTCTAAACTTCTTCTTGCCAACACTTCCAGGATTACTGGTGAACGCAAGAATATACAAAATTATATCGCAAGATTTAATAGAGTTAAACTTTTATGGGTCCCGGGACACAGTGGAGTCCCAGGAAATAAGAGAGCAGATAAATTGGCAAACCAGGGATCAGAGGGTATACCAATGGGACCTGAACCAATAATAGCTCCTAGCTGTCATCATTGATGGATCATTTCCTATGAGGCGAAACTCCAAAAGGAGAGATCGTCCGGCGTTTCGACCAAGTGCTTCGTTAAAGAGCCAAACGACAAAATCGCAGACTTTCTCCTTCAACTGAAGAGAACTGATCTGCGGAATCTTGTAGGCTTAATAACTGGACTGGTCGTCACGGACCCCACATCGACCTCCTGCCTCGAGGACGAGGACAGTGCGGAAAATTTTTTCTGCTACTGGCCCACTTTCTCATGGGCCAGAATGGTAGTGTGGGACCGCGACGTACTGAACATGGAACACCTTCATTCTCTAGCTCTCACGGGAACTTCTTGGTTTGCCTTTAGAGTACCAGGAAGTTCCGTGAGAGTTAAGCCCCATCTTACCTCCTTTCCTTTCGTTTCACCTTCCTACTTCCTTTCACCTTCCCTCTTCCTCTTCCCGTGGACGGCAAAATGGGCAAAATTTCCTGATTTGCCAAGGGACTGATGTCCCACCCACCCTCATATCACATCATTCTTTTGAAAGGATTCGAACGGACGAACGGACGAAGTAAGTTCACTGCTTTGTGACCCCTCGAAGCTATCGAAATGTTTTGTAGTTGCATTCTTTTAGTTGGTTTTATGGCTTCCTCTGCGGTGGCTGCTTGCATTTTTACGCATTTTGAATTCTGAACGAAACGGCTACGGTCTCGAGCCCTCGGTCGGTTGGTTCAACTAGAATGGAAGCGTTTGTTGGCCAAAGTTTTGTCTTCCTGAATTTTCGCGTTCTTTGATAAATGTTCGCAGTGTTTCTGCTTGTTCTGTCCTGTCGAGGTTAATAGCGAAAAAATGGCGAGCAAATTATGGGATTCGTTCAACGATGGTTGTGGAAAACGATGCCACAAGTGGTTAATTATTTAAGTTGATGGGAGGGAGATGGTCCCGCGAAGTCTTTAAACATGAAATATGTAGACCATTAAATTCGAATTTCATAAATTGATATACTTTAAGCAGCCTCGGGCTCACTATGATGATGATGATGATTCATCATCATCGGGGTTCGATTTAGGGCAAAAAAAAATATTTTCCGCCCCTATGATGGCACTAATTGAACATTGTTTTCGAATATCTATGTGAAATGGCTGCTCCTCACAGTGCCACTCTGGGCATTTTCCCGGCTTTCCATCCCTAAATCATGGCCTGATGATCATGATGATGTTAAAAATTCCTTATTCCAAATTATACTTCGAAGTGTTAAATGTTTTGATGATCAAACATTTTCCGCTTACTTCATCCGGAAAAGGAAACTTTGCGCTGTTGCTCAAGGTAAATGAACTGGAAAATTATTTGTTGCTCATCGACACTTCAGCAATCTTTGTGCCTTTTTGCCTCGCAGTTGGAATACAAAAGTTTTTCTGACACGTAGTCCCGTTGAAATGAAGAAATTTCTAAGCACAAGGAGGTATTCATGTTTTGTGATTTTGTTTACAGTCATTATTATATGCCATGGAGAAATTCGAAGCATACTTCTGAGCGTTGAGCTCATTTATTGATTGTGCTTATGTGACCTAGTAAAGTTGTGGTACAAATTCAAATGCTTAACTCATTGCCATAGCATTATTAAAAATTATAATTCTCGAAGAGGAATTTCAATTAATTTAATTATTATGAATGCCTATTTGAGTTAAGAGTGTACACACACACCCATACACACTCAGATTGTGGTATATTAACAAACGAATATATCCCCAACATGCTAATTAAAAGCTTTTATTTCAAATGAAATAAGTTGCAGTCATGAAAAGACCGGTTATGCTTCAATACTTACCTACCCAGTAGAAATAAGGAGGTCAATTTACTGAAAGAGAATACACTACGGCTACTCCGAAGGTGGCTAGACAAAGTATACTGTATTCCGTTCATGGCAATCGACTGAATTGTGAGATTCAGCAAAGGATCTAGTGAGCCAATATTTTAAAAATTAAGAACCATTGAAATCCAATGTCCCAAGGGAGTAGGTATCCCAGCAGTTATTTGTAACCGATGGTAATGCAAAAAGTAATTCAAAAGGCGTACTGTTTATGCATTACAGAATCGATTACTTTTATCACGGCGATGTCCTAGCGAATGTAATGCATGCCTATTTGCATTACCAGTTGTACGAAAAGTAATCGAAAAATACTTGATTTTGTAATGCATTACTATTTGCATTCTCAAGTAATGCTATAGAAGTATGTAACACTTTGGTTTGGGACTGAACATATTAGGCAACACATTACCTTTTCGATTACCTCTCCATGTAATCAAAATTTGTTCAATTTACTTTGCATTCCTTTTTGCATTCGTATTTCATCGATGAAAAAATACATTACTTTGGTAATGCACTTCCTAAATAACTGCTGGGTAGTTATATGTGGAAGGTTGTGTAAGTAAATTTCCTCAAATATGTTGTATGAGTGATGTCATTTGTACTTTATACGCACCCAGCGGCCAACAGTGCCTACCGCTTACAAAGTATACGAGACTGTAAGCGAAATGAATATTAATGGCTACAAAGTATACGAGATTATAGGCGAATTGCCCACCAATAGCTTACTTTTTGTGGTCGTAGTAGGCGTTGCACTCTACAAAACGGCCACGCTCGAGCAAAAGTATACTGGGATGGTATATGAGGTCGTATGCATTGCCGCTTACGGCCTACGAAATTAGTTACAGTTCATTGCTTTTGCAGGCAGCATTATGGCCGCTGGGCATTAGTTTCTGAGATATTTATTCATTTTATTTATTTTATTCCTCGACATGAAATACATATTATAAATTTTATACATAATACACGTCACTCCTGGTCGGAGCATAGGGCGGAAACAAAAGACCTCCAACGATTTCTATCCATAGCCAGCCGCCTGATCTCATTCAAGCTGGCCCTGGAGCGGCTTTCGGAAAGAACCTTCCCCATCCATGTGCGCCGAGGTCTGCCAGGCTGGCGGCTGCTTCTCGGGTTCCATTGGAACGCCATTTTAGCTATATTGTTGTCCTCTTTGCGTAAGGTGTGGCCAATCCAGTTCCACTTCCGTCTCTTGATGACAGAGTTTATTGGTTCGTTATGGGTGAGTGCAAGGAGATCACCGTTAGATATTATATTTGGCCAGAAGATACGGCATATTTTCCTTTGCATTTTGTTGACGAAGACCCGGAGCTGTCGCTTACTACTGTCTGAAACCAACCAGGATTCGAAGCCGTACAGCAATACTGGCATACTGGTTGTATTAGTTCCGCGGGGATGTTGTCGGGGCCTGCAGCTTTGCCACTCTTCGGTTTGGTTAAGACCTGTTCAATTTCAGCTTGCGATGGTGGATCCGTGGAGACACTTCTGCACGGGTTGCGCCTGCGCACATTAAACACACTCGCGGGATGTTCCTCCAGCACACCGTTGCCAACGAAGAATTCCTGAACGCGGGGAAAATTGTTCCTAATCCGAGGTGAGGATGCGGCCATCATGGCATTTAATAGGCGGTTTATTATGCTTGCAGTTTGTCAACTTCCTCAAGGCGTTGTAAATCCCGCGAAGATTGCTGTTATGCGCAGCTGTTTCCGCTTCATTGCCAATATCCCGGATGAACGCCCGTTTGTCCCTTCCAACAGAATTTTTTGTTTTCGCGGTGCAGTTGGTTGTAAAGGTTCCTGTTTACTGTCCGTTCTGCTGAGGTTTTAGCGCTGTTGACTGCAGATCTTAATACGTCGGCAGATCAATTTCCCTAGTTAGTCCATGTATGCCATGTCATGTCATCACTCAGCCAGGGTTTTGAGTTCGGTCGCTTCAGACCAACAGATGCTTCTGCAGCAGCCTTGAGGCAGGAAGCTTGGAGTTGAGGCTAGCTTTGGCTGTCACCAAAACGGCCGATGATGGTGGTGAATGTCTGATAGTATCCTTAAAACCGTCGATGTTGAACCTGACGGAGCGAAACTGTCGTTTCTTAATGCCCTCTGGCCGTAATCGTAATTGGGCTACAACCAGATTGTGGTCGCTGTACACATCGGCGCCTCTGCATGTAAGCACGTCGAGTAGGGAGTTATGGAATCGTCTGTCTATCAGCACGTGGTGTATCTGATTCCTCGTTCGACCGTCAGGAGACTTTCAGGTATATCTATATATATCTGGGTGTGGAAATCTTGTACCTCCGACAAACAAGTGGTGAGAGTTACATAGGGCGAGGAGACGCTCACCGTTGTTGTTCGCCGAGGATAAGGAGTATGTCCCCTCTTGATGAAGACCTAAGGGTGTTGTCTTGCAGGTTGTAGAAGGCGTCTTTGACGTCGTCCGTTTCGGGTTCAGTGGGGGCGTAGCATTGAATTAATGTTATATACCGAAATCTGGTTCTAAGTCTAGCGCATATAATGCGATCAGAGACAGGATTAAAATTAAGTAGGGCGGATCGCTTGCTTCGTGCTATAATTATGTCCACTCCATTGGTTGCGGAGGTTATTATTGTTGCCACTAAAGAGGATGAAGTGACCGGAGGAAGTTGTGATTTCTCCAGTGCCGGGCCTTATGACCTCGCATAGACCAAGTATTGAGATTTTATAGCGCTGCATCTCTCTGCAAACCTGAGCAAGATTCGATGGTTCAGAGAGAGAGAGAGCGAACGTTCCATGTTCCAAATCGTGTCCTTGATTTAAAGTTATTATATCCGAGAATTGTTTCCGTTTCTTGAGTATTGGATTTTTTTCCGGCCGGGTTACTAGCCCAGCACAACCCACTTTAAAGTCTGTGGGGTACCGTGGGTTCTCCAGTGTATAGACATTAGGCATATTTTTATAGGGAACCGCTTGGTCCAAGCCAGAGATCCGCTCACAGCCGAACCTAACCTGGTTGACAGACGCTGCGAAGAGGTGTGGACCATGTTTACACAGTGACCGCCGTTGATACGCTTGGACGTATTCCTCCGCCGCACTTCAAGCAACATTCCCCACATGGTTTTTTGGTGACGGAGTGAACCTTCTCCGGCTTGTATGGTCCGCGGGAAGTATTTGATTTCCCTCCTGCCACCCATAGGTATCTGGGAGGCGTTCCCCTATCCGCCGTCTCCTTGGGGAACGCGCCCTCTAGGGATAACAAGCTACCCCGAGATGTTTAGTTTTGAAAAAAGGCTTATCAAGAAGAACTTTTCGAGGATATTTCAACACTTCAAAGGACACCTACTGAGTGTTTTTGGATTTTACCTTTCACTTTGAAAAATTAGTAAAACTTTAAAATTCCTTTCAGAGCGCTGTACCTGGTTGTATCCTTTTTTTATTTTAACCCAAACTTCAAAGCAAAATCAAATGAAGAGGTTGAAGGTACTGGTTCATTTGTAACCAATCGTGGAGAAGTAGAGTTGAGATGTGGTAGGAATAATAGCTTATAATAAACTTAATAAATTTTGAATGGAAATTATAAACTAAAATACTGAAACCAGTTTTCAATGCACACAATTATGAAAAGCTGCATACATATGTATGTTCTCCAATATTGTTGCGCACACATTTACATCTGCATACCCACACACACATGAGTAGCTGCATTTATGCATGTGGCATGCCGACGCATTCACTCAGATCCGCACTCGAACTGGAATCATGAATGAAGTACTTAATAATTCGCAAGTCAAACAGGCAAACATTTAATCCCAACGAAGCCTACTATTTGAGTTAAAAACATTGCAATACGGCTTTACGAATTTTAAATGGATCCATTTGTTCCGAGGAAATTTTACAGATGTAGGGATTAATTTGATTATTCTGCCAAGTTTTGGCGTCGAAATGGAAGGAAGGCTCAGTGAGTGAGATTTGAAGAAAATTAAAGAAGAATATTTAAAAGGCTTTAAAGCTTTGGATTTTAATTTATTTCAGGATTAAAGTTTATTTGAAAAACTTAAGAATTTCATTGAATTTAAGGAAAATCGCTGCTGCTGCATCTTGTATTCAAACTTGGTCTTCATTTTTCATTTTCATTTTATTTTTATTTTTATTTTTTTTTGCTTTCAAATAATTCTTCGCGTGTTGTGCTCGCTAACGCAACGATAAATCGCGTTGTAATATAAAGGATAATGGAGGAAAGACACTTTAGAAAATTGCTAGATGGAAGTGCATTAAGGTTGACATTTTACGATCAAGTCGAGAATAATTTTCTGCATTAAAATGCAATAAAAATGAATCCTGCAAGGATGGAGGAGGAAGTGGAAGTTTTATGAAAATTCGTTTTCCACGCATTCAACAGCACCGCAGCAATATGCCTAAGTACTTTTCAAAGCAAATGAGAGTACTTGGTTGCCTCTTGATACAAGCCATTTGCTTTATTAAGCAGCAATAAGCTGAAATCAGAAATCAGAAGTCGGAAATCACAAAGTGTGTGGGTGTACAAACACAACTACAAATGTATCTTGTCGCTAGCAGTAGTCAATCTCGATCGATTCATTCGAAATGCGACGATAAAAAGTTAACCTACCAGAAATTATCGTAGAAAGGATAATAAAAAATAAGTAAGGGTGTTTCGAGCCGACGACTTGAAAACCGGCACCGATAGTGAGAATAGCTAGCTAATTCCTATATGGGCATTTCCAGAAAAAGTGAACTTTTTGTCGCGTGTTGCCATTCGGGACTGCATAGAAACTTTGAAAAATATAAAATTCCACGAAAGTATTGAGAAGCAAAAGTACTATTTACCGCATGCTTGAATTCGGGACTTAAAATTGCTCATTTAAGTGTCGCGTCTGTTTGAAAATGCCCATAATATATGTTTGCATATCTTTTTTATCCCATTGCACAAGAAAACGACCAGTAAAACAAAGTGCTCTGGAGATTTTCAAGGTCTTGAAGGAGCCTCATATGCCCACCTTTTTGTAAATAGGATATATAATCGGGGACCTTAATATAAGTTCAAATTTCAAATTTCTTTGAAATATTTCGAAAGGAATTTTTGTGATTTTCTTAGCAGAACCTAGTACAGGAGATTCGCCCAAAAAATGATTTGATCTAGTTCATTTTTGAACCTGATCTTAATCACGCCTTCGCCAATATGCAGACCGAATTTCGTCAAGGTAGCTTAACTCCTTCGATGAGAAAACTGTACAGACAGACGGACGGACGGTGAAACTGATCATTTCTATTCATCTTTTATATGGTCTATCTTGAGTGGTTCTAGTTTCTGCACACGTACACACAAGCGCCACTTAGCCTGGACACATAGTGTGCCGGATATAAAAATGTTTCTCTATATTTTATATTACACTCATTGCCTGTTTACTGAGCTATTGATTCGGCCATCCCATTGATGGGCGGTAGAAACACAAACAATTTATCACTCGTGACATTTGCTTATCAGCTTCGATAAAAAAAAAAACAAGGAAATATGTATAATAACCATAAATTTTATCAACACCAAAAAGCCAAAGGCATAAATTTTGTTGGAAATAAATATTATTTGATTATTATTATCACCATGGTTATTTTTCGGTTTAAAAGGACTTATGAATGTTTATTATGTTTTGGATTATATTTTTGTTCGAATTTAAATTAAATTCGTAGAAAATCTGCTTTCAAAAAGATTTCAGAGCTTTTCAAAAAAATTTCTCGAACGATATTTGCAATCAGAGAAAAGTTTCTGCATGCGAAAGGAAATTCTTTAGAAACAGAAATTCATACGAAATAACAGAAACAAAAACGAATGGTGCTGTATTTTGTTTTGTTGTTGTTTATTTTTCAATTCTGAAAAAGCTCAGTGGGTTTTTCCTCTTAATTGCTTCCTTTCATTCTAGAAGTCGAATGCAGCGTAAAAGTTTTATATTTTTTTATAGGTAGTTTTTTTTTTCTTTGGAAAACTTCATTAAAAATTTTTTTAAGCGAGCTGGAAATATTAAATGGGGGAAAATAAAATATTTCAAAGTTTTTCTTTTAACAGTTTTCGAGCGAAATTCCTTGATAATGAGTTCTATTATATGAAGGAATAAAGCGTGAATACCTCTAAGTACTTTCATGCATATGTTAAAAATTTACACAAGGGAAATATACCAACATAAACGAAAAGAACAAGAAAAATAAAGAGAAAAAAAAAAAATGAAAAATGAAAACTCAAAGGGCAACATATGAAGTTGAAATCACATGAAGCAGAGCAGCACCAGCAACGTCCGCAGCATATGGGGACACACACACTGTGCTCGTGTGAGACTTCACTGAAAGTTGACATTTCTAGCACATTTAACGACTGGTGGGCGAGAGGGCGAGCGAGAAGAGCGCTGTTGAATTACTTCGAGCGAATAAATGAAAACGAAATTCAAATGGAGAATTTTATACTTATATGAAAAAGTTGTTAATAGGTTTTTATAGCAACGCTTTAATTATTGTAAGTACACTTCAATTTTGTAGAAAAATACACTTTTCAAGAGGCGAAAGTTGGTCATAATTATGACGAACAAGGTCGTAATTAGAGGTCATAATTCGAAGTGCTACCAGTGCACACTTTAGCCTTAATTTTGAATCTTGCTTGAATTCGTAAAAGAGCGTTTATTAAGAAAAGCAACAGTGCAACAACAACAAGAACAACAACAAGTCGAGAGAAGTGCACAAAATGGAAAGAAGTAGAAGGAATAATTGAATAACGCGATTGAAAAGCGTCGAAGCTTTTTAGCGCATTAAATGAAAATAAAATAGAATTTCTTTTTGATGGATTATTAAAAGGAATTTCTGAATCGCTCTCAAAAGAGCAATTTCCATAAATTGAAAAATCACTGACGAAGAATTCATTCAATGTTCAACTTTTATTGGGTTATATTTTTTTTTTTAAATAACTATTGCAATAAAAAGTATAAAAATCAAATAAAATCATTGAGAAAATTCTTTCAGAGAAAATACGTTGAAAATATTTATTTGAAGTAAAAACCTCTTCAAGAATACTAATTTCCTATAGAAAATGTGAGAAAGCTTCTTCTAAATTTCTCAAATTTAAACGCAGCGAACTAAAAAAATCCTATTGAAATGCTTAAATGGTACACAGTGCGTATGAGTAATATTTATCTGCAGCATATCGAGCATAAGTAATCAACAAGTATACGACGGTAATGACTTTTTTTTTTCGTTAAATCATGGTGAATAATTGAATCTTTTTCTGATGAATAATGCGTTTTCATTAAAAAAAAAAAAGACTTCCATTGTTGGGGTTGGAACATACAATACAGTAACACATACAATAGCATATCTGAGTTTCCTTCAAAGCTTCTTGAACTGACATTAACAGATTTCCGAACAATTACTTTGCTTGAACCTTTTTCACGTTGGGGGGGAAAAGAAACATAAACATTGCATAAATTTTGCCCACCAAGGACACGATCTGAATATATTTTGCGGCTTTGTTATACTACATCACACGAGAACACATGGGCGGATGTTGAAGGGATTTGTGTAATGAAGAAAAAAGGTTGCTCAGTAAAATGGCTCATTAAAAGTTCAAAATGAGACCTAAACATATTTTGTTGTTGTTTGTGTGTTATTTTCCAGTCATAAGTTTCAAGCTAAGCAATTAAAATCCCTTCAAGAGTGGAAATTAATTATGAGTTTTTGCCTGATTTGAGTAGTTCGAATAATGATGCGATACTTTACAATGACATTAACGAGTCACAACGCTAATTGGAAGCTATGAATGACTTGTTGAAACATAATTGGAAGCTATGAATGACTTTTTTGTTGAAAGATAATTCTATTAGGATGTTCATAGTTACGGATAGTTGTAGAAGTCGATAATGATATTTTTTTTTTTACTTTACTGTTGATTATATTTCATCTCTTCAGATAGTGTTAAAAATCATTTAAGAACTTTTTCCAACGAAAATGGAAAACATATAAGTGCCATCGTAATTGCTTCAGTCGTAGACATCGTTTATCATTATTAAAACTTTTCTATTACGACTCTTGTTAGCTGATAGATAAAAACATAGAAAAACTCTCACGTACAACCAGCGAAGCACTTTTCTCATTTAGTTTGGAGTTTTCTGTATACCTTCAACTATATTTGAATAGCTTCGCTTCCCTAATGACTCCTTGGGTAAAGGCATTCCAAAAAGTACATGAAAAACATGATGCTTTTTTCTTCACATCCTTCTCTTTTCTATGTTAAAAATGTTTTTGCTCCCATGCTCTCTCTCTCTCTATCACTTTCGGAAAGTTTTCGGCGCACTCATCAGGCAAAAGGTAGACAATACTCTGTCGGTGTTCTTCAATTTAAAGTGAACTAACATGCGCGCTCCTATTTCACTGCGTGGCAGTTATGAAAAATTTTCGAAAATTTATTACTTTGCTCATATGGAAACATTTTCCATTTTCATATTCAACTCGACTCGACTCGACTCATGTTACATGGCCAAAAAACGAGTAAAGCATAATTTTCGAAAGCATACTTCATGGCTTGCTACACATCTCGTCTGCTTTTTGTCTGTTTTGAACGCATCGTATGGAAATGTGTCGGCACGGGTATATGAGGAGGCATAGCACTTAAGCACTGAAGCTGACACAAAGGCAATGTGACACTCGAATTTTAATTTAATTTTTGTAAACAATTTTCGAAAATTATTTCTTAATTGACATACACTGTTGGCATTCAAAGGGATGAATTAAGGGAAATATTATTGCATACTTTTCAGCTTGTTGTGTCAAACTGACAATTCTTTGAGTTCTACGAAAAAAAACGAAAAAACGAAAAAAACAAAAAAAATACAACAGAAAAGCGGATGATATAAATTCAATAGAGCTCGATTGTCTCTCAAACTGCTGCCTGAACGGAACAGAAGAAAACTGAAAAACGACATCCAGACGACAATGTGTCCCGGCGGACTGAAAGTTACAATATGAGAATATACATTTCATGTTTCCGCATATGAATATGCATGCACTTCTTTCTATGTGTGCTCGTGTGAATTTCTGTACAGCGAAGAGAAGAGAGAACAAGCGGTTCAAGGCTGACGTTCAACTTCATCAATTCACTACGTAGAGCAATAATTTAATTAAATGCAAATTAAAATGCTTTTATGAATATTAAGAAGATAAGAGTCGTTTCAGCATTGCGGGTGAATGTAAAAAATTTCCTTGCATATTTTCGGGCTGAGATGGTGGCAGATGTGATGTTTTTTTGCGTTCTGGATGTGTTTGTGTGCGTTGGTGTGTTAACAGACTGATAATAAATATCCGTTTCAATGGCAATCAATATTTTGCCCTTTTGATGGTATTTATTCTGTAAATATTTTGCTCGATAGTAGCTCATGGTTTTAATTTTCGATGTGACCTCAGAAAGTTTAATGCAATTTTAAGGACTTTATTATTAAGTCCCAAAATCGAAGTTTAATACGTTGGAAATCATAGGTTAAATCATATTATAATGAAGTCTTTAACAGTGTCATAGGATAATTCGAAAGATATGCTTGAAAAAAATTTTGATTTTTCTTTTTTTTTGCATTTTATAAATGATCCAAGGAGTGGCCCTATAGAAGTCGTACAAAAGAAAGGGCGGAGTCTCTGAAATCATTCGTAAGGCTGGTGAGGTTTTTCAGACCTGAGCAAATACCTCACCCAATGCGTTCTGGAGTCTGAGCAATCATACTTAGACTGTAGATAGAGCATTGCAGTTACCTCTTACGAGGACGCTTCACTGTAGAAGCAAGCACATTTCAATTACAAAAAACTTGAGTGCAACATTCGATAAGTGCACCGAAGCATTTGACCATTGGAAGGCAAAAATGAGCGAGATGTTGCAGATATTTGCACTGATGCCAAAGTTGGCACCCACATTGCGGACAGTGAATCATCTTTTTTGCCTTGACCACGCTCCTTTACACACTAGCATTAATTTCATTCCACAATGTGACATGGACACCTTTGAAGGCTCCTACGAAACTTGGTCTGCAATTGTACAAAGTCCTTTTCACAGCCTCCGTCATAAGAAGATTGATGACCAGCAATCAGTAATTTATTTTGCAGTTCATATATAAATTTTTTCTCGATCCGTTTGAAGAGTTTCCTATCACTATCGCCTTTCTTTCCTTTAAGTATCCTTTGAATATTTTCAAGATAATTTATAGACGCTTTAAAATAGTTCCATTATTTCGGTTCCTGGAACCTTGCATATATCCTCTTAAGGTATGTATTTTCTTACACAAATCCACAGCGACCATTTTTGATGACTTTTTTGATGAAACTTTTAAAGCAAAAAAAAAAGATTTTTATTTGAAAATTCTTTTTCTACCACTGAAGAGACGACTGACTGACTAGGTTCGATTCCTCGCGAGCGTAAAATTCAGACTGAAACTAAGCAGGACGATGACAAATCCGACAGCTGGGCAACGCCTGAAAATGGCAACGGACTCTGCCATTTTAGCAGTCTTACGGCATGCAGACGAAAAAGCAGACCATACATACATACATAGGTACATATGTACATACATATGAATGTACATTTGTATGTATTTCTATATATGCATGAAGACAGACAACCGAATGGCTATCGGGTCCAACAGTCAACTGGTAGCAACATGCAATAAAGCATACGAAAAACTAACTCTTTTGTAGCATACTTTTTTGGCGTGCTTAGCTTCATTATTGTTGTTGTTGTTTGTTGTTATTGCTGTTGCTTTTGTTGCCGGAATTCGCAGTTGGAAAATGGCGAAATTCCATGCTGACTTTTATAGCGAAGCAATATGACTAATGAAATCGATTAAGGTGTTTACGTTTTGCAGCATTTGCTGCCAATGTTGCCACCGCCCCATCACCAATGCTACTGCTTGTTAGTGATGGCAATAAAATCAAATGAGCTGTGAAAAATAAAGGTGGAAGATGAAAATGTAATCCGAAGCCTATCAGCAAGAATGGAAGAGAAGAACCTGCAATGGCGAGATTATATACCTAAATATATACATACATACATATGTATATAAGAAGCTTATTGTCGTGCAATTTAGAAGGTAAACGGCTTGTGAGGGATCGATTCCGGCGAGCGACTTTGTTGCAGAAAATGAGAAAGGAAAATAAAACGCAATGCAGCAAATGCTTATTTGAATAGAATTGTCATGAAAATATTACGATTCCGTCATGCAATGCAGGGTGTTCGTGCGGATCAGCGTTGCCAGATGATTTTTTTTTTTTTGCAAAGGATGATTTTTTCAAAATTTAATAAAAAAAAATAAAAAAAAATCGGGACACACTCGAATGCTAAAAATTCAGACTTTTTAAAACAATGGTTAACATATTCATAGTCACATAGCTTTTTGCTCCCTCTCTGAGATTTTTATCATTCTTACTCATGGTTTACAATAGTGAATTATGTTCATACCAGGGTTGATATTAAATTTGTTTCGAAGTTTTACAAAAACGATGTCAAAAATAGGAAATTTTAAGGCATGGCTTTAAGTTTCAGGCCAAAAGCGGATGTTCTGCTAAAGGCAGGACGTCTGGCCACGTGCATTAACTTTTACACTTGGTCTATAAGCTGTCAGATTGACGTAAGAATGGACGCGAATAACTTCAAGGGAAAAAGTTGACACATCGAAGGGGAAGTAAAGATCAAATTTCATTCGATTGGGGTTGAAAGTGATATTATAATTGATGGTCATCAAAATTTCTTTTCTTACTTATTTTCATATCAATATTCTTTCATTAATATGTATTTTAACCAGCGTTGCCAGATCAATTTTCTTGCAAAATAGGATTTTTTTCACAATTTTATCAAAAATTAGGGTTCCGTAAAATGCAGGACGATATCGATGTGGGGAAGAAGGACCTCCAATCAATTACAGAGGATTCTGAAATCAAAGCCATTTAGCAGATTTTAAATCTACTCGCTTTGAGTTGTTTTCGTGAGGCGGCATTTTTGTTCTATTTTTGGCAGTAATGTTTGCTTTTATTTATTGGGGCTTAAATCTTAAGGCTCATACATGCCATTTCACGTTTTCGAAATTGCTACCGAAATCCCTTAAATACCCTTCAATACATGTCGTTCATGGTTCGTACGTGACCCGAAGCAATTTACTTGGACATTTTGTAAAATTCTGTGACCACAAACAGTAAGAACATCACGAACGTACAGCATTTAAGGTATGATGATGCATTAGTACTTTGATGTGAACACACGGTGAATTGCCAGGGAGATAGCTCAAATGTCTTAAATGTAATTAAGACTTTAAAGAAGAAATTTTTATTGTCGATTTTAATTTCAACAGAAGCATGTAACATACATACTTACGACCAATGAAAGGGTATTTCTGTTCTACGAAATCGTAAAGTGGCACTTACCTGAAATGAAAAGAAGAAAAA